>OZ018326.1:119316594-119916594 GCA_963969495.1 Ceratothoa steindachneri
GGAGAGAGAGACAGAGAGGGCGCATACCTCTCCTAAATCTCCCAATTTTGCAATGTAAAACAGGTCCCTTTTCCGATAGAAAAATTGATTATTTATAGCTAATTAAATTGACGTGATTACGATATCTAGGTAGTAACTTTTACCTCTCACATGTTTAGCGTAATTCTTTGTATAAAAATTTGGATTTATGACCATCATTTAGAGATTCCAATCTAAATTACTGAATACTTGATGTGCCAACAATGAAAAGGAACAAACACATTGTCAGAACATTCGAAGGCTCATTTAGATATGAAAGACTATAATCTAACAAAGATGTATAGGGATAAAAAGGGTCAGAAGGTAATAATAACAAAGTCGTCATGCACTAAATGCTTTTATTAGGCAATAAAATTTAAACTCCTCTTTCGATTAGTCACCTAGAGCTCGAAATACGGATGACACAGGCAAATCGTGGTGAAGTCAAAACTCCGGCGCTTTCGCTAAAGAAATGGACAAAAAGGAAGGATTGCTTCTGTCTCCGTCGTCACCCCTGTTTTGATTCGCGTTTTATTCTAAGTTCTAACCTGACTGAAAACTACCTGGTTGTGGCAATAATCTATCAAATCAGGTCACTAAATGTAATCGAATTTCGGGACAAAAAAGATCTGAAGCTTGCTTGCTACTGCGAATTATTTAATATTTACCCATATACGTGGAGGTTGGAAGATAACTATACTGTTTTCCGTGACTCGTCATAAGATGCAACAATAGCAGGAAATTTCCTTTTCCATCAATGGTGAATACAAAATGGACAGAGTCATCGCAGACCCTGTCCATCTCGATTCGGTTAATCTTGTTAAGGTGCAAATTGAGTGAAGGTGTTTGTGGTAAGTAAATAAAGGGAAGGACAGAGAACCTGTATAAAAAAAGGGAGCGCCTGCCTCTGCTTTCGATGTGTGATTCAAATATGAGTAAGGATGAAACATCTATGTAGGATGGAGTTAATGAAGATCAATCATGTCTGACTTAGAGTGGTATTCCTAAAGTGTTTGACTATATATTGAATGAAGTGTGGCATGATAAAATAATTGGTTATGTTAAAGGGGTTTGCATGAGGATTATAGTGGTGAGGTTTAAATTTGCTAGTGAGATACTGAGCAGGATAAAAGTGGCTGAGATTTAGAGTTTCCTTAATAAATTAAGATGATAGAGGGGCGGATTAAGAAGAGATATTGGTTCATGATTCTAGAATATATGAACGGACGAATAGGTGCCGGAACGAGAGATGGGATAACTAGAATTTTTGGTAAACCTGCTGAGAGTACAATATATGAGATTGTGGTAAAATTACATTGTAAGAGAAAAGTGTTGGTGATAAAAATGTACGGGGATGTGCATAAATACGAGTAAATTTATGAATATGTTTCATCTTGTCGTGGTGAGAAATAATAAACAGGGCAGGATGTGTTTGATGTGAAAGCTGTGGTATGTGTAGTTAACCGGCTTATCAGATGATTGTGCTATGTAATGTAGCATTCCTGATGTGTTTATGAAAGGAAGCGAGTGAGGTAGGATGCCCGGAAGACTAAAAAATGAAAGTTTGTTGCATGAACGAAAGAGGAAATAAGTGTGAAGACGGGAATAGACGTAATATGGAGCAGATTTAAAGAAGTAATCGAGATCGGTTGAAAAACAGTGGGGTGAGTGTGATCAAAAAATATAATAATTGTTAAAGCATTGTTAAATAATAATAAGCCCTTCAGGTATGTGGGGGAATTCCACGTGGAATTTATTTTCCAGCAGGGAAGTGATGTCCTTGCGCTGGAGAAGATTCTAGAAGGTGGTTAGGCTTTAAGGGGTAAGCTTCCCCCCGTTTATAAGCAGTAGCCTCAAACCGCGTCCACCACGGACCACCTTTACGCGGGTTAGAATCGCCTCGGCGTGAAGATTCGAGACCATTCGAGAATAGTGCAGTTTTCCCCACCCCCGCTGGCAAAGCCTCGGATATATAGGGCTCCTCTTTCATGTGGCAGACAGAGAGTTGAGAAGTCTGGCCCGGACCCAAAAAGATTTCCCTAGTTCCAAGTCAGGTGCGAACAACAAAACAAAGTGACGGCTGAACTATTTGTGTGTTGGAATTAGCCCCAGCCAGTGAGATAATTTCATTTGACGATCGCTACCGAGCGATTTTTCCGACTTCACTCATTAACTCCTGTCGAAGCCCTCCTCGTTCGCCCCTCGTTTTCGGGTTGCCGAAATACTTTCCCCTGGACCGGATGTTACTACCCCACCCCCCCTTTTAGAGAACCGTCATCACGTTAACTTCCCGCTCAGAAGCTCCGAGCGCCCTCGCCTCACATGCAGAAGACATCCGTGAAGCCTTACCCCGACGTCTCCCCCGGAATCCTCCGTAAGCCAACCCCTCTCCCCTTCAGTAACCCATTTAAGTTAATCCTCCCCATTTGAATAGTCTCCTTCTGTAATACATTAATTTTTAACCTAGTAGTCTGATGCATAACTCAGCAATTCCCCTCTCGTTTACCAATGTAATTTTGCCCATTAATTCTCTAATGTAATTTTGTCCTATTTATTGTCTTATTTCATGTGAATAAAATTATACTTTTGTACATGCCTCTTTCAATAACCTTTAGCTTTGCCATTGCCCAAATTTTACCTCACCTCGTTGCACTCTTTCTCGCTGCTCCGCGTATCGAAACTCGTGGCGTCCCCCCCCCTTATCGATTCGCCTTTAAGTTATTAGTCCCTTCCCCCATAGATATAATATGGTATTGATATAATATAATGTCATACCATGACATATATATTATTAATATACATATTATATAATTTTGGTGTCAAGTGTGTTTGGGGGTTTTCACGAACCCGTGTCATTTTTATTTCGACATTAGAAGTTCCCTTGTTATTCACGTACATCCCTTTTATTTTAATTTTTGGATTGTACTGACAGAAGGCAAGTTCAAGTTAATTGAAGAGCAGTGGAACGTAATCTATTTAGCTTTTGTGTTGGACCCCAGGTAATTATTTTTTTTTATTGTGTTTGAATTTTGGAGACTCTCCTGGTTATTAATCCAAAAGAGTTAAAGTCTTTGGTGTCCTAATTCCGGTAGTACCATTTTAATTTTTTCCCGCTTAGAAACAGCAGAGGTACCTGCGTAAAAATGTCATCCTTCGAAAAATTCAAGAGTCGGGGTGAAATGTTAGGTCTTTCGGGCAAAGACCTATTAAATTACGTACAGGAAGAAGAGAGGAACGAACGGGCTGAGCGAAGGGAATTGAGATGGAGAAGAACAAATGGAGATAGAGGAGAACAAACTGAAGAGGCAGATGGAGAAGAACAAAATTGAGATGGAGAAGAACAAAATGGAGATGGAAGAACGTGAACAAATTAGGCAGCATGAGCTGGAAATGAGCCGAAATCAAATGGATTCTCAGTCCATCGGTTCCCGGGCTGAAATTCCCAAAACTCCTTCAGTCAACCTTCCCGCTTTTAATGATGGAGAGGACTTTGGGTCATTTTTGTTCTATTTTGAGAGAATCTTTCAGATCAATAGAAGGGATCTCGAAAATGATGGCATTGCTCGCTTACTTCTCCTCCTAAATGCCCAGTTAAGGGATATCTTCGTATACCTTCCCCCAGAGGCAACTTTTGACTATTCCACGTTAAAGTCCGAATTGTTAGCTGCTGTTCATATGAATTGCGAATTCTACCGCTCCAGATTCCGCCAGGAAAGGATCCACCCTGGTCAAACATTTCAGCAACAGGGGTACATCCTCCATAAAAATAATGAGAAAATTGATGGGTAAAATTACCTCAGAGAATTAACGGACAAAATCACATCAGTAAACGAAAGGGGGAATTGTAGTTATAAATCAGACTATGAAGTTAGAACTTAAGGTATTACAAGAGGAGACTATTCAAATGGGGGGGGGGATTAACTCAATTGGTTTGATGAAGGGGGGAGAGGGGTTGGCTTACGGACCTCTTCTGCACGTGAGGTGAAGCCGCTCGGAACTTCTGAGCGGGAACTTGAAGTGATGACGGTTCTCCAAAACAAGAATGGGGGGTAACTTCCGGTCCAGGGAAGAGTATTTCGGCCATCCGAAATAAGGGACTAACGAAGGAGTGCTTCGAGAGCAGTTGATGAGAGAAGTCCGGAAAATCACTCGGTGTTGATCGTTAAGTGGAATTACCTCACTGGCTGGGGCTAATTCAAAATACAAAAATAGTTCAGCCCTAACTTTGCTTGGTTGTTAGCACCTGACTTGGAACTATGCGGAACCTTCTGGGGTCCGGGCAAGACTTCTCAACTCTGTCTCTCTTCTTGGGAGTCGAGCGCTATTCATGTCTAGGCTCTCCCCGGGGTTGGGGAAGGGGGCGGTAAGCAGGAAACAGCGCTACTCTCGAATGGCCTCGATTCTTCTTGCAGAGGGTATTCAGCCCGTGTAAAAGTGAATCGTGGTGGACACGGTTCGAGGCTACCGCTTGTGGAAGGGGAAGGGGGGGGGGGTTAGGCTTACCAATTTAGGCCTAACCGGGCCTTCTGCAGCGCATGGAAGTTCCGTCTGCTCAAGTGATTCTACGTGGGGTTTCCTCATACATATATTTATATATAATAACAAACTCGCGAAAATGGAAAACCATTACTGAAAAATAAGATTAGAAATTAAAATTATCTCTTCTACATGGTTAAATTAGAAGCTCAATTTGTAATAAAAAGTCACAGTTATTAGAGAAATATCTTTCTCCCATTCAAGTGAAGATTGGTTTGCGTTAAACAGATGAGAATCCTGAACCTGAAACCGAAGTTTTAAGGAATAGGAGGAAGTATCTAATTCAATTTGGGGTCAAAACTTATGCCGAGGTGTAGTTTAGAAAGTTTGTTCAGTCCATTTCTGAAACAAAAGTGTATCGTCAACATACGAGTAGGTGTCTCCTGTAAAAAGTAGCTTAAAACAAATGGGCATCGTCACAAGGAATCCTGCTTAAGGTTTGATATATAAAAGGGCCAGAATCGGGACTATGGGAGAGCCCATACCTATATTATCTATATTGAAAAAAAAACAATTTCATTAAATAGGAAATAATTATATAGTTTATGGCCAATTCAAATAAGGACCGAAACGAGAAAGGGAAAATTCATGACAAGTTAAATAGTTTCATTTTAAGGACAGAAGTAAATAAAGATTTCATATCGAATCTCGTAATGAAGTTTGTAATATCTATCCTTAGTTTAGTAATTTGTTCTGAAAATCAATAAGTATTTCTTTGCTGTAGGTATGAAGACTTAATTAATATCAGTGGAAAAATTAATGAATATTCGCTGTAAATTAAATTTGGAGTAGTATAATAAGTGAATGGCAAATTAATACTACTTACGTATATAAATCCCTTTGGTTTCATGTCTCTCCGTTTCTTATAATCCATTTTAGAAAGGTTGGCACTGAACAATTAAGCTGCTCGAATATTTGCCGTATGGAAATCCCAGAGTCCCGAAGAAAATCAATTAGTCCTCTTTGAACCAGGAGCCGTTGGTGCTTAATTATGTTTGCGATGATATTTTGAAGGAACTAAAAAATAACGGGGGTTTCATAACCTAAGTTTATCTGACATTTTAACTTGACGAAAAGTGAATTATCTGTGATTGGTTATATTTACAATATACCGAAAACCACCATGATAATTATTAAAGTGCCATATATTAATCTTCATGGAGAGAGCACATGAAAATGAACAAAGATTCGTTAATACTAAATATAGTTACATATAATATATAATTTAAAGTTATCCTAAACATATAAAATAACAAGCACTTTCTTTTGAAAGAGCCTTATGTTAAACGATGAGATGGTAGTACACGTAGGATATTATTGTCACTTGGGTACCAGAGCACACCTATTAGTGTAATTCACACTGCAGAATAACATTTTCTAGCGACCATGTATTATACTGCGAATAGCGGGAATCACCAGCATTAGTAAATAACGCTTTTATATAAGCCAGTGCAAACTACTGTAAAATAATCATTGCATAATATATATATATATATATATATATATATATATATATATATATATATATATATATATATATATATATATATATATAAACAATGAAACAACTTTTTGAGCACAATAAACTTTGTGCTTAAAAAGTGGTTTAATTGTACAATAATTTACTCTTACCCACTATTGGGAAAAACAGTGTCTTCATATATATATATATATATATATATATATATACTATGAGTAATTGTATAACAACTATATCCTTAGCCATTACAGCTCTTTGAGCATTATATTTATGTTCATAATAGAGTGATTATTTACCTAAAAGTATCCCTTTTTCAGTTAGATGTGTCCGTGAAAATGGTTGATCCATGAAATCCCTACCCAACCTTTACCTACTTTAATTCCATCCTTTCAATTCCTTACTTAGCCTTATTAAAAGTCCAATCAGAAATTTATCATACATTTTGGCTAAAATCCAAAGTGTAGTCGATGTATCAGGGTCAGATAACTGTGGCGGCCAAAAATCCTTCTTCCAAAAGTTCATATTCGAACTCAACCATACTAGCACGGTGTTGGACATGTGGGACTGGGCACCGTCCAGCTGAAAGACCTACTCTACCTTCTTCGTAATCAATCTCAACCATAGCAGGACTTTCTTAGCCAAGATGTCCCTGTAATCGGCCCCCCACACCGACGGTATATTTTCGCCATTTGAAGCGACGATGCCGAGCATCCTTACGGAGATTAGGTGCTTGGACAGGTATCGGACCTCACAGACGTCCGGCAAGAAGTTTACCACACGATCGTTTTGCTTCTTGATGACCGGATCGACCTTGAAGGTTTTTTTCATCAGAAAAAAAAATGAGAATTTGATTTCCATGACTCTTCAAGTCGCTGAAAAGCGAAGATAGGGCTCCCCCTTGTTCTCGCATACGGTTAGTGAGTAAAGGTTTTGTGACGCACCTCAAGTTCTAGCCACCCTCCTCTTTGGCGGCCCTGCTGAACGGCAGGGTCATCGAGATGTTTTTCTTTTCGAGCACATTTTGAGCTTTGGATCACTTTTGAAGCTATTTCACACAGCCAAACGAGTTCGATCCTTGTAATCTGATCTTCCCCATTTTTTAAGCCTCTCTTTAACTTGGTGGATGGTCATCTGGTTTAAATGAACCTCTTGGCGATGGCGAACTTATTCTGGCCCGTGAACGGGAGAAGAGAAATCTAGATTCTTTCTCTTCGATCTATACACACACATGTACACAATGGAAAAGACGTTTAATGACACATACCAGAAAAGTAGAACTTTACGTTTGTTAGCAAAAACTTTATCTATCAAACACGGATACCTCTCGAAGGATAAACCACTCTCCTGACTTTAACAAAACTTTGGCAAAATCCGGTAAATAATTAATGAGTATGACTATGAATCCATATTATGCTCAAAGAGTTGTAACGGCTAGGAATGGAGTTGTTATACAATTAATTACATAATGTATATATATATATATATAAATATATATATATATTCTGAACAATAAAATTGTTTTATATGTAATGATTGTCTACAACAATTTGCACGCTCTCGTATATAAAAGGCATTATTTCCTAATGCTGGTGATTTCCGCTATATGCAGAGTAATATCATGTCGCCTAGTAAATGATCCCTGTAGACAAGTTACACCAGTGCTTCTCAACCTTTTGTTTGTAAAGTACCCCTTTAGTGTTTTGCATTTCATCTGTACCCCAATAGTTGAGGATTGTAACATAACGAAAATACGCAAATTTTTATTTTGTATTTCAAGTAATGTTCTCCTTACCAATAACTTATAACTAATAATAGGAAAAAAGAAATAATAATGGTAAAAACAAGCAAAAAGTGGTTAATGAAAATATTCTCTTCGACTAGAGAAATAATATGAAGCAAATAGCTTGTAACTAATACTAGGAAACAAGAAATTATAATGTTCCTAACTATAAAAAATAACATGAAGCAAATGAATTCAAATTAATATTATGAAACCTAGAAGTAATAACAAGCAAAGAGTAGTTCATTATAATACTAAAATTCTCTTTCGCTGGAAAAAGATAATATGGAGTAACTAGTAATAAGTAGCCAGCAATGCAAGAACAAAAGAAAAGATATATCTGTGTTGAAGAAAAAAGGTGGTATGCGTATTGTGTATTTATGCACTGCGATGCCTATTCACTTTAGAAATTAATGAGATGGTGGCGCTTGCATTTTCTTTGTGAGTTCATTAATATTGGGCCATAATTTAGTAACTGCGCAACGAACATCATGTTCAATAGTTTACAAACAAGACCGATGCTTTTTTTTATTCCTATCAGTATTGAAAAGGTTGATTAACATAAACACGTCGAAGTAAATAGCAACAACGCTTGAATTGCAGGTTCAGCAAGCAAAGGATATAAGTTTTGCATCTTAAGCCAGAATTATTTCAATTTAAATTTCTTATAAATATCATGAGTCATTGCATTATTTTTCAGTTCTATTAACGGCTTTTGCTTGCTTGTTCCTGGTTGCAAGGCACAGGGATCTGCTATTAGAGGATTTTGGAATTGCAATCTTCACCAAGTGAAGGAAAGTAACTTTTTATTTAATTTTCTAACGACTGAGGTTATCAAAAATTAGTACCTAATTCATTACTCTCCACAGATTCATTTTTGAGGATAAATTAAGTCACTGTTTGAAACATAACCAAAGTATTAGATTTAATATTCTTTTTCCTCACAATGGCCCTTGCAGACTTTGATTAAGTCTGTTTAAAGCATCAAAAATGCCAACCAGATATGTTAATTTTAAGAGGAAGTGATCAGTTTTAATGATATTACAAAATCCTTGCAACAGTCACTACTGCAACTTTTGAAACAGATGCAACACTTGAATTCGCAGCTTATACACACGTTTTGTAACATTTCCTCGAGAGCCAACGTACATAAGTGAGGAAAAGAAGTAACTATGTTCCGCCTCGAAATCTTCACACAACAATTTAAAATCTCCACTATCTTGAGAAGTCCCTCTGAGATAATTAACAACTTTTCTTACCTGTTATAAGACATTAGAAAAGTCTTTGGGTAATAATAATTTTAAAGCCTATACAAACTGATGTATGATACAATGTATAAATTTCACGTGTGGAGCTACTTAAAAATCATGTTCTCTAAAACCAGAATCTCTCTCTAACATCGCTGGTGCCCCATCTGTTGTGCAGCCTTTCAAATCTTTCTATGCCAATTCCTGTTTCTTTTGAAAATGAGTCAACTATCTCAAGAATATCTTTATGTCTGGCTGCTTCTTCAAGTGCTACATTCATAAGAAGTTCTTTAATATCCTCTTCACCTAAATAACGAGCGAAAGAAGTAATTGCACAGAGTTAGTGTCATTATTTGTCTCAAATTTTCTCGAATAGTATGCGCCTTTTTCTGTTTGGCAATCATAAGAGATACTACATAAGATGTTTTCACGATCCCGATAGTTCGCGAATAAATGCCACCACTCTGATCAAGTCATTGTCTCTTAATTTCTGCTTCTTTATGCTTGAAAAACATCTTTATTAGTGAAGGTCTGTTGATTTCTCTCAAAATACCTATGTAGGAGTCTTGGCATCATAGATTCGTTGCGCAATGTTTTGTGAAAAAGAACAAACTGCGTAACTTTAATACCGTTGCTTAGTGTTGATGTGAAGCCTAATTGCAAGTATGAATCTGCATATTTATAATTCTTATCATTTTTACTCATATTGACGGCTCAAAAAAGGGTTCCCATAAAAACAAATTAGCTAGTGTATAATATCTGAAATATATATAAAATTTGCTTAGTATTGCAAATATTAATTGTTCTAAATTTGGGTATAATTATCTCAGGTACAAATCCTAATAGATAAAACACAATGTCCTGGAATGGCCAGACACACACTCTCTCTCTTTCTCTCTCTCTCTCTCTCTTTCCATATATATATATATATATATATATATATATATATATATATGTATGCCCTTTTAGAGTTTTGGAGTCGAAGTTGGCTTAAGGTTTGATCTCGCCGGGTCGTGACGGAAAATAGTTATGAATTCAGTGGGTATGGTTTACTTTTAAATTTACGGCTTCCTTTTAAAACAAATAATTCAGAGTGATGTTGGCCAAAGATTAATAGGTAGCTAGTACACTTTCGGGTTGCAAAAGAAAGACAATAACAAAAATATACCTTTACTAACAACAAAAGAAATAGAATTTGAATATATGCAGATATAGGCTTTAAAGGTAATGATCGCACAGGCGAAATTAAATGTCGGCACTAGACACAGGACGGATAATTATAAGAATTGTGGTCTGGTTTAAGTTGGTGATTAAAAGTGAATTTTAAACCGGGGCTCGTCAACGGTTGCAACTGCTTACGTGTTCGTTGAAAGCCAGGGCCAGTCTTGATGCGATGACTGCAATGGGGAAGTTGGGTTACCTCACGGGGCGGAGGAGGAAGCAAGCGTAGTTTGGCCTTCGGAGATGGAAATCCTCGACAGATACTCGCCGATTGACTATGGCAGAGTTCACGGATGTCGATTTAGCCTTCGTTGTTGTCTCCAATCGCGACGGGCGAGGGTTTCCTTAGCTCATACGCGGTATTAGGCGGAAAGTCTTTATACGGGCTGCGGGGTCTCTTTAATGGCTTGGTGGGAGCTTCCACAACTTTTGCGATTTTGGGGTAAAGGCAACGACTCCTTCGGGCGAACCGAGATAAAGTTGGCGTAGAATGTTCGAAGAAATTCTATCTATGCTGGAGGGCATAGTAAATGTGTCCCTAAGCAAATACAGCTGGAGTGCAATAAAACGGCACGCACCGCCTCCTCGTTGTAGAGCAGCCGCGCTTTCAAAGCTATATGCAGTGATCTTGAGTCCACGTGGGTACAGAAGGGCACGTGGTCGCTCTTCGACCTTATTCTTCTACACACGATACTTTGTTGCAACTGTTCTTCAGTACTATTTATGTATTTACTTCTCTTTAAGAAATTCTAGAATCACACATTCAGTACAAAATCAACACTGTTTTACTATTCAGACATTTATATGTCAAAATAATGATATAAAAAATACAACATAAAAGCTTATGATTAATAAATGCAATTGACAAGACACACCATCTCTTACGATGCCTTCTTCAAGACTACTCAAATCCAGGGCTTCCAGAATTTCTTTCTCTAAAGTACCTATAATTCTTTGCTAATTTTTTATTGTTACCATTTAGTCTTCCATGTACCTCCTAAAATGGTCAAATGTACTCCCTATCGGTTGAACCGCCCTAGATTACACTAATAAGTATGCTATAGTACCTAAGTAACAATAATATTATAAGTATACCTTCTCATCGTTTAACATAGGGCTCTCTAGAACGAAAGTGCTCCCTGTTTCCTAGATTTAAGAAAACCTTAAATTAAATATTATGTGTAACTATGAACAGTAGTAAACAATCTTTCTTCATTGTCATTTGTTCTCTTCGTGAAGAATAATATATCCAAGGCGCAGAAGTGGCTCGCTATTTTTTGATAGACCAATTTTTTGAATGAATTTTTTAAGATGTGAATCCCAAAATTTTGTTGTTGCACGGCATATTTTCTTTTGACATATACAGGTCGATTCATACATTGGTTTGTCAATTTGTAACATTATTTTTATTTCATTATTTTCAGATACCACCGTATACTATGTTAGTACGTACCAAATATTCTATTATTCTGATATTTAGACCCGTTTATTAGTAATATCTTTACTGTCTCTATGGATGATACAAGTTGTTTCGAAACTTGGGAGTTTTGCTAGAAAGTGTTTTAAGAGCTCTAATTCTCTATGTTGCTTCTATACAAAATTATGCGTAGTTTTTAACCAAACTTGTTATACTTGTTATGCTGAAATATATATATATATATATATATATATATATATATATATATATATATATATATATATATATATATATAAAATGAAAAACTCACAAAGTATCACGTGAGGGTGGCAAATGAATGCAATATCCCGCAGGGAAAAATGAAAAGGTGTTTCCAAGTACTTTCGAACTTTATTAAGTTCCTTATCAAGGATAACTACAAGAAATAGTATTATATTAGAGGTATATATACGAAAGAAAAATATGAAAGACCGCCTCAAAAACAAGAAATCACCAATGCTTCTTGTAATCCTTAATGTGTTTTTTTACCTTCCCCCTTCCCTCTTCCTCATTGGTGATTTCTTGTTTTTGAGGCGGTCTTTCATATTTTTCTTTCGTATATATACCTCTAATATAATACTATTTCTTGTAGTTATCCTTTATAAGAAGCTTAATAAAGTTCGAAAGTACTTGAAAACACCTTTTTATTTTTTCCTGCGGGATATTGCATTCATATATATATATATATGAATGCAATGTCCCGCAGGAAAAAAGTAAAAGGTGTTTCCAAGTACTTTCGAAGTTTATTAAGTTCCTTATCAAGGATAACTACAAGAAATAATATTATATTAGAGGTATATATATACGAAAGAAAAGTATAAAAGACTGCTTCATAAACAAGAAATCACCAATGAGGAAGACGGAAGGGGTCAGGTGAAGATTCACATTAAGAATTACAAGAAGCAGGTAGTAATGTCAAACTGAGAAGACGGAAAGGGTAACAGATTAAAAGAAATGAAGATAGCCAAACGAGGGAGATTATAAGACACGAGGAGCAAAAAGTGGGGAAAATACAATGTACATAACAGAGCAGTGACAATTAAAAAAAAAATGGGGACACATAACTAAGGATTGTATATAAAAAACTAAGAACAAAATTCCGAACTAATTTCTTTGAGTATTAATCTTTTAATTATAGCATCTATTTTATATAAGCCAGGGAAAAGGTTAAAATTTTTACATTGGCTTATAAAAGCATATTCAATGATATTCCTTTTTATAGGGTCATTGAAACGATAAATAAATTTTGCCGAGTTCTAGTTAATTAGATGGTCCTTATCTGACATGTGAACAAAGAAAGCACTGTTATCTTCCCCTCTTCAGACATTATATTTATGTTGATTTATGCGAACAGAAAGTTGTTTACCTGTTTGACCATAATATTTACTTAGGCAACCAGAACACTCAACTGAATAAACTCGCCCCACCAATCTATTACAATTATTACGTACTAATAAATTCTTAATGATCGTCTCATATTTAAAAGCAACAGAAATGTTAAAGTTATTCAAAAGACGGGGAAGATCACTAAAACAAAGAGAAAAAGTAGAACTAAATTGTTATTACTATTAAAAAGGAGAGTAGGGACAGTTTGATAAAATGTCTCTTAAGCAGAAGAAAGAGAGTTTTGAAGAAACGGGTAAGGGTAACAAAGTTTATGGCCAAGTTCAAAGATATTGGAAAATTCTAAATCCATATATTTCGGGCTCACAACTCGTAATGTCAGTAGAAAAATAGAATAAAAAACAGAACGTTTAACTTTAGGGCTGTGAGAAGAGTAAAAATGAATATAAGAATTTGAATTAGTAAGCTTACGAAAGATAGAGTATTTAAAACCTGTGTGAGTTCTATGAATAAGAAGATCAAGAAAGGTAAGGGTTCTATTATTTTCCAATGTCCTGCAGGACATTGTATTCATTTGCTACCCTCACGTGATACTTTGTGAGTTTTTTAATTCATATATATATATATATATATATATATATATATATATATATATATATATATATATATATATATACATATATATATATATATATATATATATATATATATATATAACACTTTTATTGCATTTTGTCTGGGTGTGAGCGAATAATCGCGTTTTGATGCAATCTAATTTTAAGGGAAGGAAAACGCTTGGGTGACAGTTGAAGTCAGGAGGGAAATGAAACGGCTTTTATTTAACATACACAAAATTTCCCATTGGACATCAGAGTCTACATTTCCTGATTTTATTTTCCCTTATATTGTCCGAAATTTTGATTGCTAATGGAAGCATAACAGACAGGAGTGACATTGGGTAGCTTTATGACTATATTTTCAGTCGAGTTTCGTTTGTAGACACAACAGATCCTGACTTTTATTCATTTGAGATTTTTAGAAAAATATATAGTTCATTTAACTAATAAAGCATTGAACTTTGTATATTTGTTGATCACTCTGTGGCACCATTGATGATAAACAATAGGATGATAAGCAATTATTTTTCGGATGTTTCAGAAATGTTGGTCTTGAACCAAAAGAAGATAGAGGAATTAAAAACAATGGGAGAGGTGAGAGGAGATTTTATTTACTCCAATGCCATTCTCGACCCAGAAACTTTAAACATCCAAAAAAATACTTCAGGAAATTCCATATATAAATTTGAGTTTGAAATAAAAAAAAATGCGGGGTCTTTATAACCCATTATTTAGGAATGGGACATATGAATCGAATGAGATTTTCTCTTAATTTCAAGGTGATATGTTTAAATATAATGCTGGCTTCTACATATCTGCCTCTTGAATAGGTTTCCTCTTTTAAATAACATCTATAGCCGAAAAATTTTCTGATATTAATTTAATTTCTCGGTCAATGAAAACCAGAGTGAATATATTAATCGATTTTCTAATGGTCTAAGCGTCATTCTAAATTGGTTTTTCTCGTTTAGCTGAAAATACAGAAAATTTACGTGTATGCTGATATGTCCCATGTCAACATTAATATTCATTATTACAAGTACCCAGATTCGAACTTCAGTCACCGCGATTGACAGTTACATTTTCGAAATTCATAGTTGTGTCTAGAAGGCGGTGGAATAAGTAAGAAAGGGAAAGAAATATGCTACCGAAGATAATAAGCTGTGTTGCTAATGTGACAAGTAGGAGAATATTGTTAATATAATGGCATATTTTTTTGTGTTACAACTAAATCGATTATTTAAATATTATTTTAAACCGGGTTGATGTGACAAGATAGTTAAGCATTTGTTGGCATATGATTTAAGTTGTTTAGTTGATCAGAGAAGAAAAGCGATATTTCACGTAAGTAATATTGTAACATTAATGCCGACTCCCCATTTTTGTTACACTAGTTCCGAGTTGCTGCTTCGGTAGTTCAGCGAACTTTTTGGTGTGAAGGCGCTGATTGTTTTAGCATCATAAGATCCTCCCACAACCCCACCTCAGTTGTACCCTCCTTCCCCCGACTCCGTCATTTTGTTGAACACAAATCCGAAGTCATTGATTTGCAAGGTCAGCAATTTTTTTTAAGTTAATTCGCTGATTGGTTGAATCTCCAAGGGGGTCTAACCACAAACCCACATCATTTTTACCTGCACATCCTTCACTCTCTTGTTATTTCTCTGCATCCCTACGAACTTGTCAGCGAAGCGAGTCCAACTAAATTTTCCGTTTAAGAATCCTACTTTCTATATCTCCCGTTTTTTGAACAGCGACTTCTTCACACACTACTATGACTATGTCTACATCCAAAAATATTAAGAGCATTTGCATAGTAAACTTTAAAATCTGTTAAGAGTTTTATGGTTTTACTGGTTTGTTTTAAGTCATAACAGATCCACCTAACAACCAAATTTAGTTGTATCCTCCTATCTCCCGAATTTTAATAAACGTATTTTTTATTTGTAAAGGAATCGTGATCTAATATTTTGCGTCACTAATGCCGTCAATAATTGGCTAGGTCATGGACCTTTATCGAGTGTTGTTGCTAATTGGTGAGACTCATAAGGGATTCTCCCCCAACATCCAAATCAGTTGTACACGTCCTTTCCCTACTGTACTGTCTAGATGGATTCAATGGAAATCGCACATTTAATCTATACACATTTATATATCGACTTTTGAAGAATGAGATATGTCGTGACATTGTTTCTAAGACCTAGGTACCATTCATTCAACATCAGTAAATATTGGATGATTAATCAAAGATTGTCTATCTAGACGAAGTTATGGAGGTTTGGCTGACAGGTGTTTCGAGGGGAAAGGTTTAGAGTAATTAGAAGTGCTGGATGAGGCATGAAAAGGGTGAACTATTCTAGCTAAGAAGAACAAATAATTTATTTCTGAGATAAAGATCACTAATCCGTCATTTTGGTGACGTTAGCGACCTCTGCTTACCGAAATATGAAAAGGTTAAATTATACTATTTTTAGATGCAAAATTATCTTTTTCCCTTCATTTCTAGAGGTATATAAACCTTTTTCAAACCGTTGTATTAGTTATATAAATCTTGACTTGTTGGGAAGAAGAAAATATTTCCTCATTGTTTATCTGATTAAACTTGAAGTTTCTAACTATGTATATACAAAAATATGGAACCCCTGAGAGAGATTGAATGGAAGTCATACGAAGAGATAACTGATCTTCCCACAAATTTTCGTTTCTTAGTTCATCGCAACGTTTATTGAATAAATAATTTTCTTATATTTTGTATCTTTTTGTAAAAGTCAATATCAATAGAATTATTTAATTTACATTGCAAGTAATTATGTATTAATACATCTAATAAAATCATAAAAAACAAACCTGAATTATTATATCTATATCCATTATATAATTCATACTATCCCGATTATATGATACCTCATAATATATACATATAGTAGACTACATATAATTTTATACATTTACGACTAAGAATATTTATTAAGCGTATAATATCGACTTTCTTTATTTTCTACAAATCTTCCTTAATACTATCTCGTCGTTTATTTAATCATTACTAGAATCAAATTGCTCATAAAAGCTCGCTACAATATATCACTTGTCATCGGATGAATACAATAGACACAAAACAAACCGTAAGACTGAAAAGTACCTCTTATCTCTAAACGGATTGATAATAACGATTTTATTAATTATATTAAGTTTTTACTAATATAATCATCGTTCTGGAACTCTTGATATAGGCTATCAAAATAACAGACAAATTTTTTGTTTACAAATCCAGCTACCTAATTTGACCCACCTCGGTGGTTTCTCTCTAGATTAATTATATAAGCTGCTGATAAACTACTTTCTTAGTTTGATTTTCAAACATAAGTTCTTCTAATTCTATACAGTTAATTTTTGTAAGAATAAACCAACACACTCCTAGACCCATCTATTTCAATAACAGACTGAAACTTTGCATAGATAACAAAGGAAACTTGCTCTGTTAATGGAGATGTAAATTATAGCTACATTATTAATGTACCTTGTTGTATAAGATTGGAACATTGGCAAAGAAAAATACTACTTCTCCTGATTTACGCTAATTTAATAAATATTTTTATTTTATAGAAATTTTGCATACGTAAGTAAGCCCAATACTCTTTCACCTCCATTAGACCCTATAGAGTTAAATAGCGAGCAAAAAGCCTTTAGAAAAACTGGATCTGCATCTGACGAGTAATCTAATTCAAATGGCCTTTAAACTTGATTTTCAGTGATGTGATTCATATTATAATGTTCAAATTCAAAAGATTATGCATCATAACAGCTAAAAAAGTCTTAATGCTTAATCGTAATAATACCTAGCCGCGTAGGTATTCTCGTCGTGAAAATCTTATCCACAGTCTTCATTGATATTCCACTTACAATTGCGAAATTTTGCATATGAATTTGTATGAAATATTAATGAGCGTTTGATGTAATCAAACTATTTTCAATCTCTAATTGCATAGATGCTGAACGACGGGCTTTTAATATGTCATAAAAATACTTTAATAATTAAATACCTTCAAAATCCCTTTAGGTTAGAAATAGTGTAAACGAATGTGGTGCTCGGGATAACATTATCTGCAGGGAGATTCCATTAATCAACAGCTTACAGTGCAATAGGTGATAGATTTTTTCGATTTACTATATTTCATTTTTATACCTTCTTTACCATAGTAATAACCTGCAGTGGAGAGAATGTAGTTTTTTCTTCTTCAGTAGAGTTTAACATAGTCTCTAAATATGCAAGATAGGGGTAATTATCTACTTCCTATCGAGATTAAAGAAGTCTCATTTAAATAAATGTCAACATTATTGAATAAAGTGAGACGAATATTATTTTCCCCAAAAATATTCTTGCCATTTTTAAGTTGGCTACTATTTGCCATCACGATTTTTGATTTAATGTTTAGATAAACCTCATTTGGGTCTAGATAATTCTGTTCGTTTTCCAAAAGATATATTCTACCATAGTGTGGTCGGATGAGATATTGAAAAGTTGAGAGTAAGAACAGTAAATAAATCCAGTTATGTCTTCGAACATACCTACATAACTTGAGGGGGTGAAGAAAATTAATTTCACACCTGTATGATTTACAGTCATTGATAACTTTTTGAGAAAATCTATGAGGGATGTGACTGTTTATATTATGAGAACATATTCAAGGTGGATTTATGAAAGATAACTTAAAGAAATAAATTTGGATTTCCATAACAAATATGTAGCGGAGAGGATATTTGAATTGATAGGACATGAAAAAATCAAGTTATATTTAGTAAAATGGAAATGATACCCTGAGACTTTTAACTTCTACCTCCTAGCATGTGATATTACTTATTATCATTCCTGATAATATAAATAAAGGTAGAAATTGAGTGAGGTTTTTCCAGTTCTGAGATGGAATTAGATAGTTATTACGTCATTTTGTTTCTCTTCACCCTAGGATGTTTACCCTCAAAACACCATGTCTGACTATAGAGTTGAATTACATAAATCCATTAATACAGATCATAGACCTTTATGAAATATTGCCCTGTAAGTTTCAATATACAGGAAATATCTACAATATTACGAAGCTTATATATTCATTCAATATCTATCAGAAAATGTCAGAAGTAATTATGCATCAAATACTATAAGGACAAAAGGAAAGGAAACAAAAATAAAAGGAATTGACTATACTTATCATAAGATATGGATAGAGGCAGAATATTACAAAAATGAAAAGCATTCATAGTGAAAATGAATCTGAAAACGAGAAAGAAATTATCATCATATGATTTATCATTTCAATCTATCAAAAAGCAAATGACAATATCTAAGAATATGTGTTAATGCCCACTTCATATTCAGTTTATTATGTAAAGAAATAAAATTTATTAATTCATAAGTCGAAAGAATTTTCCAGTATAATTAAAAGTTCTATCATACATTATATTGGAAAATTAAACCATTGTATAACATTTAACATAGATTTTCCTGCTCTTATATCTCATCCAGGATCATGCTACATTTACTCCACCTTTTTAGAATAGTAGTTAGTAGAAGTTGTGCAGTCGAGGCCGATGAGAATCACTCACCTTCTTTTCAATGATCCATTCGTTTGGGGTATTTTATACATGGTTTGAGATTTAATTAATAAAAAAAATGTTGAGTGACCACGTGTGCTTACACGGATAAGAGCTCAGAGAGGACATTGGCTCACTATTCTTATCCATATTACGAAGTACGTCACCATATCTAAAGAGTGGTGCTCGATATTTACGAAAGAAGGACATCTCTTCCGGTTCCGGCAACATTCAGTTTATTATCCATCGGGAGAATGAAAAACAACCTTTGAAGATTAAGTGAGAAGGACGAAATAAGTATTAGTAAAGATGTTAAAAAATGAAATAAATTAACAAAAATGGATAAATAAGAAGTTCAAGAATAGAAAAAGTTTGAAGTAGATTGTGAAGAGGATGGGGATATTTTTTTAAAAATATAAACAGTCACACCCTTTATGGATATTATGATAGAGTTATCAACGACTATAAATCATACAAGTTCAAAAAGGAATGTTCTTCATCCTCAAGTTATGTACGTTCGGAGACAGAACTCGATTTATTTCTAACCCCCAAATTCTATCGTAGAGAGTGATTATCAATCTTATTCTCCACCTTGCAATATCTCTTCCGACCTCATTCAGGTTGAATAATATATATGTATCTTGTAGCGAACACTACTATTTAGACCTGAATGAGGTTTATCTTCACATTAATGTAAGAATTGTGAAGATAACGGTAACGAATTTAAAGATAGTAAGAATATTGGGGGGAAAAGAATATTCTTAAAGTTGACATTTATTTAAATGAAACATCTGTGAGCTCTATAGGAAAAAATTACCCCGATCATGAATATTTAGAGACCCTGTTGAACTATAGGAAAGAAGCTAAATCACCATTTATTTCCTCTGTATGATATTACCCTAGTAGAGAAAGTAAAGAAACGAAATATAATAAATCGAAGAAAAAACTAATCGCTATTAAGGAAGACTTGTTGAATATAAAGAAAATCCATATTATAGGGTAAAAAATATTGTTGTTATTTCTAATTGTGGAATATTATATGTAGTCTACTATATGTATATTATGTGGTACCATGTTATCTGGAAAGTATCAATTAATAATCGATATAAATAATATAATTCAGATTACGGTGTTTTGTTTGTATAGGCATATGAATCTGTAGAAATATATGCATATTTAAATTTGAATGTAAAATAAATAATTCCAGCAAAATTGACTTTAAAAATAATTACAAAACATAACAAAATTATTTATTCTGAAAATGTTGCTATGAACTGATGAACGAAATTATGCTTTAGAAGATAACTTATCTCATCACAGGACTTGCATTCTCTATCTGTCAGGGGTTCCATATTCCTTTATATAGTTACAAATTTAGGTAAGATCTGATAAACAATGAGGAAAAATTTTCTTCTTCCCACTAAGTCACGATTTATATAATAAATGGGAACTGTTTGATATGCATTTTTTTATACCTCTGGGAATGAGGAGAAAAATAGTAGTCTAACATCTTACATATAAAGAATAATTCAGCATTTTCCTATCTCGATAAGTTAAGGTCACTAACGTAACCAAACGAGCGGAGTAATGACCTTTATCTCATAAATAATGTTTAGACACCTTATTTGAAAAAAAATATATTCACTCTTAGTAAGAATAATTCTGCCTTTCATTCTCCATTAAGCACTTCTAATTATTTTCATCTATTTCACTCGAACTCTGTATCTACCAAACCTTTTACTCCTTGTCTAGATATAAAATCTTTGATTGATCTTCCTATAGTTACTAATGAGGAAAGAAAGTTCCCTTTGTGGCAGAAACAACGTCTAAACATCACATTAAATAAAAATCAGAAAAAATGATACACTTTTCTGGTCTAAAATAATTCTGCCTTTTCATACTTCATTAATCACTACTAATTATTTTCAACTCTTTCAAATTTGTCTGAGAAATAATGTCTAGACACATCTACTTCACTAGAATAATATATAAAATCAGTATGGATTAAGTGTGTGCGTTCCATTAAATCCATCCAGATGAGAGAGTGATGTGGGTTTGTGGGTGGATTTCCTATGGCGTCAAACCAATCAGCGACTTTACTCGAAAAAGATCGCTGACCTACGAGTAGCAATCAGCGATGGAAATAGTGACCGAAAATATTGGAGCAGGCTCCTTCACAAATGCATTTAATTAAATTTTGCAGAGAAGCTGGTACAACGCGGTGAGAGGCATTAGTCTTCCAAAATATTGGAGCAAGATTCGTTAACACAAATACTTTTATTGAAATTTTGAGGAGGGTCAATTTCACAATAATTTCAGTATTATTAAGCGTTCACTATGCAAATGCTCTAAAAATTTAGTGTTTTAGCAATAGACCTTGTAATGTGAGAAAAATCGATAGGCAAAATATGGAATATATAGAAACTTGGGTGCATAATGGGAAATGGAATTGGGTTCGCTTTGCTCACAAGTTCGTAGGGATGCGGGGGAATAACGAGAGAGTAAGGGAGTGGTAGGTATAACTGAGGTGAGTAGATCCCTTATGACGTCAAATCAATCAATGCCCTTAATAAAAAATGTCACTGACCTAACAAATCATAGGGATTTGTTGAAATAACAAAAGAATGTGGGAGAGGAGGCTATAACTGAAGTGGGTTCGTTGGTGGATTCCTTATTATGTCAAACCAATCAGCGATTTAACTTTTAAAAAATTAGTTTAATAAAATGGAGGATTCAACGGAGTACAACTGAGGAGGGTTTTGGGTTGGACCCTTATAAATTTAAACCAATCTGCGAGTTCACTGCTAAAAAGTTCGCTAACCTAGCCAATCAGCGACTCAAGATGAGTGTAACAAAATGGCTGACTCGGCATTTGTATTACATTACTAATTACATATTGTTTTAAGTCATGCTAGCGATCTTAATTTAAAAAAAAAATGAATTATTTGACTAATGAGCCAATGCGGCCAAATTGTTGCAATTTAATTTACGAGTGAATGAAAGGATGAAAAAGAAATAAAGACAGATAAGAAGTGTGAATTTATCTTTGTGATCCATAGAATTATGAGCGATTAGGTGAAATGCACACATTCATTTGCGGTCTGAACGTCGACATCCACTGCAATCGCGTGCGATTTATTCTAATTTTATCCAGCTATGGACGATATGAAGCAATCAAGCAGGTAGTAATAACGTGTAAAGCCAAATCTAAGTTCTTAAAGTTCTCACCGCCCTCTAATGATAGAAGAGATTTTAATGCATCACTCTCTCTCTCTCTATATGCCTCAACTCTTAATCAGCAACCATCTCCTTCCGAAGCTAATTTTAAATTTAGTTACACAGTCGTTACACACCTTATATTTGGGCCCTCTCGTCTTTGAACCAGGTAGCTAAACCGGCAGATAACTACCTTGAATTATCTTTCTCTGCGGTTCCCATAATAAAAAATTATTTCCTGTAAGGAAATATCTACTCTTTTGAGCTTAATTTAAATCTTCTCTCGGAGAAATAGAGTAAATTCTCGGAATCTGCATCTGTGACAACCGGCCGCGACATACAGTCACTTTGGACCTTCCTCCCTTAACTGGAAACATGAAGATCATTTCTGGTTCTACCATATATAAAAAAAATGCGCGCAAATCAAATGCCTTACGCCATGTTCCGTTGGGCGAAACTAAACACCTAATCTTGGTTACAGGTCATGTGGAGAATGAAAACAGAAAATGCTGACATTTAATGGTTGACTTACTCACCAAGACCCAGTTTCTGATGGATTCTGGGGTGAATCTCAATGTAGTACGGATATATTTGGGCAACAAAATAACCCAGTTGTGTCTTCAAATACTCGTACAATATGCAAAGAGATCGTAACCTATGTCGTAAAACGGCATACACTTAAGCAATAATTTCAACGCTTCTCCATCTTGAATGTTATAATGACAAAGATTTCATACGGTATCTTCGAATCACAAACAATTTTGACGTACTGGTAACTTTAGGCGGAGTAGGCTAATCGACGTGCAAAGGAAAGCTGATTGCACTCACACATGTTCTAATTCACCTTTCCTTTGCAATTTATTGCCAATGTGCATTTTTTTTAGAGCTCATCTGGCGACTGCCTACTTGGGCATTAGTCGCTGTATTAAAACTGGCCTAGTTCTAGGCAACGTTAAAATAAAATTAGAGAAAAAAAAACTACCCCAAAAAGGAGGAAAGGAAGCAAGCTGGTGCGTCGGGGAGAGGTCCCCCGGGCGCAGGAGCGTGAAACCAAAGGGAAGAAGAAAGGAAAAAAAAAAAAATGCAAAAAACAAAAAAAAAAACTTGCTTAAATAATAGGGAGAAGGCCGGCCTCCCCCAAGAAGTCAACAAGTCCACAAGTCAATGTGCACGAATCTGTTCCGAGTACAAGGGACAGGCGGTAGCGACCCCACCCATCCCGTTACTGGGAAAGGTATCGTGCGCGATGATCACCCAGACTGGGACATTCGACAAGAATGTGCCGAACAGTCTGGGGGACGACACAGTCGTTGCAATAGGGCGCAGACGAGCGCTCCATCAGATAGCGATGCGACACACGAGTATGTCCGATTCGGAGACGACAGAAAGCAACCTGAAGCCGCCACGGAATGGGGGATAGGTCCATAGAAACAGTCGCGGCGCAATGGCACGCAACTTTAAGTTCCCGTCGACCGTCTCCCATCTTCTTTGCCAAGCAGTCCGAAGAGCTGCCCGTATTCCTGTCATGTAGTCAGTGTGAGGAAGAGCGAAACGCTGGTCCGGTCGCAGAGTCCTCGCGGACTCTTTGGGGCCTTTATCTGCGCGCTCATTCCCCGCAATTTCTACATGTCCAGGAACCCAGCAGAAGATAATCTCGACATCTCCCCGGCTCGCCAAAACCTTGGCATGACGGATATCGCGATCCAGGTTGATGCGGAGATTCCAAGGCCCCGAGAGCACTCAGGGCGCTTTGTGAGTCGCTATAGATCACAATCCGGTCTCCGAACCAAGCACGTCGCGTAATCTCCCGTACCGAGTGGTGTATTGCCACCAGCACGGCCGTAAAGACATACGCAGCGCCTGGTAGAGCCCCGAAGACTTCAAACAGAGGGGATACGGCGTGGAAGCCGACCCCCTCTTGGGACTTGGAGCCATCCGTATACACTGGCACAGTTCCAGCGTGACACGATGTGTGCTCCAAAAAGGTCGAACACAATACTCCTAGCGCAGTACAAGCTTTGGGAGCAGAGGCGTGGCGACAAATAGCCAAATTTGGTACCGTCCAGGGTGGCGTCCTGGGCAGAACCATGGGCGCCGCTGGCCCGAGAGCTATATCTACCTCTCGAATGAGTTTCCTGGCCCTAAACCCAAAAGGCTTAGGGTATGACTGGCGTCTCTTGGCGGCATAGGCACCATCGAGATCAGCTGCGGATGCAGTGAGAGCTGTTGGCGGCTGAGGGAGACGCCGGGCTCAGGTGTACAGGCGAGTGATGCACTGCACGCGGCGCATAACGAGTGGCATCTCCCCTACATCGAACAATAGGCTGTCAATGGGGAAAGGGCGGAAGGCATCGGTCGCAAGGCGAAGGCTGGTGTGGTGGATCGAATCCACCTTCGCATAAACGCTTTGCTGTGGATGCATAAAACTCGCATCCGTAGTCGAGCTTCGAATGAACAAAGGATCAATAAAAAAGTAGGGCAGTAGCCCTATCAGCGCCCCAGGCGATGAACGTCACGGAACGGAGAATGTCCATGGCGCAGGTACAAGAGCCCCTAAGGCTGCGAATATGAGCCTCCCAGGTGAGGCGTTGGTCGAATACAAGACCAAGGAAACAGTGCGACTCAACCACATCCAGGCGCACCCCATTAAGAAACAAATCTAGGTCGGGGTGAAGCCGTGGATGGCGGCAGAAGTGCACCACCTTAGTCTTGGCCAAATAAAACTGAAACCTGTGTGCTTAGGCATAGCGAGAGACGCGGTTCAATGCCTGTTGGATTCGACGCTCCAGAGTTGGCATCTGGGCCGCGCCAAAAGAGATCGAAAAATCGTCCACGTAGAGCGTAACGAGAACATCTTCCGGCAGCACCGAGGTGAAGCCGTTGATGCTCAGGGAAAAGAGTGTGACACTGAGGACACTTCCCTGCGGGACACCCTCTTCCTGCTCCTTTGGGCCGGAGAGGGCTCCCCCCACCCGTACACAGAATCGACGATCTCGCAAAAATTCAGATATAAACATTGGGAGGCGTCCCCTCGCCCTCATCCTGTGGAGAGTCTCCATGATACCGTTTTGCCATGCGGTATCATAGGTCTTCTACAGATCGAAAAAGACCAAGGCGTAGTGCTGTCTACGACGAAAAGACTCGCAGACGACATTTTCCAGTCGAAGCAGAGCATCCGACGTGGAGTGGAACTTGCGGAAGCCGCACTGTGCGGAAGACAGATGGCCTTCGCTGTCCAGAAAAAAGACTAATCTAACATTTACCAATTTCTCCATCAACCTGCAAACGCCAGAGGTTCAAGAGATTGGGTGGAAACCGCTCAGAGTAGAGTGATCTCTCCCCGGTTTGCGAAAGGCAAGCACAGTAGCGATTCGCCAGGAGTCTGGGAGAAGACCTTCCACCCAGATCCTGTTGAACAAATCTGACAGAAAGGCCATGCCTCGCTCACCCAGGTGTCGAAGCATGGCGTACGGGACATCGTCCGGACCATAGGCGGTGTCCGCGCACAAAGCGAGAGCGGAACGCAACTCACTCACAGTGAACTTGTCGTTGAAGAGTTCTTCGCCTCTGGAGTTAAAGTCAAGCCGGCGGCCTTCCGCGACATCACGACGTGCATTGAATGCTGGCGGAGCAGCATCACTGCGAGAGCATGCGGAAAAAGCGGTCGCTAAGGATTCCGCCACGGACGCAGGGTCCGAGATTGCGGTCCCATTCTCCTGGAGAACGGGCGGTGGGTCCTGTGAGAACTTGCCCCGAATCCTTTTGACCCGCTTCCACACCTCAGCTAGAGGGGTCTTTCCGTTAAGTAAAGACACGTATGCCCGCCAAGAAGAGCTGCGGGCGTGCTTCGAAATATACCGGAACCTAGCCCTAGCCCGACGAAATTCAGCGACAGTGAAATCGTTCGGGCGGCGCTTATAGCGCATGTAGGCATAAAACTTCTGTTTGAGGGCCGTCTCACGCTCGGCCGACCACCATGGGAGTGGTCGGCGTGCAAAACGGCCAGACGTCCTAGGAATAGTAGTCAGGCCCACGGCGATGAGGTTGCCGGGGAAGAACTCAACGGCCTCATCTACCGACCTAAACTCCTCGACTGAGATAGAGAATTCAGTCATTTCCTGAAATGCAGGCCACCGCGCCCGCGCCAAGCACCACCGAGGTGGTCTCTTAGGCAGCAGTTGATGACCACGGAGGTCATCGACCACCCCCCAATCAAAATCAGGCTGTGCATCCCAAGAGCACAAAGATAGGTAAAGGCAAGAAAATGAAGCGGTTCTCAGACAGTGATGCGTAAACTCATCCACGTTCAGGACACCCATCTCAAGCTCTTCGATCAGATCGGCAAGGACTTGTCCCCTGGGATTTATGGAGTAATTTCCCCAAAGAGGCTGCCTGCCGTTCAGATCTCCAAGCAAGAGATAGGGCCTCAGCAACCGTGCCACGACTCGTAGGAAGTCCCCCGCGTCGAAGTAAGCTGACGATGGAATGTACGGAGAAATGATAGTATACCTCCTATCCAGGTGCAGCTGCACAGCCACTGCCTGAAAGGAGGTATCTAAAGAGAAAGCAAGAACGGAGACATCACGCCGGGTGTAAACCGCGCATCCCCCAGCCCGGCCATCAAGCGATGGTGGGGTCGCAAGACCCTTATACCCCGGGAGGGCAGGCAGGGGGCACGCGCCTAGCATGGTCTCCTGCAAAATGATAGCTAACGGGGAACGGGACGAGACGAGCCTCCGCAGCTCCTCCCAGTTGGCCCGGAGTCCACGGCAATTCCATTGAAGGCATATGCCCTCCAAGCCTCTTTCGGAAGAGACGCGGGGGCCCTCCTCGAACTGAAGACCCTCACGGAAATGGCCGCACGCTTCCCAGGGGCAGAACCCCGGGCACTGTTGGCCGGACGAAGCGCTGAAGGCGTTGTCGCCTTCGAGGACTTATTGGGGGAGGTTAGGCTCGCAATACGAGTCTTTTCCTCCCTCTGCCTTGAAACTTTAGGCGGGCGTTGTGGCTTCGGAGGCGGGGGGCCCTTTTTTCGAGGAACGACCGTCTCTGAGCCACTCGCTCCACCTAGGGGCGTGGGCGAAGGAGTGAAAGCTCCTTTATTGCTGTCCTCCTTTCGGGGGACGGCGTTAGGAACCCTGGATAATGGCCTAGCGACCATCTTCAAGGGTGTTGCCTCCTGTGAGTCTAACGAGTCTGTGGAGGTGCATGGCTATTTCGCCTTATGGGAAACGGTCACGCTGGGGGAAGAGGGGGGAGTTCTGGTTTTAGCCGGGGCTGGGTGTGAACCCTTTTGGCCGTAGAAGGGCTCCGAATGAGCGCGGAAACAACAATGCTCGTTGGCCTGGACGGGCCAGGAGCAGAGGGTGCCTTTCTAACTATTGAGGCATATGACGTCCCAGGCAGAGCCGGGCGCGCCAGGACCAAGTCCTTAGCCTCGCGGAATGAGAGTCTATCCTGGGCCTGAACGGCCAGGATTTCTTTCTCAGGGAGATATGCACCACATTGCTTCGAAGAAGCGGGGTGGGGCTCTCCGCATTTTACACACTTGGCCACACACGATTTGGACTGATTGCGTGCGACCTTGGAGCAATTTACACAGACTTCGGGTGACCCCGACTTTGCACGTCTACATGAGCGATTCGTATGGCCAAAGCAGGAACAGTAATAGCACCGCCGCGGCAGTGGCACGAATGCCTTCACGCAGTAGCGGTACCAAGTGGCACGCACTGACCCAGGGAGCTTGTCACAGTCGAACATGACGAAGAGTGTAGGGGTGGGTCTCGAGGCCCCTCCCTGTTTTCTCATCATACGTTCGATCTTGACCGCCCAATGGTCAGCCAGCTCTAGGGTGATGTCCTCAATGGAGTAGTCAACAAGTTCCCTCGCATAAACTACTCCTTTCACAAAGTTCATGGTAGAGTGCGGCGTCACACTCACTGGGGTGCCATCAAGTGTCCGAAGAGCACTTATCTTAACCACCTCGGCGGGATTCGCCGCATTCGCCAGAAGGCTCCCGTCCGAGAAACGGGTCACCTTCGGCTCTCTACCAATTTCACTAGCTAATCCTTCGCTCTGATGGATCATGTTGCCCTTGGACAACATGGTTCTTTTAGTGGAGCGAATAACGAGGAAGCGTTTGTAGCTAGCGGGCTCAAAAACGCCAGGTAACCTCTGAATCAAGGGCCCCGATGTCATCGAGGCTCTGCCCCGTGCATTTTTGGTATTTGTCAGGGGCTCCACAACCGGGGGGAGAGAGGGGTCGGATGTGCCGATCTTGGCTTGGTCGCTTGCCAGAGTGGCAGCAGACCCATCCGTCCCCGCAGCCTTCGCGGATAGAGAGGGTTTCTGAGTCTTCTTCGTCTTTTTGGTCTTGGTCTTTTTCTTTTTTGGAGAGGAGGGCGGGGAATGAACCAGCTTCTCACTCCCGCCGGTAGAAGCCCCCAGGCCAGATGGACCGGCCTCAGCCAGGTCATTCTCCAAAATAGAGAAGGTCCTGGTAGTCGTGGGGGCACCAGTCGGAGGAGATCCCTCCCCTCCTTGTACTGCTTCAGAAACCACAGCCGTTTGAGGAGGACCTTGCATAGGGGCGGATTTAGGTTCGGTGCTTGGCGCCGAGCCGGGATTTCTCCCAATAGAAGGCCCTACCGTCAGAGGCTGGGTTTTCTCAAGGACCATGGCTATCTCAGGAATGGGCCTCCAGTTGGCCATATCCCCCCCAAGACACCGCAGGTCTCGTTGGCAGTATCGTTACTAGTCTTGTGTGGGGAGCCATGGGCCTTGACCCCGGCAAGGTTCAATATTCTTGCCAGCAGGTCTTTTGAGGGAAGCGACCGAAGGGGCCTAGCTTCCCTCTACCCCCTAAGGGGGTTTGCCCTACCGAGCTGCTTCGATGTGGAGTGGCTGGCTTTCTTGGCAGTCCCCTTGGAAAGAACAGAGAGGACTGCCGCTGGTAAAAGGGAGGTGCCCGAAAGCACCTCCAGAGAAGGGGATGAGGGGGAGTCTCCTTCACCCGTAAGCGTAGGAGAGGAGTAAGCCTCCTCTCCGGTTGAAGAGGTATGGAGGGTCCCCTGCGCAAGCACAGGCGGCGGGACCTCCATTTTTTTTGCTAAAGCTGCCCGAGGGCGGCTCCTTCCCTGTTGGGGGTTGTTTTTTTTTTATTTTCATCATTGGGCATCGTGACCCTTTTTGTGCTACGAGACGCAATAGCTCATCACCTCTTGCAGTTGCCCGCACTGCAAGAGGTGCTTACAGGACTGGCAGAGCCAGGCGCCGTCATTTCGGACCACCCCTCCCGTCTGGTGTCCTGGCAGTCCATCATGATGGCGGCTCCACCTTGAACACGGCGTAAAATCAAGGATAGACGGTAAAGTGAGGAAAAGGGATGTGAGGAAGGTATGGGTGGGGATGAAGCAGGTTGTTAAAAACCAGACACCCCAGATCGGAGCTCAGGGGTTAGGGAACATTGTCCCCCACCCCTTCAGCCCCGATGCGGGACGGTTGGCTGAGAGGAAGGTCAGCATCTACCCTGTGAAATTAGAGGCCGACCAGAGAAAGTTGTGGGAGAGGTTGTATGAAAAGCGAGGAAACAAGTGTTTTGAAGGAAGGAGAAGAGGCTAAGCTGGGGTTGGACGGGGTGCTGAGTCCCATCAGCATGGCGCCAGGATGGCAAATCGCCGCGCCCCTTACGGGGCCATGTGCAAAGAATTTAGTCGCTTTTCCTTATCTAACAAAACCACTAGAAGGGATGAGCATGTGATCATCTAGTAGTAACTAAGCGTATCGAAACAGCTGATCATCGCACAAAGTTCCAGGCCAAAGGTTTCCTCTTTAAAAACCAACAGCTGCCCAAAAGGAAAACATGACGAAATGATGCGTGCAGGCATCATCCTGCTTTTAGCGAGCGACTAGGCAGCCCAGCTGTCTATAGTTACCAAATCTTCAGGTGAATAGAGCCCTTTGCGACCATTGTAGGAACCTCAAAACCTAAACAAGCATGACCGATATTTCGTGCAAAATGTGATATATGCTTTTTTTGATCATAAGAGAAAATCCAAATTCTCCAAGGTAGACCTTGTCCTAGAATTACAATACCCTTTGACCCGGATTCAATCCATAAGATCGCTACTGTATCTCAATTTGTTTTTATTGACTAGGTAGGATTGCGGCAGGTCTAAAGAACGCAGGACAAACTGTTCAACGTTTTATAAACTCGATATTGTGAGCTCTGGAGTTTATCAACTGCACCTCATGCAGGATTAGTTGATTTCGTCGCCACCTTCAGGCGCACCAAGGGGAATAATAGGACTACGCCAACTATAGATAGAGGGAAAAAGAGTGTCGATGTTCCTAAAGATCTCCATTCTTCTCCTTCCGGTTTTTGTTCGGGAGGATGAAGTAAAAGGGCAGTTTCAGTATTAGTCTCTTACAAGTATTCAGACGTACGCCCAGTTATTATGTAATTCTGTATAAAGGAAAGAGGAAACGGTAGAGATTATTTGTATCTATAAGACGCTCGATCTGTTCCGGCAGCCACAACGTTGTTTGATCATAACTAACGGTCATTTACGCGTGCGCCTAAAATGCCGGGCGTGCGCGGTGAAACGTTTACTCATTTTAAGTGTATTATATATTATATGATAGGCAGAGTGCGCAACTTTCCTGAATCTGCTTTCACCTCACAAGTAATAATAATCAGCAATTTAAGATATTTTTTCTGCCACAATATATGAATTTCAAACAATATGCATCTGTATTTATTTGCAGCAGGACTTTTTATCCCCGACAACGTCGGGTACCTATGATTGTTCATATTAAACCATATTACCAAGAAACTGCTACTTCGCTCCACTGGGAGGGATAAGTCACAAGAGCAGGGCACTCATCCAAGCAACCAATTTCCCTCCTTTTTTTCTTTTCAGGAAATTAAAGTCTCTGGAACACTTGTTATTTGTGGGTGAGGCCGGCAGCCTTCAGCAATCTCAAAAGATTCGCACACACGCCACTGAGAATTAATTATGCGACCTGATCAACTTTCAGCTCACTCATTGAAACCAACATTCTCCATTTTGTCCAGGAAGTTCCACAATCTTTTCTCCTAATTTGCTGAACTCAAACAAAATTTAATTTCCTTGTACTTTATTACTAACCTTAACATTCTTTGGAAGGCATAATTAGCAATTCCTATATATAGACATGTATCTGTATCGAGGAGATTGACATGCGCGTTTCAGTTAAGAGTATTATACTCTCTGTGCTCTCCTCTGCCACACAACTGGCAGAGGATTGGTCCTACGAGTGTTTAGTATAAATGGAATTTCAGTTTGCTCTTTGTAGTGTAAAACCTGTCTAGCATATTGTTTGTGTGTTTAGCTCTTGTTTGCACACTGTTTTGTTTTATGTGAAAGTGTAGTTACCTATATAATGTGGACCCGATTAGCTTCGTGTGGGGTTTGTATGTCATTCTTCCATGGGTCTGTGTAGTTTCGTTTGTTGTCTGTTTGGAAATTTGCATGCTGATCAGATATTGATCTAGTGTGCCGTAGAATGTCATCTGTGTATTCAGAGAAATCAAGGCTATGAGCCACTTCAATATCATTTGTGCCAGGTGTGCGATTGTGATGGGCCATGGCAAAAGAGGATAATGTGCTCATCATCAGCGTTAAAGAGTGTGTATCTATGTCAGGAGTTTTCTGGAGGCCGTAAGTTGTCGTTTGTGTACATAATATATAATGTATGCGCCATCACACTACCCTGGGGTACGTTGGCGCGTGAGTTAAATATATGTGAGGTTGTATTATTGGATATTATGTGACATATCTTGTTAGCAAGTTAGTGAGAAAGAATTTATCTAGTGAAGAGAGGAAGCTCTGTATTGTTGGCTAGTCCCTCGAACTACACATTGTCGAAAGAATTCACCTCTTCCTTGATGATGAAGACTGTCTTCTGTAGTGCTTGTCGTGCTTAATTTATGATATCATGAACGATGGTCACAACCACTTGAGTAGACCAACATCTTTAAAACCATATTGACAGGGAGATAACGAGTTAATTTCCCCCTTGATATTCCGGAGAGGGGTGTCTACCTTACGTTCAAATGTTTTTTCTAGTTGCTCTCGAAGAACAATTTGGCTGTTTTGGTTCTTGTTTGGTTTATGATGAAGTAAGGTGTGAAGATTTTACGATCTATAGAAAATGACCAGAGGCAAGTAAGGCGTTGCATAGATGTGTTATTGTAGGGAATATGTTTTCAGATAAGTGCTGGACAATTGTGGCTGGAAGGCCGAAAGGGCCAGGGGCGCATTTCGTAATTGTTTCGATGCAGTGCTTGGTTTATTCGATGTTTATAGGTGTGGTTAGGGTGGTGGAGTTGTTTAGAATCTCCATTCTTAATAAGTGTGTGTCCCAACTTTTTCCCGTTGAGGCCCTACCATTCCAGGACTTAATAGAAGTGTTCATGTGAGTGTAATTTGGGTATGTTGTGTCTATGTACTTTGTCTCAGTCTGCCCTTTCCCGTCGTCAAACTCCTTGGGCACTCAGGTCTAACCTAACTCCAATCCTGAACACTCCTCGTTCTGTCCTCTGCTCGATGGGTGACCGTTCCTTCTCAGTTTGTGCTCCTAGACTCTGGAAGGCTCTTCCTGCCGAAGTCAGATCCTCTCCCTCTCTTGATACTTTTAAACGTCTCCTGAAGACTCATCTCTTCAGAATTGCCTTCTCTCCCCTGTAAACTTTCTCTACACAACCTGCGCTCTGTGAGGGCTAACAGCCCTGAAGGGCGCATTATAAACACTTATTATTATTATTATTATTATTATTATTATTGAGGATGTAGTTAGTGTCAGCGAGGATGTGGTTGTGTTATTGTGTGGTCATGGGTTTGGTTGGATACGTGACCAGCATCCTACTCAGACGCCGCCATAAGAAGAAAGGGTTGCAGTGCAGCGAGCATCATTGGCTATGGTGGGCCACTCGCACCACTCACAGGTCCGATCAGACTGCCCACATTGCAGGATGCGCGGACGTAGGAGTGTGATGTTGTGTTGGCGTGGGCCTTGGCCGCAACTGTTGTCATATATTGTGATCAGTCTTTGTGTGTGGATGGAGAATATAAAGTTTCTTTTTCATGTCTATCTTACGCGGTGTGTATATGCTTTAGGTTCTCCTCATGGTGTCCAGTAGTGTGGCCCAGTGTTTATCTATATGCATAGGGTTGGTGTTCTGGTGATTTAGGTTGTGTGGTTCGTTCATGGAGATGTGTCTTCTGAACTCTTACCAGTTCGTGTGTGTGTAGTCAATATGATGGGAGGATAAGGATAAAAGAAGGAGGCATACGGGCATGTAGTCAAAAAGTAAGAAAGACCTTCCAACAGCTTGACATTATTTACTCAACGAGCGTGAAATGATGATGGGGCAAGAATGAGAATATTATAGGAAATTGTCGCTAACACAGTCACAAATGCTAATGTGTAACTATATATTGGACCACGAGCACATATTATAATTTAATATAACATAAAGTGAATGTAGCCACTCCTATTTTAGACAGAGGTATGCATATTTTTCATCCACATGTCTGTTGATGCAGCTTTCATCAGATAGCCACGCTTCTAGGAAATATCTGCTTTTCTTATTTCCTCTACTGATAATTCTCGTTCGCTCCTAATCCATCTCAGCTGCCTCGGAATTACAATGCAATGAAATAGAAAAGGAGAATCGTTCCTTTGGACAAGTTTTTTTAATGGAACATCAAATCAAATGAATGCAAGAAGGAAGAAACACATGAGAAATTCTTATCATCGCCACCACTATTGGAAATAGAGATATTGTAACTAACAAATCATTTTCGCCAAATCTCTTTTCGTGTCAGCCTCCGAAAAAAAATCTCTAGAAGCAATTCTCGTGCGAATATAACCGTCTCTTTCATCATGGCCAGAAATTTTACCGCATGCACTTGTTAATTCGCGAATCAGGTGCACCACCGATTCGCAGAGAAAGATGGGAATTCAAATTTGCTGACAATCAAATCCTTAAGTTTGGCGATGGTGAGATCGCAAGAGAAGCTAGAATCGTAAATCATAACTGAATCTCAATCGATGAGTTCAGCAAAATTTCTCAGTGACTTGTCACCAACATCGCTCCCTTCGCAAAGGTCTATCTATGATCTTGCGAAATGTAAAGGCGCGGAGATTGAATCATCGTCGCAGAAGAGAGAGATGAGCAGAGTTTCTGGATGAGCGTTCCATGATTTGAGGTAAGGGAACACCATATCTAGTGTTGATTGAAAAAGAAGGTGGAGACATTTGATTTGTAGAAGAATGTGATTGGCGGAGTCAGAAATATTTGGTCGTGTTTTGATTGCAAATCAAGAAGGAATGTAGTTGGTGTGAGAGAGTGCAGATTCTTCTTAACTTTACCTTTAATAGGATGCTTGGACAGTTAAGTTGCGCCAAGGCGATAGGCTAAAATCAACCACTTCAAGTGAGAAATGAGTTCTGGCTTCAAAGTTTTCAGTTGTGGATCAATTTTCTAGCTATGAATGGATTTAGAGACGAGGAAATTGTATTACTGACAGAGGACGAATCCGACAACACTTCATTTGAATCGGAACTTCTGGTCCATTTGTGATCGAAACGAACAATTCATTCCATTCTATCTCTTCCGTCTTTGACAAAGACTTGCTTATTTGTCCTTGAAAGAATTATTGCCTGTGGTAGGTCTGTCGACGGTTTGCAATTGATGACGAATAAAGAAGTTCATTTGTATGGAGGTCACAAATTGACCAATGAACATTTTCACCTCGTTGATCGTCAGCTTCATCAAGATGCTGCCAGATCTCTCTCACTCTATCAGACAAATACACGGAATTTACTGTCACTCACCTCGAGAAGAGAAATATACGCTAAATTATCTCGTTGGGTTAAGAGATCTGAAAGTGGCAATGGATAAGACGGTCCGATGACATTATTAGACCCACTTCTAGAAGTAGCGTGTTTGGTTGCTTTTGGTATTTTTGACAATATAAACAATTAATTTCGAATGATGCAATGGATTTACATATGTTAGTTGTTACAGTCTTCGCATTTTATTTTCATATATGTAGTAGGTGATCAAATATGTAGTAGGTTTCCTAGAGGTGAAATAGGTTTGTGGTATACCCCAATGACATTATTTGACCCACTTCTAGAAGTAGCGTGTTTGCTTGTGTGAGGGTATGGAACGTACATACTCACATGTCGCCAGGCGTTCGTGGTAACGAAAGAGATTTGTCGTTTAAGTTGACTTTCGTCTCCTCTCCTCCCCCTCCTTCCCCGAAATTATACCACCCTCCTCCGCCTTCCCATTAACCTAAGTCGTTATTCACGCCAAACTTCGCCAACAGGCGACAGGAAGTCTGACGAAAGAAGGCCTATCTCACAGAGAAGCCTAAATTCTATTTGCCTTCTTTATGATACCATGGAGATTGTGTAGAAGGCGCCGTGATAAGCGAATTGTCGTATAGGAAATCTCTCTCTCGATTTTACACAGTCCGCGGTATAAATGACCACGCCGTTCATCCCTCGCCAGAAGTGTTCCAGTCCTACTCGCGTAACCCTCACGTTGAACACGAGTCGCTGCCGTAACGAATCGACTGCCACCGCGACCCGCTGAGTTAACTTGGTCGCTCTCTCAAATAGTTCCTGAGGCAAATCCCGCCCCGCACAGTCTGTGACTAGAAGAATACGCTCTGTTGCTCAACGTAACTTGAAAAATAAAAAGGAACAACCAAATAGTTAAGGAAGTTACTATTTGTTAGTGTCACATCCAGTTAGGAGTGAACTAACCAGAACTGCAGTCAGCAGCCCCGAACCCGTCGTCTTATCCCCTCTCTCCCCGAGAACTCGTGTTAACACCACCCGAACCACCCCGTCTAGACCTGAGTAGTCGTCTCTCCAATCCATCACAATTAATGGTAATCTGTTTACCCAGTGTCTCTCTATTCCTAAATTACCTATTTAATTAAAAGTGATTGATACTCCCATTGAGTCATTATAAATCTAGACGCTTAACGTCAGTGTTATCCTCCCCTTTTTTATAGAGATTCAAGTAAGTCATTCCCTGATATTATTATTTATAATTGCTGTTAACCCGCACTAATCCGTGTTTAATATTTAATCCTTATTTACCTAAATGCCCGTTTAACTATTGCTACTAATTATTATTTTGGTGTAAAGTAAAGTTTATTTTTGTCCGTGTGTTTATTTGTGGCTTCTCTTTTTTGACGTACCCTTGGCAAGACTTTAATTAAGAATCCCTTCGGCTAATTTATTCAACCTGTATTATGCACTCTTAGAATTTAACAATCACAAACCTCCCCCCCAGGAACAAGTGGGACTTTTATAATGAGAATCCTTGCCGTGGCACAACCCGCGTCTAACCAGCCTTCGCACGTTTAGTAGGAATTAAAGCCTTTATATATATAATGATCGTAGATTGAGTCATAGGGTCTCAATACCATCGACCTAAACAAAAGCGGTGTGTCCAGATCAAGGACTAGAATAATTATTAGACCGGACTATGAGCAATTCTACGACATTTATAAAAGTGGTATCAGCTTTAAGGGGTCAAGTTTTTGAGAAAGCGAACTCATATAGCCTAAAACTTGCCAACGTCCAAGGAAGCCCAAATAAACTAACGTAAATTTTAATAATTATAGTCTATTCCCCGAAGGGATATAAATAATTACCATTAATAATCCTTTCCAGATAGCAAAAACAAAGGTAGGAAAATATTCGTTATTTTAGGGGTTAGTTATTAGATTGTATCGGTTAGGAACAATCGCAACTTCTAATTCTCATACCAGGTACGTAATTTCTTTCGTGAGTGACCAGTTGCGTCAGCAAGAGCAGCAATGGCTTTTCAATCGTTCGAAGTTTTCGTCAAGCAAGGACAAGCTCTCGGTCTCACAGGACATGCACTAAAGGAATTCGTCCAAAGCGAACAGTGAGAGGAAAGAGCACGTGAAATGGAAGTAAGAAAAGAAGTGTTAGAAATGGAAGAAAGGAGAAGAAAAGAAGAGTTAGATTTTCAAGAAAGAGGAAGAATTTGAAAACATGAAAGGGAATTAAGCATAGACCAAGTTGAAGTCAGTTCTGTTGGATCCCGTGATCATCCACCCCAGTCCCCCGCTATGAAGCTTCCCCAATATAAAGACGAAGAAGATTTGTGCTCATACTTAACACATTTTTAAAGATCTTTGAGGTTAACGGATGGGCCATATAATCCGAAGGAGTCAGTAGATTGCTCCTATTGCTCTGTCCGCCTTAAGGGAAATTTTCATCTCGTCACCACATGAAGCCACAATAGACTACAGCACCTTGAAGGCCGAATTGCTATTCACCTTCAATTTGAACACTGAGTTCTACCGCGCTAAGTTTAGATCGGCCAAAATTCAGCCCGGTCAAACTTACCGACCTTTTGGATATATCCTGAAGCGAAACCTCCAGTTCTGGCTAGAATCCTCCAAAATCGAATCGGAGTATGAGGCCCTGATTGACTTTATGTTAAAAGATCAGCTATTGTCCACCCTTCCCCAGGAGATCCGAGCATTAGTGCAAGACCGCCGAGCGTCTACCTTTCAAGAATGCCTCGAGGAAGCTGATCTCTATGCGACAAATCATCACCTATACCCACAGGATAACCGGAAAAATAGTCCCCCTTTCCCGAAGAATAAATTTAGTCAATGCAAGTCCTAACAAAGGAAACCGCCTCCATTAATAAGGACCACAGCCCTGTTCAGGCTCAGCAGAGCTGCCGTTTACTTCAATCCCTTTGGGAAAAGGCCCGAAAGAACGAAGAAGTGATCGTTCGAGGAAACCGTCCCATAAGGTACATCATTAACGACTCCCTTCTGTTTCGCACCTCGCAAGATGAGTCTGACCCACCTTCCAAGGTCATGTGTATTCCGCGCACACATGTAGACCAAATCCTGCGAGTAGCACATGAAAGTCCCATGGCGGGTCATTTCGGTCATAAAAAGACTTCTCAGCGATTATTTAAATACTTTTTTTGGCCCAGTGCAGCCAAAGATATTGCAGAATTCTGCAAAACGTGCGATTTGTACCAGAAAACCACTGCAAAAGGTCCAATAGCCCCAGCTTCCCTACAAAGAATCCCAGTCATTTTACAGCCCTTCTCAAGAGTCGCCATCGACCTCATCGGACCAATTCATTCCCCTTCCGCCGAAGGTCATACGCATGTACTAACATTGATAGACTGCACTACCCGATTCCCAGACGCTGTCGCTCTAAAAAGGATCGATAGTATCCCTTGCTCTGAAGCCCTTATTTCCATTTTTTCTAGAATAGGATTGCCCAAATAAATATTGTCAGATAGAGGCCGCCAGTTTATCTCTAAGCTCATGGAATACATGAACACCCTGCTCCAAATCAAACCTATTTTTACCACGCCCTTCCATCTGAGCGCGAACGGCATGTGCGAAAAGTTCAATGCAACCTTGAAAAGCGTCCTCAAGAAGCTTTGCATGGAACAACCCCAAGAATGGCACCGATATTTGCCAGTTGCGTTATTCGCATGCCGCGAAATTCCCCATAGGACCATCGGATTTTCCCCGTTTTAGCTCCTGTACGGGAGAAACGTGCGGGGGCCCCTCAATATTTTGAAGGAGTTATGGACAAATTCCCGTATGTGCCTACAATTAAGGAACACTTATTCCTTCGTCCTCGACTAAGGGAAAGATTAAAAAGGTGTTCTGACATAGCAGTCAGAAATTCCGAAATTAATATGGAAAAGTATCGGACATACTTTGATCTAAAGGCTAAACACAGAAAATAGAAGCCTGGAGAGGAAGTTCTGCTCTTACTCACCACGGAATCCCCTAAACTTCTCTCCCAATAGAAAGGCTCTATCCCGTTCAGAAAACCCACAGATCGGTCGATTACGTAGTACAGACACCCGCAGGTGATAAGTTATATCACATAAACATGCTAAAAAAGTATCATAGACTGGCCTGTATAAACAATATAGTCGCTTTGGACCAAGAAAGGGTAATTGACGCCGTCTACCCAAACAACCCCCTCAATATTGTTAATTCGATTTGAGTAGAGTCAAACGAAGATTGTCCCGTCCCCGTCCTCCGGTCGAAGCTGCCCCCTCCCTCCAAAAAAAACCTTTTCCCGACTCAATTGTTCGAGTCGAGGAAGATAATTACAAATTCCCTTGGTGAAGTTAACTTTTACATTCTTCCTTATTTCATGGCAGAATAATGTTCCTCGAAATAGGTAGGCGTGTGAGGGTATGGAACGTACATAATTGCATGTCACCAGGCGTTCGTGGGAACGAAAGATATTTGTCTTTTGAGTTGACCTTCGTCTCCTCCCCCCTCCCCCTTCCCCCCCTTCCCCGACATTCTACAATCCTCCTCCACCTTCCCCTTGACCTAAGTCGTTATCCGTGCCAAACTTCCCCAACATGCGACAGGAAGTCTGACGAAAGAAGACCTATCTCACAGAGAAGCCTAAATTCTATTTGCCTTCTTTATGATACCATGGAGATTGTCCAGAGGGCGCCGCGATAAGCGAATTGTCGTATAGGGAATCTCTCTCGATTTCACACAGTCCGCGGTATAAATGACCACGCCGTTCATCCCTCGCCAGAAGTGTTCCAGACCTACTCGCGTAACAGTCACGTTGAATGAAAGTCACTGCCGTAACGTATCGACTGCCAACGCGACCCGCTGAGTTAACTTGGTCGCTCTCTCAAATAGTTCCTGAGGCAAATCCCGCCCCGCACAGTCTGTGACTAGAAGAATACGCTCTGTTGCTCAACGTAACTTGAAAAATAAAAAGGAACAACCAAATAGTTACTGAAAGTAACTATTTGTTAGTGTCACATCCAGTTAGGAGTGAACTAACCAGAACTGCAGTCAGCAGCCCCGAACCCGTCGTCTTATCCCCTCTCTCCCCGAGAACTCGTGTTAACGCCACCCAAACCACCCCGTCTGGACCTGAGTGGTCGTCTTTCCAATCCATCACAATTATTGGTAATCTGTAAACCCAGTGTCTCTCTATTCTTACATTACCTATTTAATTAACAGTGATTGATACTCCCATTGAGTCATTATAAATCTAGACGTTTAACGTCAGTGTTATCCTTCCCTTCTTTTTTAAAGAGATTCAAGTGAGTATTCCCTGATATTCTTATTTATAATTGCTGTCAACCCGGACTAATCCGTGTTTAATATTTAATCTTTATTTACCTAAATGCCCGTTTAACTATTGCTACTAATTATTATTTTGGTGCAAAGTAAAGTTTATTTTTGTCCGTGTGTTTATTTGTGGCTTCTCTTTTTTGACGTACCCTTGGCAAGACTTTAATTAAGAATCCCCAGGAACAAGTGGTACTTTTATAGTGAGAATCCTGGCCGTGGCACAACTTGCCTGTAACCAGCCTTCGCACGTTCAGTAGGAATTAAAGCCTATATATATATATACATATATATATATATATATATATATATATATATATATATATATATATATATATATATATATATATATATAATGATCGTAGATTGAGTCATAGGGTCTCAATACCATCGACCTAAAAAAAATCGGTGTGTCCAGATCAAACCCTAGAATAATTATTGGACAGAACTATGAGCAATTCTACGTCAGCTTGCTTTTGGCATTTTTGACAATATAGACAATTAATTTCGAATGATGCAATAGATTTATATATGTAAGTTGTTACAGTATTCTCATTTTATTTTTATTTATGGAGTAGGTGATAAAATATGTAATAGGTTTCATAGGGGTGAAATAGGTTTGTGATATACCTCAACAAAGGCAACACACAGTCGGGAGAATATCGTTATTCACACGCGGAAGAAATTGTGTAAGATAAAACATACGACCAATTTACACTTATAAATATTACATGGAACATGCTACAATTCAAGAACATAAAGCCTGATATGAAACTAAAAACAAGGTTTGACAAAAGTAAAGAAGTAAACAAAAGAGGCGAAGTGCCCAATACTAAAGTATGAAGTAAAATAACAAAACAAGAAAAACGGAAATAAAAGAGGCGAAATGCCCCAAAATAATAAACGAAGGAAAAATAAAACAGAAAAGCGTGAATAAAAGAGGCGAAGTGCCCCAACTAAAAACGAAGGAAAACAACAAAACAAGAACAGCGTAAATAAAAGAGGTGAATTAATCAAATATGAAAAACATTAAATTAAAAAGCCAGAGGAACAACTTTGTGATTTTGCAATCCTTTGATTTACGCATAAGAAGACATTAAAACCGGCTAAGAAAAGGAATCAAATTCGAGAAGCACTAGTAAAATTCATCGAAACAAGGTCTGCTGACCAAAAGTCCCGTGCTCTCACTTATTCTGCTTTATGACCTTACGACCTTCAGAATTTTAATAATTTCCTGGCTAACATTGAGATGACCTTGGCAATTCAATCATTCGAAAGAAAATGTAAAACAACAAAAGGGTTTCAAATTTCGTTAGAATCGGCTGAATAGTTATAATGTTATTACCAAACCAAAAAAAGCAAAACGGGGATCGACCCACGACGACATAGTGAGATATAGAGTCGAACGCGACTAAAAATGGTCTAAACAGATCAATGTTCATCCATTAATCTCTTTCTACTTTTGCTCTTTTCCTTGTCTCTATCTATTTCTAGGAAGAGTGACTCGTCCAAGTTTGAAAATTAGCGAAAATGAAACATCCCCAAAAGGTCACATGGGCTTAGCTCACATTAATCAAATGTCATAATTCAATGATTAGTATAAAGCAAATTTATAGGAGCCGTCTCCCTTACGTAAATTTAGCAATACTTCCAAATTAAAATTTTATGCTGATTAATGTAGTCAGCAGTGGCCATTTTGATTGGCTAGTTCAGACCGCCAAATAAGGGTGAAACTAGGTATCATTAATCAATGTTAATTGAATGGGCAGACTACAAGAAGCGGAAGAATAGTTGAATTATTGTATGACCGTCTCCAGGTAGAAATCGAAGCAGCCTTTGAATTTACCTTAGATAATTAAAGGATTGGTCTTCAGACAAGATCTCGAGATAACTTGGACAATAAATGATCGATGATTGAATCGGAGATTCTAACACGAAATGTTTTTTGTTTCTCGACTCTGGGAAAATAATTGTCCCTAATCGGAACCTTCGTTAGTCGAGATATTGCTAAATATCCATTGTTCTAAATAAGTGGGGGGCCCTTGATAATTATCCTGCTTCGCAGAAATATTGAGCTCACACATCGTGTAGGAGTCATTGAAGGCATTTTGATTGTTCTCATATGTTTGCTTCAATACATCAGTTATAGCCAAGTTATCATTCCATTTTTAATTACTATTCTTTCGACATATCTCCCATAATTATTTAATCTTCCTTCCTTTACATGTCTGCCAGCCAAAGTAAAGAAGTTAATCATATGTAGGTATTCATAAAACATATATATATACATATGTCTTTATGTGGCGGGAGAGTATGAATACTGCAATTGTGCTTCCAGTTTTCCGTCGTATAACTTAGAACATACATGAAATAGCTTTGTATTAGGTCTAAATACTCGGTGCCCACAACCTGCCTTTAGCTGGCATATTTTATCCATCTCGATCTAATTTTCCAAAAACCAATCCTCTTCGAGCAACAACATAAAACATACTCTCATATATATATATAATTATAATTTTTATAAAAAATGATCTAAACATATACTCTTCTTTAATTTAATTAATACTGAAGCCTAAGCACAACCCCGCCCCATAGTAAAAATGACCCTCGTCCTCCGAAGCCCGTAATGGGCAGGGCAATCTCTTTTCCTGACCACCGTGCCAACGGTCCTCTTCTCCCTCAAAGCATTTGATTCAACTAGATAGATCTGCTTCGCCTGAGTTCGGAGCCTGGATCATAACAACTAGTCGCGGAGCAGCCTGATTCTTTATAACTGACCCTGGTTCCTTCCCCCGTTAAGCACAGCGGTACATTGGGTTACCAACCTATCCACGCTCGTCAAGACTTATTTGGAGGGCTACAAGGAGGGGTGGAATTCCGCATTCTGTGTTCATCCCGCGGATCAGGGTTGAACCAAGAAGGGACGAGGTTGGGAATAACGGCCCATAGGAATAGATAGACCACAGCGCCCGCACCTTCAAGCCAATAGTGTTGTTTAGAACCGGTCCGTTGTCTAATTAAACTAGCATCTGAAATGGTTACTGGAAACCAGACTTATGATGCCTTTCTGAGGTTTATGGCCCCTTTGGCAATGAAAGCAAGCTAAATAAAACGTCACGGATGGAGTCAGAGGCTCCCCGATTATTCTCTTAGCAAAGAGGGCGGTTCCTCCTCTAAAATAGTGACAGGTTCGGGGGTTTTCTCCTTTATTTCCTTTCGGAGAGTTGCCTCAGAGCGACTCTCCACTTATGGCGGGTTACCTTTTGATTTCTCAGTTTCTCAGGGGACTACCAAAGACACTTCGAGGGAAAAGACTTGCCACCTCAGTTCTCACTACCTCCACCCCCCCTCAATGATTGCAGGTGAATTATTTTAACTCTTTCAGGGGGTTGAGATGTGGCATACCCCCCTGGGTATTTACCAATCACCTCGTGGATCGGAGATTTGTCACAATAATAGTAGCCGGCATCCCACGTAAAGGGGAAGTCTTTTGCCCCCAGATACCGTGGCCTTTCTTCTTCTTGCTTTTCTATTTTTCTCATATTTTGCGTTTTTTCTTTGTTGTTTGGTTTTTATTTGGTTTGATTATTTTTCTTTCTTTGGTTTGGTTTTCTTAAATTTTAGAGTAGCCTAATACTAATCTGTAATTTTAATTACGGCGATTTATGCCTTTAGTCAAAATCGCCTGATAGGCACTGTAAAAAAAAAATTCGTCCCCCGAAATCCATTGATCTCTCATATTAATCCCGTCCTCTAAAGGCATTAACAAACCTTCGATAAATTCTAATCTTAGATAGTTTAGCTCTTCAAACCCCTAAGCTTTCACGTCAACTTATAAGACACCTCCTCCACTAATAAAGCGCCCTTTCCCTTAATAATGTAGGTGTGCACAAATATTTATGTGAAAGTTGCGATGTAATGCATCTAGAATAGACTGAATGTTGCCGATCTAAAAGAAATTGTGAACATAAATATCCTGAACGCAGATAGGAATCCCTTTTCACGTCATTTTTGGATCATCTACAGCAGTGTTTCCCAAACTGTTTTTGTCGTGATCCTGAACACAAATTGATTTTGGCATGGCGAACCTCAGGACTGAAATTATTTTCACTATTATTTTAGTTTTATCCAAATAAATAAAGCTTACATTATTTTACTACTTACAAGTTACTAATTAATAAATATAATATAATATTGATCGAAGATAATTAGAGGCAGACATTCATACTCAAGCAAAGATAAACAAATTCTTGACTATAAACTATAATTCTGTTTTATGAATGAACCCTTCTGACTATTCAACTACTATAATAATTTCTTCAGTGTTTTTACATTTATTTTTTTCCGATATATTCTACGGAAATTCATTATTATTTAATAAACAATATATTTTTATATTTCTATTTTGATTGAAGGATATTAAAGGCACATATTAATTTTCCTGTTTTCTGTTTCTTGCGGTTTGTTAGATTCATTTTCATAATTCTTTCGCGCTAATGAAAGATTTATACATTGTAAATTCACCGCGTGTTTACCTCAATTCTCCTTTGTCCTTTGAATTTCCTATCAATTTACTCTCTATTTCATATTCCCGATCGACGTTGCGGATCGTAGCTTAAAAGCTTGTTTATTCGGAAGATTTTTTTGGTCTTCCTCGTAGACAAGTGGGCTAAGAGATGATTTACATAATTGAGATCAAAACAGATACTCGCTGCCTCAGTGTGCACGGTTTGAATCCCACCTCTGTACGGAATTTTTGCGAATTAGGAAATATTATTTCCGAAGAAATATTTTCCTGTTTTCTGTTTCTTGTGGTTTGTTGGATTCATTTTCATCATTCTTTCGCGCTCATGAAAGATTTATACATTATATATATATATATATATATATATATATATATATATATATATATATATATATATATATATATATATATATACATATAAATATATATATATAATATCTCAAAGTAGCGCGAGAGAATGATGAAAATGAATCCATTAAACCACATTGAAAGAGAAAACGGAATAATTTTTCCTTGCATTAATATTTTGATTACCTTTTTCGAAAAAGGTAATAAAGATATTACTGCAAGGAAAAATTATTCCGTTTTCTCTTTCAATGTGGTTTAATGGATTCATATATATATGTCCTCCCTACACTGTTATGAAATACTTATTCCTAACGAGACATAAACACTCATCCACATACTAAATTAATTCAGACATAAAACACACAAGTATAAATTACCAACTTTTTCACACCAGTCATAACAATGACCTTATCTTTAGCAAGTTTCTTTAATGAGTGAAAATTCCCAAACTTATGCTGTTTCCTCTATATTAGACCATTCAATATTCTACTACTGAATTAGCTTAAAGATCACAGCAAATAAAAAAGTAACACGCAAATAAAACTTACGGAATACGCACGTCTGTCCACGAGCAGAACTACGATGAACGGAAGATTTTTGGTGAAAGAGATAGGGTCAAGCTTCATTCGCCTTGGTGGACATTACAAGTATTGGACCTGATTATACTCGTATATATTTTGTTCTGATTTTATTTATCTTACGTTATTATTCATAACTATTTTCCTGTTCCAATATGAATGACGATGTATATTCCACAATTTTGATGTTAATAATTATGTTTGAACCATTTTTACATCTAATATTTCTCTCTCTCTCTCTCTTTTAGTTATTTAAAAGAGGGTAGCTATCCCGCGACCCTCATTTGAGTCGCGACCCTGGTTTTGGGAACCAGTGATATACAGAAATGTTCAAAACGATCAAGACGAATGCATTTCTATCATAAATCTTCCATAACTTTTTGCTAGAGGAAATCCAAGGATTGCATTGTGTCTTATAATCTTAACCTACAAATACAAACTCCGTTTTGGTAAAGATTATGCAAATTTGTAAGAATAAAATGAAAGTTATCTCCAGATCAGCAATTAAGTAGATAATTGAATGTTCAAAATAACCAGAAGAACAGCGCCCCAAAATAAATTGAAATATAATTATCAATGGAAATTATGTGAACCATTTATGAGCAATTAGTATTTAGTGCGGATGCCTTTATTCTAGAAGATGCTTTGACAATTCCTGCCACAGGAATTAACCAACTGTTGACACTTTTGTGAATTATCCTTGCTCAATTCCTCTTGAAGAATTCCCCAAAGTTTGTAAATCGTTTGCGAAACACCGGCATTAGACCTCTCTCCTATTTCTTCTAAACATGTTCAATGCGATTCAGGTCCGCTTTCTTTGCAGGCACTTTCATATCATTAATGTACTCGTCATCCAAAAAGTCATTACTCACTTGGCCATGTTGCATGGGGTGTTCTTTCGTATGAAGATTGCAGGTTGTGCTTCGGAGGCTCGCAGACGGGTCAAATAAAGTTGTGGCAGCAATTCATTGTAAATTTGCTCTGTCACTCTGCCACGTAAGCGCAAAATTGGCCTGGGGCCTTATACTAAAATCGTGTTCAAGAATATGACACTTCCTTCGCCAAACTTCACATAGTTTTTTGGTGGAATTATGAGAGAATGTTCCGCCTGCGCTGCAGCGAATGATGCTTATGGCATCGAACACGAACAATTTTCACTTAGAAACGTCGCTGAGGTGGACTTGGCACCATTGATCACTCTCCCATGTAATGTGCATAATGGCGAATGCAACGCGAGCCTTTATGTTATTCAGGCTGATCAATGGCTCAACCGCAGATGTGAGAACGCGAAGATAGTCTTCCTGCAGTCTGCCTAGAGATAATCATTAATCTTTCTTGAAACTGTTGCATCTTTCTTGAAACTCTTATTCTTCACAATTTGCGTAATGGTGCAGTCTTCCATTTTGATGTTTTCCTTCGCCTATCTGTTAATTGACCAGCTTTACATAGACTTGCTTTAAAATAGGTTGACAGAATATTATGGACCAGGATTTTAAACGGCTTGATAGTCTCTTCAAACGATTCGAGTACAAGGTCATCTTGGTGGCGCAGTATTACGATCAGCTCGCGGACAGAGAGATTCTTAGCCATGTTACATAGAATCCATCTTGGAAGTTAATGATCTAACTTACAGTAAGTTTAACTGAAGTTAGCTGCTAGGCAAACAATGCTGGTTCTCTAGACAAGAAACCTAAGCGTTCGAATCATTTTAGACATTTCATTTCTTTTAGTAAATTGGATATCTGAAGATATTTTTCGCTCTATTCATCCAAATTTGCAAAACCTTCCCTCATACCGAGTTTATTCATACAGGTTACCATACACCATATATGTAAATCTTGGATTTTCTCTAGCAAAGTTTATGGACGATGTTGTGATATAAATATAGGTGTTCTGATTTTTTTAAAAGCGGACATATTTTTTGACAGATTCAACTTTAATTTGGTAAAGTGGTACATCAACTCTCTATGGAGAAGATTATATAGGTTATATTATTAGGTTGAGGAATAAGTTCTTGCGTTTTTTTAATGTTGTGTTGATTTAAGTTTTGTTGACGTGATTTGTGCACATATTAAGAAACAATAATAAATAATGAGAGCAAAATTTGCAAAGGTTAGGCTACGTCTCTTAACAGCGTAGACTATTAGGCTTTTGCTTACGCTACGTATTAAAGTTGAGTAATAAGTCATTGCGGTTTATTTAAAAGTTGTGTTAATTTAATTTTTGTTCTGTCCCATCAAAATGGAATGTCAAGTTGAAAGAAAGGCGCATTTTCGACACTTGTTGTTATCCATTTTCAATCGAGACGGGAACAATGCAAACGCAGCCAAAGCTCGTCGCGATATTTGTGCTGGGTTCGGAGAAAATGCTTTATCAGAAAAGATAGCTCAATGGTAGTATTCACGTTTCAAAAACGGTCATTTCAATCTTAATGACGAAAAACGTTCTGGTCCCCCCCCCCTTAAGTTAGATGAAGATCGATTGAACGACCTTCTTCATGAAAATCCTCGTCAATCGAGTAGAAAATTAGCTGTACAATTGGCGTGTGATCAGAAAGCTGTAGTGAATCACCTTCATTCGATAGGGACACTTAAAAAACTTGGTGCATGGGTTCCGCACGCTTTGAGCGAAAGCAACAAAATTCAACGCTCCACGATTGCCGGAGGTTTGCTTGCTCGTCACAAGGCTACTCGTGGATATAATGACAGATTTCTTCACCGCATCATCACTGGCGACGAAAAGTGGTGTGTTTATGTCAACATTAACCATCTAAAACAATGGCTTAGCCCCAATAAAAAACCACTTCCGCGATTAAAGCAAGGACATCACCCACGAAAGACGATGCTGTGTGTTGTGTGTGTGGTGTGATTGTGAAGGTTTCATTATTTATAAGCTTCTTGCGAACAACGAGATTGTCAATGCCGAACTCTACGTTCAACAAATGTATTGACTTGCCGAAGCTTTTCGTAAAAAGCGCCCTTATCGACGTTATGAAGTCCTTCTGCAACACGACAACTCTCGTCCTCACATTACCAATATGACAAAAGACGCCATCCAGAAGCTTAATTTGGAAATTCTGCCACATCCTTCATATTCGCCAGACTTGGTTCCATCGGATTTCCATCTGTTCCGATCGCTCTCCAACAATTTGCGCGGCGTTTCGTTAAATACTGATGTGAAATTAAGAACCTGGTTAAACGAATTCTTTGAGTCAAAATCCAGAGATTTTTAATGCAGAGGCATCGAAAAACTAGTTGAATGTTGGGAAAAAGTCGTAAATAACAACGGAGAATACATTATTGATTAAATTGCATATTGTTATTAATTAAAAATGAAGTTTTTCTAAAATTGTTAATGGTAATGAATAAATTTGATAAAACCGCAAGAACTTATTCATCAAACCCAATAGATTGAACCCTCCCACTCTATTGTTTCACGATTCCAGGGCTCGAAAAAATGTTACGTGTTTTGCGGCAGGAACGAAATCAATTGGATAACTTAAAGTAATTATATTCCCTTTCTCACTTGAATAGGTAACCATCCTTTTCAAATAAAAATATAATGTATAGCAAGTAACTTCGGATTTTCAAATAATTTTTTTTTTTTTAAATGTAAAGATATAACAAAATAGAAGGAACATGCATGATAATAACAATTATCTTCGCTTTCAGCGCTGGCTGGAAAAAATACTAATCTTTACATTGCAAATCTTAAATTTCACCGGAGTAAGTTTAGCTAGTTAAAGGAGAGAGCTACCGGATGGCCTAGGTGGTAAGGTGCCCCTGCCCGATTAGAACTCATCGACGTCGGAATCAGTGCTTCGATTCTCGTCCCCGTTCCCAAATTCTTTTCCTTCCATCGTACTCTCTCATCGGGCATTATAACTAGTGACAGGGGGGAGGGGGTTAAACTTTTCTATTTTCTTTACCTTCCAATGCATAGATTGAGTTATACACTTTGCGAAAGAAATGTCCGTTATAGAAGGGGAAATATAATATCGGTTGGCAAGACGAAAAATGTGGGTGACTTATAGACTCTGTTTGAACGGAGCTTTCATACATTCGTTGTACTCCAGATTGTTCGGCACTCTTGTTGAATGTCATAATCTGGTGGATCTTTGGGCACGCTGCCTGGCCCAATACCGGGGCGAGCCTGGTCGTTTGCACTTGTCCTTTTTAATTGGGACGGGTTCGTACACAAAGACTTGTCGACTGTACAACATACTGGGAGAGGCTTTCCTCCACCATTTTATTTTGCTTCTCCACGACGCCGTAGCGTGCCTTCTTGTTTTGTTTTACTTGTTTGTTTTATTTTGCTTTTGTTCTGTAATGACTTGTTGTTTTTTTAATATAAGTTAATTTAATTCCGGTGTATCATGCTTTTGGTGTGACTCGTAAGATGGCAGTATTTTGAAAGAAATAAAAATAAAAAGATACTAAGGATATTTTTGTTGCCACGTCTCAACGACGAATTCCTTTTCGTATATTTAATAATTATTTCATGATAAAGCCTGGTTTACAGTTGATTTTAGATAGGATTATTTGTAAAAGCAAAAGTCTTTTAACTTTAGCCATGGATCGGATGTGATTTTACTTACTGAGAATAATTACAATGAACTATAAAGAGTTTATCCTTCTTCTTAAAATAGTCACGACCTATCAAATTTAACGGAAGGATACTCTTAAGTATGCAATTTTTTTTGGTAAACTCAGAATTCCCTCCTTTCCTTAATCCATATGGCTGTAACACTTGTAAAATAAAAAAAGCATCCGATTTGGAGGAGCTGTTTTAGCAGAATTGGGTAATATAAAAATGACCATGTCTCAGGCATGTTGGGTAATATGAAAACGACCATGTCTCAGGCATGTTTTCCTGAAGCCAATTTGAATGATTGTGCCCTACAGTCCCATGAAATTAAGATCTTTTATTTGACCAAGATGCTTATCAAAGTGTAGACTTGAATGGAACTTTCACCATTCTTTTATGTAGAATGTTAATAATTTATCTCTACAGTTGCTTAATATTTTTCGTAATTTGCCTAGAAAGTTTTCATTTCACACTTGTTGGAGTACTTGTAATGTCACTCAATTACCTGTGTGCGAAAAATAGCTCATACCCTACTATTATGGTTCAATTATGTATGCATGGATGTTATTATCTCTATAACTTCTATGGTGTTTACATTCTTTAAAAGTATCGTGGCAAAACGAGTGATTCAATAAATATCTAGTGGGGTTTTATCACTAATCTGTACTCAAGTTCGGGTAATTTTACTTCTGGGGAGTTTCCTACACTTTATGCATCGACCCCAACTATAAGACTCAATCCAGCAGTGACAGAACGGTGAAATAAGTTTCCTTGTAATGTTGTTTAAGCGTTAAAGTTTATAAAGTTCAAATTGTGGATAATCGATTTTTGTCGAATGCTGGATTGTTTCCTCATAGGAGTCCCTAGGCAAATGATATTTTGCATTTCCAACATAAGTTACAACTTTGCTCGTAATAATAATATTTTTAAATGGCCATTTCAAACCATGAATATCGGAATCTTGATACCATTTTTTTAATACAGCGGCCGTATTTTTTAGAGCGATATTATGTTTAAACTATGACTGCCTACCAAAGTTGTTTTTTTTGCTAATAGTAGGTTTATTTCAAAATAGCCAATAATCTTCCCTCATGTTACGTCAATTTTATCAAGTGTTGCTGTACAATTAACAACTTTGTAACCAAATAATATTTTTCTTTCTCTACCAAGTTTTACGGTTGTAAAGTTTGTTTCAATGAAGTCCTACACCAGCTTGCAGCCCAAATTGCCTTTGCAATTAAGACTAAATAGTGTCCTTTTTTAGGATCTTAGCTCTTTCAAAATTTTACCCAAAGGTTTTTATAACAGTAAAAGTACTGCTGCGCAATGTCAGCTGGTGACAAATTTGGCTTCCTTCCAATTCTTGATATACTTTTCATTGTAGCAGTTTCCGTATACTTGCGTATGATTGTTAAAACTAATATTCCTGAGATGTTCTTTCGCTTAGATATTTCTCTATATCAAATCCTGGCATCTTTGAAGGCTTTTTCATCTTTTCATTATATTTTTTTGCATGGGAAAGATGTTTTGGACGTAATGGCTACGTATTTCGCTATGTGTATAAAATATTTTGTAAGCAATTTTATGATGAGTAATGCATACGAACTGCAAGAATGAACACGAGTGTTGGATGTATATACTCTTTTGATCCATTATCAAGTTTTGCAAAAAATTGTCCTCTCAACTTTACCTGTTATTCTTTTTCCTCCTCCCGTTTATTCTACATAATTATCTGGATATTTGTTCTTCTTCTTATCTATAATTAATCACATTTCTTGCTATATGAATATCTTCCCTTAGATTTGAAAAGTGAGCTTGAAGCCGACAAATAATTCAGCATTTATCGATTTGTGTAGGCTATAGGCATTTATTTGTGTGTATGTTGTTCATTCCATTCTTGTATACATCAGCGTTTACTTTGTCGTGTAAACAGAGGAGTGAGTAGACTCCAGCCACCCGTTCATGACAAATTACATTTGCTTTGGTCCATGAAAAACAGATATTTAGGACACAGCAGATAATTCTCAGGAAAGATTGCAGACATGGGCGCTTTATTTCGGAATTAAGAACTTCAAAAACTCGTATGATCAACTTGAGTATATCTCAAAAACAAGTAAGAAGGCTGGAGATCATTGGAGAAGTCAGATAAAGGAATAGAGGTTATGTAACAAATTAGTTTCACAACTACTATGACTGAAAGGTCATATTTTAAAGTAATATTTATCGATCCTATTCTTAAAAATATTTTTCTTAGGGGTTTTGCAACATTTATAGGTAAACCATTCCAAGTCTATGTTATTTTATAAGATAGGAAATTCTGTACCATCGCAGTGTTAAATATTTTGTTTACTAGTTTGATTACGATAGATTTAGGTTCCACTCAAAATATATAGTAAATAGTGAGTAATCATAATTTCTATAGATAAAGCCGTTTAGTATCTGGGTTTGGTAATGAAAGTAGATTTGCGTGCTCTAAACTTTCTTCGTACTATCTATTTTTAGGTTTAGTAATTAATTTGATTGCTCAATGCTGGACGCGTGACATTATTAAAATGTTCTTTTGTATGTATAGAAACTCAATAGTACGACATACACCAAGAAGTTATTACATGCCATTTAAATAAAGGAACAATTATACCTTTCTTGTAAAGAGCGAAATGTCTAGCTATATAGTAACGTCTAAAATGATCAGAAAGCGTGTATTTATATTACAAAATTTTTCATAACTTTGAAAAAAAATTCATGTTTGTAAAGTTGATGTACCATAACATACTAGTATAAAGTACGTAACGGTACATTTAGGTTAAGAAAATTTTGATAAATAAAACGAAAGTTAGTATTATATGGGCGATTTAATAGAAAAACTGGTTTCCAAAATGAACAAACTCTTACTTTTCTGTTTAAAAAGCCCGCCATTGACTGCATAACAATTAATTTCAGTTTGATCTCGTTTACGATACTTATGTAGGTAATTTTGTTTATAATTGTCTTCAAACTCAGAAATCTGTCACGCCACTCACTGTCCGCAAGCTGATGGTCTTTTATTTGTAGGTTTTGCGGAGACTATCAAGTGCTCTAAATTTTTAGTCCATAATATCTGTGGATCTATGATAAAACAGGTTTATTTAATGCTGGTAAATCAACTCGTACGACAAACGACTTCAAAAGGCAAGAAAGAGCTTTTACTAAAATTGTGGAGGACAGTTTCAAGACAGCTGAAGCAGTTTCTTGAGAGAGATTTGTGACATTTGGTCCATCAATATCTCTAGGTAGAATGTGTCACGAAAGATGGAAAAAAGTAATCTTTACGCATGCTTCCAGTGGTAAGGAGATCCCTCTTTTATTTGTTACTGGGCAAGTTACATTGATGGACGAGCTATTGAACTAAGTCCACATCAGATTTTTATTTATGTAATTCCTAATAAATAGCCGGTATTATGAAGTATTTAAATATGCAATTTTTAATTGCTTTAAATTATTGACTTTCAAACCATTGTTTCCACCCATTTTCATAAGGTTTTTAACTTTTTGTTTAAACAACCCCCCTTGATCTCCTAAATAGAAAGAAAATACATAAATACACTAAATATTAAGTAATAATAATGGAACTCACAGATGGTCTAAACCCAACTCACGTTCCTCCGGTAGAACCAATGACTAGATAATAGATTTCTAGATAGAGATATAGAGATGATAAGGGATCTTATGATAGTCTAAAGCCAGCCTACGTTCCTCCGGACATCCCAAACAAAAGAAATTTTATTTTCAAAATCATGTTAAGAAAAGAGTTTGAGAGTTTGAGAGTTTGAGAGAGAGAGAGAGAGAAAAAAAAGAAAGAATGAAAGTATTGAAAGGGACTGCTTCTAGTGAGACGCAATTTAATTCGGAGTAAGAAAGCAATGGCAAAGAGAATGACAGTATTTATTCTTTATTTCCTCTGGCAACGTCGTTTCAAGCCAAAACAGGCTCATCTTCTGGCCATCCATAGAAAGCTTTTATCGCTTTAGAGAAAGCTTAAGGAATCGTCGGTAGGTGTGTAGTCTTCGTGCCCTTATTGGGAATGAAAGTATTGAAAGGGACTGCTCTTAGTGAGACGCAATTTAATCCGGAGTAAGAATCCAATGGCAAAGAGAATGACAACTTCATTATATATTTCCTCTGGCTACGTTTCAAGCAAAGACATGCTTATCTTCTGGCCATCTATGGAAAGCTTTTGTAGCTTAAATTGCGTCTCACTAAGTACATCTCTTTCAATAGTTTCATTTTAAATAAGGGCATGAAAGACTACACGCCTACCGACGCTTCCTTAAGCTTTTCTGTCATCGCCATTATTAAATTTTTCCCTATCCCTTATGATTTTTACTTCCTTCACAAACGTCCCGCTTTATCTAGACTTATTACAACTAACTTTCATTTAAAAGTGTTATATTTAATCTCACTACCATAAAATAAGCTGGAAATATATTACTAACATGCAATTTTCGCCACATTTTCTAGTGAAAAACATAACATTCACTTTTTTTCTAATTAGCAAGAAAGCTTTTTGACTATTTATATTTATAACCTTGCTATTTCTGTCGGCTTCATCGGTTTTGTGCAAGAAAGTTCTTTTGCTTTCACTTGTTAAAATGGTTCTCTTTGCACGTTCGTCAACCCACAAGTTGGTGTTACTTAAGAATAGGAAGCTTTCCTTCAGTTGAGAAATGAATGAACTTCAGCCCTTCTGGCCTTAATTAATTTAAGAAGAACAAATTCAATAGTGGTAAATGTCAAGATAACAGCCAGTGCCTAGAAAGATGTGCTGTTAATCGGCTCATCATTTACATCCCTTAAAACTTCAAATTTTCTTTTTACCAATTCTGATTTCTCCTTTTATCTATTATTAATGACCAGGCTATATATACTCGTAACGTCCATTTCCAGAAAAGCCTAGGAAACTTTATTAACGTTTTTCGTAATTTTAACTCCCACAGGTTGCAAGAAGCTGGGATTGATGGAATTGGCATTGCAATTTGATTAATGAGATGAGAATTTACGCTCAGGTAATAACTCTTTGATGAAGTAATCGGCTAAATAGATATTTTTAACTGTTCTTTAATGCCTAAGCCTGTACTTCCATTAGTGTTTTTTATTGTACTTACTTGTTGGTTACCTGGCTAATTCAAACTCCCACATTCTGACTTTGGGCCTCATGGTTGATCTACATTAGACAGATTTTCAGATTCTTGTTATCCTGTCAACAAAATGATGAGCTAATTCTTAGCACTTCACTTGAGCCGTCTGATGCAGCCAGCGACCGCTGTCACGCACAAGATAGCAACACCTGTCAATCTCACGCAATTCATAGCCTAATAATTTTTGCACTCAAGGGTATGACAGATATTTGTTATTCATACAAACTCGTCACTCGCCTGCCACAATTGCTCTAATGTAAGTGCAAGTATTCATATCAACCTCCAAAAAAGTTCGCCAATTACGCGAGCTTCAGGCCCCTGACTAGAGCCAATAAGAAAATTCCCGCTGTCGAACTTGTGGATAAAGACAAATAGTAAGTGTGTTAGTTAGTGAACAATTCACACTTTTTCAAGCCCGCATCAAGAAACAGAATTTTCCACGCACTCTTCATGGCTCTCCAAAGATAAAACAACCATCAGTCGTCTACAAAAATACAGCAATTGTTTCGGCAATTCAAATGCGTCAATATTCGCCAGGTGATCCTAGGCACCTGATCCATCTCTGTGAGCTGACATATGAGAGACGAAATGTCTCCTCCACTAATATGAAATTTCATCTCCGTCATTCCGCGGGTGCCGAGCTTCCGGCAGCACAGCTGGGATAAGTCTTCCTCGGTAGTCTTCCCAGTCAAGTGACCCAAATCCTGAAGGCGCTTGTGGAAGTTCAACCTCTCGACAGCTTGGTAGTGATTACCGATCGCGTCTTAGATCGCGATCAGTTAAGTGGCAAGGAGCTACTCGCCACTGTCGCCTAAAATGGTCCGACCTGCAGAGGTTTTCCGTACTCTGCCGCGACTCAGGACTGTCCATTGCTAAGAGACAACTTGAACAAATGCATGGAGGCAGTTCAGAATCTGGTTCAAGAGTTGCAAGGTAAAAGGACATTCCGGGGTGCTTTTGTTTCTCAGGTCGGTTTGGCTGATCCTCCACTGGAAAGCCAGAGAATGAGCCATTTAGCTGTTGTTATTGTCACAAGAAGTTCAAAGGTGAAGCTCATTGCGCTCTGCCGCCCTGTGGCTTTCGTGCAAATGAAAACAATGAGAATCTTTTCCTTTTTCTACTTCCTACAAGGGAGTCCCTACGTCCATCATCTTCCCTTCGCTGCCAAAATCAAGCCATCCACGTCCTGCTCATGCCTCAAACTCTTAAACAGCTACTACTCTCACCAATCTTTATTTTCGGTACAATTCACGGAAAGTTGCACACTCAAATGTCACGATTTATCAAATAACAACTCTATGTTCGGAAATGATAACGGTATTTCACGAAGAAATATAGTATACAACTTAAATTCGTCAAAGGTTTCATTCCCCTCCTTACATCCAATCTTCACCTCCCTCCGGCCCCACCAACATCACCTTAAGGACACTCGTCCGTGGACTCCATCAGCCTGCTTTGGCACTTACTGTGGGGGCGATTTCGAACCCATGCCTTTTTATTCGGGATACAGGAACGGCACACATCTTCGTTGCCAGTGGCTTTACAGTCTCCATTCTTCCGTCTTCTGTCAGGAAAGACCTCGGCTTACGATGGTCCCTTTTTTCAAATCATCTCCGGTCAGCCTATTCTGGTTTATTCAAAGAAACTTACTTTTATCTCTATCTTTTCCAGATGGTGCCTCACTTGGGTCTTCTCTTTTGTTCTAGACTTAAAAAGGCGTGTTTTTTTGGACGGAGTATCTAGAAGCCTCATTCACAGTCAATCCTTCCTCACGCGCCCAGCTGTTTACTCTTACCACGCCAATTCAAGAACTTGATTTGTTAGATTCAACATGGCTATATTCAGCCATACATTTGCCACTTGAATTTTTTCACGTCCTTTCAAACGGTCGACTCTATCCTGCTACCTGAAGATCGACTTTCCTAACCCACTAAATACACACTTCTTGATAAAGCACAATGCAAACTTTCAAGTATCATCCCATTTTCTACACAACACTGACCGCAATCTCAAACCGGCATGGTTTGAGGGCAGACGCCCATTGCGACCAAAAAGCCTCAGATTTGTTTTATACAACATTCGTTCATTACACACATACCTTCCCATACGGCAGCCTACCGCAAAAATTCCATTCTTTCCTCTCCTGGTTGGTACCTCTGACCTCGGGCCAAAATGAGATATTTTAGGGCGGCTGTTTAGGCCCTGCACAATTCAAAACATGCTCTGCTATATTAATATATATATATATATATATATATATATATATATATATATATATATATATATATATATATATATAATATATATATATATATATATATATATATATATAACAGCTTCTTCTAAATTTAAATTTAGTGTGCAATTTAACGTCCTAGGATCGCTGGAAACCTCATAATGACGATACTAATCGCTCTCATACCATTTATTGCCTTATTACTTATTGTACTCACTGGTGAGACGCAGATTATATAGTAATTCATGCAACTCACTCGCTCGGCTTGCTTCCTGGGTAGCAGGAAGTGATCTTCTTTAAGGCACTTAACATGAACTTGGAAAAAGTGCTACATTTTAGTCTTTGAGTAAAAACGTAAGCTTCATTCTACCAAATGGCTCATAACATTTAGAATCCCTTGAAGACGGCCCTTTAAATTGCCCATCTGTGATCGAAAAGCCATCCACGTAGAGCAAATCTTCCGCAAAAGAAGTTACACTAAAGACCCTCCTCTTCAGGACACCTTTATACTGAGGACCCTCCTCTTCAGTACACCTTTACACTGCAAACCCTCCTCTTCAAAACACCTTTACACAGAGGACTCTCCTATTTAGGAGACCTTTACACCGAGGACCCTCCTCTTCAGGACACATTTACACTGAGCACTCTCCCCCTCAATACACCTTTACACTGAGGACCCTCCTCTTTAGGCCACCTTTACACTGACGACCCTCCTCTTCAGTACATCTTTACACTGAGGACCTTCCTCTTCAGGATACCACGAGCGAAAATAACCCTTGATTGAAGTTGCGTAGCCCTTAAACAAACAATTATCAATCTTCAGGATACCTTTACACTAAGGACACTTTTAGCTTGAGGATCCTTCTCTTCATGACACCTTCGTCTTGTACGAACTACATTAGGAAGCTGGGAAGGCGCCACTTTAATAAGAGGATGAAAGAACATTTAGCTGATATTAGAAGGTGTACGAATTCGTCAAGTCCCTCTACGCACATGCATACGCATGAACATAGAATTGATTTTAACCATGCAAAAATCATTTATAAATCAAACAATTATATTGAGAGGAGAATTGCAGAATCCATCATCATCAACAGATCTGAGAATTTCAATTTATCTGAAGGGAAATACAAATTTAACAAATATATTTCGAATAGAGTCACCAATCGTATCTATAAGCCCCCGGACCTAATGCATTTTGGGGATTAGCAACTCTACATATTGTTTCCGGTCCCACTTTATTTTGTTTAGCTGGTCATTCACGCAGGATTTACTCGGTTATATATTTTTTTCCAGATTGTTTTCTGCTGTTTCATTTTGTTTAGGATGTGTCTTACCTTATATATTCTGTGCTTCTTGCCTAGCGACTTCATTATTAGTTGAAAATGCCATGTTGCCTAAACTAGTCCGATAGTTATAAATAAAATCTTGATTCAAATATTGTGGATTACCATTATCTTCCACACACACACACATATATATATATATATATATATATATACATATATATATATATTTAGAGGGACGAAGTCATGTGACCAAAAAGTCTCTAGAGGCACACACTACTACTGTACGTCAAACAGCCTCTATCAGCGCTGCGCTCGAGTACAATTGATTTGGGAATAAGGTAAGGACCTTTTACTTAGATTGCAATATTATAGGTTGGCTCTTTAAAAGGGAATACGTTTGCCGGGTTCGTCTCAAGGGTTATTCGAGAAATAAACACCTCTAGAAAAATAAACTTTAATACAATTAATAAGAACAAGGGCACATATAAATATGGAAATCTAAATAATAATCAGTACGGCAAAAAAAATATTTTTACGGACAAAAATTAAGGAAACTTGGTCTGGGAAAATATATAAGTGATCTAATAAATTAAATTGAATGAGAGATTTAGCAAGTATATAGGCGTTACACCAAATGGGGAATTCTTAGGACTGGGAACGAATAAGTGGGACTTATGAGGAAAAGACTCCTGGTCACTTCTGGAGGATGAACTGGAGATGTGGAAGACCAATGGCCAGGTTTTCATCGATGGGGTCTCGGTGCGAAAGTGTCCAAAGAGACTGCGAAGGGGATTGAGATTATCTCGGCCCCAGTGAGAAGCAATTACGAAATCGAGATTCGTCTGCGGACGGCAGGAAGTCTCAATCTATGTAATGAGACGAGAGAAAACCAGGACACTCTTCTCTCTATCTGCTGAGGATTTGCAGCCATCACCTTAAATAGGAGCGACAGTCATGTTCGGGTAAAGGCTTCGCGAACGATGGCCTCCAAAGGGAATATCGGAGGGAGCTTATGCAAACATGAACCTTGATAATCTTGGGTATCAACGAGATGAAGAGAATTAAGCGAGATTTCCAAGGGATATCAGACGCGGCTTAAGCACACATGAACCTTGATAATCTTGGGCATCGACGAAGCGAACGGGAAATGAGAGCGATTCTCTTCTACCCCAAGTGAGGGAAGACTGACACGGCTGTCCTCTTGAAGCGGGACAGCGTTATCAAACTGGGGGAAAGACGGTGATGAAGCACCCCAAGTTAAGCCCAGCTGCGTTAATCTATCATGACCAGTGAAATTCTGTGTGATAACGTCGTATTAAGTTTCATGCTTATACACCTTCTGCTCCGAGATAAATATTAACTCGAAGAGATACTACAACGTATACCCTTTTAATATGAAGATACAATAGAGTACAAAATGGATGGGTATATATATGCGAGTAATAAAACATAATGGAGTTGGAGGCGAAAGCTACCTTAATACTCGATGTGTACACCCGCATTAGTGATGAAAAGGTGGACACGGTCACAAATATATCTGGCATCGCTTATGTTGCTTCTATGTACCTTGATAACGCATTTTCATTATTAAGTTATTTTAGTATGAAATCGCTTATCAGAACAGTATTGAACTCGTATTTACTCAATGAGAGATTCACACATGCGATTCAACATTCGACTCAGAATTACTGTCCTCTTCGAGAGAAATACGATTATTGATCGTAAATATTTGTGAGTAGCTCTTGGAAGATTCACGCGAACGAAGTCCCCAAAAGTTGCTCTTGGTCCCTTAATGTCGTTTCCATATTTCAATCAAATGGGAGAAATTAAAATAAAAGAGAATAGTATAAAAAATTTAGGAAAATAAAAAAAAGAAAAATGAAGAAAATAAAACAATTAAAGCGAAAACGAAAGAAAGCATCTCACGCATAATGATTTTAGGGGGATATCTATATATAAATAAATACATAGTCATTGGGGACTAAGAGGTCATTCAATTCCAAGTTTTGAGGCTAGGAGAGCAAGCATCCTACAACTGCTAGCTGCACCCTTATGGGAAGAAGGCAAAGGAAAACGAGAGAGTGAAGGAAAAATAGAAGAAAAAAGAAATAAAATGAAAGCAAAAGAAAATCAAGAGAAAAGAACAAGGATAGCTAAACGAAAATGGAAGAAAAGTAAAAGGACCATTACTTAACGGCTGTATTTTGTTCCCATTATCATTAGAAACTTTTTACTCTTCTCACTGCAATAGCATTTAAAAAAGTCAACGCTCGTATTGCAAAGGGATTAAATACTAATAACGCTGATGTACAACGATAAATTTTCTTTCGAATCAAGAGAATTTTTGTTAAGAGAAAAGCTATGTCACAAAGACCATGTACTCTCCTGGTGCACGAAGTATTTGTATGTACATAACTACACATACTCTTTCAGTAAAGCTGCAATTCACAACTTTTTTGGACTCAAAATATAATTATTCTACAGCAGAGATATACCCTGAATCGGGGTTGTGAATTTCGCTATCGTTAATTTATCTTATAAATAAATACCTCAAAACTGGCCATCAAATATATGATCATTTTAGCTGAAAAATGTAACTTAGTGATGGTAAAATCGTGCAGCATCTTAAACCATAGCAGCGTTCTTTTGTTTTATTTTAGTTTTAGCCTTTTTCCCAAATCTTTGCCAAACGTGACTTCAGTTCATTTTTCAGTCTTCACTATCACTTTTCGTGATCTTAATTCATCGCTTTCTTAATCCTCACCATTTTGCGTTATTTAGTCTCCATTCTTTCTTTACAAGTCTCTTTTTTACGGTTGGTTCATGTTATGAGTACAAAAGGTTCAAGAAATCTAATTTCGCGTTCACAGTCAATTACCAATCTTTCGAAAGTTGAACGCCGGTCTTATTATCTTGTACGCCATATGGTCGTTTTGTCAACAGTGGAATATATATTTTTTTAATATTTCCACATCCCCTTTTCCCATACTAATAAGAATTAATAATGAAGTTTGCTTTGGCTCTTAGTTTTTCAGTCTGACTCAATTTTGAAACTCGACTCTTTTACCTACTGAGAATTAATTATCCTTTATAAAATCATCTATATAAAACGTTGAACATTGTATTCAATCATTTTTATTTACATATTTCTAAAAAATATAAAACATAGTAATCTCATTATTTCTCTAATAATTTGTTATATGGAAATTGTACAAAGTGTAATAAGATGCCCCAATTAAGCCTGATAAGTTGCCGGTGGTAAATTGAAAATAGACATATAATTTGAATCCATCCTCCCTAAAAGGTGCGAATAAATGCCAGGCCCGTAAATTGTTTAATGCTCGATCTTATCATGTATTCTACTCATTAAAATTGCGTACAGTGGCTGGTTGATAGACCCGGATGACACTTAATAGGCCCTGGTGGCTTTTTTTATCAGTAAAATTGTTATGTTAAGTTAAATATTAATAACTTATGATTCTCTTTTTTATTTGAACTTCATTACATGAATACTAAATTCTCTTGTGTGCTACCGTTTATCATATGGAAAACAACGTAACTTTGTAAGCAAGGATCATTTTATGTGATTTAATTTCCTGATTTAAAGCAATTATATCATTTTAAGAGGCTAAATGATTTAAATCACTTCAGGTAGGGGCTCTCTATCTATGTAATAAATCGAAAGAGAACCGAGAAAAGAGATAAAGAAAAAGAACGAAACCCAAACCAAGCAAAGAAGGATTAGTAAACACGAATAGAGAGGAAAAAAAGTGGTATAATATAAGGAAATCCTATCTGTCACATTGTTGTTAGCTTATAACTAACAGTAAGTCACGCGCGTGCCTAAACTGATGGTCACGTGCAGTGTAACGTTTACTCTTGTAAGTATATTATATGATATTAAATGATACTAGCATAGGTACTCTGCATTTACCGGGATAAAAATTCCTGTCGTAAATAAATACAGATTCATATTGTTTTAAATTCTTATATAGTGGCACAAGAATATCTTTAATTGATGATTAATATTATTAATTGGTGATATGAGCAGATTCAGGAGAGTTGCGCACTCTCCTATCATATAATATCATATAATAAACTTAAAATGAGTAAACATTTTACCGCGCGGGCCCGGCAGTTTCCGAACATGCGTGAATGACCGTTAGTTAGGAAGGAAAAACGTTGTCCCGCAGCAACAACTCGAGAGTCTTATAGATAGAGTGTATAATATTATATCGTATTATATGACAGTGAGAGTGCGCAACTCTCTTGAATCTGCCTTTACCATCCAAGTATTAATATTAATCAGCAAGTAAAGATGTTTTTGTCTCACAATAAAAGAATTTTAAACAATATACACCTGCATTCATTTGTAACAGGACTTTTTATCCAGGGCAATGCTGGTTACCAATGTTAGTTTCTTCTAAATACTTGAACCGGGCTAACAGAAGCAAATGCGTAGCAAGAACACGTGTAAAGGAAGTTACGTCTTGAACTCTCTCACATGAGAGCACTGGTTGAAAGTGTATGTTCAGTAAATGAATTATGTACACTTTATTTTATTTCAGAAGTTTGGTTTTAAGTTAAGATTTAAACAGGAGATGTGATTAAATTGTGCATTGACGTGAAATTATATGGGACTGTACCAAACAGACGTATCCAGGACAGGTCAATCCGAATGGCAGTTGTCACTACGGAATAATCCCCCTGTGTTATATTTACACCTTAGCTTAACCGCATATACGATTAAAAACATGGTGTAATAGAGTCGTAGGGTTTTGATATATATATATATATATATATATATATATATAGCTGCTGCAAACCACGATCTTGTATCTCTCTATAGAGTGCGGTGAGTAATTTGTCGCCGTTGACTACTCGGAATTTCTCGCATGTGTGTTATCTTGCGTCGGTTCTCTTTTCTTTATATCATAGTGGAGTAGGCTTTGCATCGTTTATGAAGAGGGAAATACCATAGCTGAATTTAATCCTTCAAGAAAAAGATCTCGCGGAGATCCTGATTATCATTGATAATGATACCAGCAAGTAAATGAGGTCTATAGCTAGGGAGTGTAGGGATCTTTCATCAGACAGATAGTGCATAAGAAAATCAGCTACTCATAAGACAATATGAGAAATAGCAATTGATTTCACAGAATATAAAGGACAAGCAGGATGAATGTGTGGCGAAGTTTGCGAACAAAATGAAGCATCCTTAGCATACTTATCTTCATCTCGGACCAGAAGAATTTTAGCCGTGACTAGGTCGTGAACTCACAAAACAGCTGCTAGCTTGATGAGTCCCCCAAAGATGTACCAAGAGTCATGATTACAAGTTCTCTGCCTACTTCATGGTGTTTAGGGTGATCAGTAGTAAGGACCACATTATGCCTTGTTTATCTTACCAGATGGCAGCAATTGTTTGTAGAAAGCATGGAAACTATTTCTTTCTCTCCTAACTTAACCTAACTTATATCAGCTTTTAAAGACAAACCACTCTGTGGCTGGTGATCTTTAAATTTCCTTAGCCGTAGAACATAAATCAGAGGTATTATATGATTATTCGGTAAAATGTAAATATTGTCGAGTTCAGCAAAAGTACTAGGAATTATTCTTGACGTTGTCGATATACCAATGGATACGGAAGAAAGAATTCCATACTTTTGTTTGTGTGCCAAATATTAAAATACTTTTAGTTGAGTAGCCTGAGTTGTAAAAAAAAATGATTGTTGAATTTTGTGTTGATTTATAGCTATAAACATAAATCAATTAATGAACATTTAACCTAATTGTCTTTGCGATTTAAAATTACGGCATGATTGACAAAAAGGATTATCTGGTGGCTCCTATAAACCCATTTGCTGAGAATTTACTTGGTACTTTCAAGCTTGCACTCTCTCCTGTTTATCATTCCTATAAATCGCGTATTTGTTACATTTGATGCCTCCTTCTGAGTAGAGGGCCTCTACACAAATTCTTTTTCAAGAAATATGAATTTAATTGGCTATGTATTCTAGATTCGATTGAAATAAACATTGCGTAATGCGAAAAAATCTATAATTCCGTAATCAAAATGGATGTTAATAAACTATATAATCTAGGCAGATTTTAGTGCATTTATAAAATACATTCACTGTATTCTCACATAAGACAATAATGACATACTCCAGACTCAGCGGCCTTGAAGTGGCGGATACTGCGAATAAGTGGGTTAAATTTTCAATGCATAAATGACGGCACGCTTTCTGAGTAGCTCTGGATTACAAAAAAGTAGGTTTATGCTAAGTAACACCATTTTCTTTAAATATTTGTATATTTTTGTTTAATAATCTATGAATACTTATTGAGCAAACCCTTCCTCACCATTGATACCCTGAATATGAATAAAATATTTTAGACAAAAGTAATTCGAAGTTCCTCTTGATACTTTAAACTAGTCACGTATATTTGTATTATTTATGATGGTGTTGGTGTATTTTGTTGATTAATAGCGTGATAGGCATTGATAGGATTGAAATTTGTTTAAAATTACAATGGATTTTTCCCTTCGAGCTCACTTATCTTCTTAAACAATCTGACACCATTAAATTAAAGCACCACCAGGCAAAGTGAGTTTGTTTCCCAAATGTGGATACGTATAATCAAACATGAGAAAGATTTAGCTCATGCATTGCAGTAAATGCAATTTGCTCGTGGCAGGAGCATGATGAATTAACGGAGTGAATCGAAATTGGTAGATTTCAATTCAATGAACTACACGTGGGTTGAGTTAAATATATTTGGCTGACTATGGCTCTGTAAATAAAATCGCTACTTTCGGGTGTGAAGCATAGATTAGAGCCAAAATAGAGAATAAAAATTCACAAATGTCGAGGAGGGTAGAAAATAGACCTAAGAAGATCCTCATGGGGAGATTTCTCTTAAGAGATGCATCGGGATCAAGAATGTCTCTACAGCCTGCATTCATAATGGCAACAAGGAGAAGGCAGAGGCATAACGAGTCTAACCTGTGCAATTTGAACGGCAAAAAATGCATACAAAATAACGAAACATCAGGCTCAAAAGGCTAGAGAAAATGACAAAGGTAGACGAGTGAGGGCAGAAGAGTGGAAACTTCCCCGAGAGCGAGTTGTTTGCGAGAAAGGTAAGATCGAGATAATGGAGGAAATTGGTTAATCCCTATGTTCTTCCGGAGAAGCAGTAAATCTCAGCAGACTGTCGAGAGAGCTCATCAGCAAATGAATTAGCACAGTTCAGTCTGACAGTAAGTTTGCACTTGGCAAAAGGGTTGTCTGATAGTTGTCTATATCTCTGATTCTTTCGGCTTAAAGTATGTGCGGAGCAATTGCAGGAGGAATGGCTCTCGCCACTCAGGTCAAGTTACGTTGGAAATAAGTACTAGTAATAATCATATGTACCCTAAATGATGGATAAATGAATCATATTGGAAAAATAGAAAAGGATTATGTCAAGTATAGCGAATCGAATTTTTCTATCTGAAGAAAAGCTAACGGAAAAAATTACTTATGTAAAGAATAGTAAACTCAATGTAAGTTTCATTAATAGAAACTGTTAAACATATGCAATGTTTATTTTATTGATAGGAGAAAAGGTTATGTTAGCTGCATTGGTTTATCTTTTTGATGACGACCAAATATTGAGTAGTTGTTTTGAAAAGGTGAACTGGTGCAAATACTAAACAAAAATATTCAAATGGGTTTGCTTGGAAATGCAAAAACAATAAAAAGTGCCAACGCTTTAAGACCACGATCGTCAGAGGAACCAAATCTTATTTTGACAAATCAAGACTGTAATTAAGGCATCCGTCATACTTCCCAACCATAGTTATGGCAATCAACATTAACCTGAACTCTTTGAATGACGCTAGTTTTCTTATCCTAACTTAACCAAAGGTAACCAAAAGTCGGCGTCTTAAGGTCGGGGTCTTAAAGAGTTAGCATGTTTTTGTTTTAGCATTTCCGAACAAACCCATGTAAATATTTTGCCTATTTGCACCAGTTCAATTTTTCATCACAACTTGTAGTTGGTCGTCTTCAACATGAGAAAGAACGAAACTTTGGAGTTAGTGATCACTCATCTTTACCATCCCAATCATAGTGATCCCCAAATTTATTATGTTGTGTATAGCGAACAAAAATGGATGGGTTTGGAACACTAGAAATAATTAGAAAAAAATGAATGAAATTCAAATAGAAGTTATTATTTATCAGAAGTCTTGCAACTTTGGCCAACCTGCCAGGGTATCACTGCGGTAATATCCATATTTAGGCTAGTAAACTATACATATAAATATTTACATGTATATATTTTAATTCATATTCATAAACATATGCAAAAGAGGTACGAGAGAAAAGCAAAAGCAATCAAAACATATAGTAAAGCATAAATGGACTATTATTAACTAGCTAGTATGGAAACCAGCTTAATGATGCCATACACGCTAGTCAAAGGTCCGGACTAAAGGAAAAAATGAACTCAAATATCATCCAGTAAAAAGATCTTCCTCAATAAATGTAAGATACTACGACCCGGTACCCGCCTTGAGAATCGACACCATACGATAGCAAACAATTCCATCTCTGTAAAGGAAAGTAGCTTACGTGTAACTCCCTAAGACTGGATCACTCAAACAGTACTGACATTAAACTTTAGGAGAAGCACCATCCGATCCACCTGCAACACACGGGTTCGCTCAATTGGTGAGCGAAAAAAATATATTTAAAGCAATGAATTATAAGGGCTCGGTTCAAGCGAATAAGCAAGATGAAACTGGAAAATATCTTTATATTCAGTTGCTCTCCCATTTTCTTGGCAATGTAGCTCTGAGAGTTGTCCTGACCTTCGTTCATATTAAGTGTTGGTAAGAGTAAAACACGGCTCTGATTCTTACTTTGTTAATACACTGGCTATTTCAACAGCGAGCTCATTTTTTAACACTCATATATCACGGAAACCAAGTAAAGAGAGAAACTATAATACAAAGATCATTGAGATACGTAGACTAGATAAACTTGGGGGAACTTATTGAACTTTGAGTACAAAGCGTGATCTCTTGTAGTGAGCGCTAGATCACAACAATTTCATATAGGATAGCAAATACGGTGCCAAAATGAGAACCGCAAATTAAAAACTGGCGTAGAAGCGATGGAGAAGCTCACGTTTTCTACTTCTTTGATTGGAGATCCCTATTATTACTGATATGATTCAATTATGACACAGAAGAATAACCCGAAATGTCTTTGACTAAAAAAGTGCTGTGATCAGAGGTATGGTGACAAGTCCACCTTTCTTCCATTTCCGTGTATAAAGTAAAACTATCGGTATAGACCGTTTTAGAATCACTGAAATCATTATATAACAAAAAATCCCCATCGCCACTTAAAACCTCGGCTAATATATCTTCAGCTACAGCTGCTTTCCAAATTGTGTAACATCTTACAGTGATAAAAACCTCTTGCGTGCTTTTCTTTCATATCTTAATACACCAGTCGATTTGCACAATCGAAGCTAATATCATATATGCGAGATTGCTTTCTCTTGCATACCCATCTTATAAAGGTCATCAAATAACCTCCTCTATTTTTTACGTTTATTTGCTTTCCTAATAAATTTTTTCTACCTCAATTTTCATTCATTTTCAACCTGAACACTTACCTTTCTTTTTTGCCTCCCATGCATCTCTCTACCATGCTAAACACAACTTTTTAGAATTTACAAGAACTCCGCTTTATCTCCATTGCATGGTATGTCCAAGTAGGCAGTCACCAGATTGGCTCCCAAAATTAAAAAAAAAAATAAATCCATTGCATTTTTCACATCATTCAATCATTTATCATTAAACATTCTCTTTTTATTTACATCACACCCACACGATACCATTATATTACACAAAATTGCTTCTTAAATTCATTTCAAAAATGCCTTTTCACATATTCAACCTTTCTTCCTTTATCTTCTTCTGAAGCATATACAGTTAATTTATTTACCCTGAACGATTCAACGGTTTTTACTCCATTCTATCTTGCTTGCAACGAATTGATGTTTATATATCTGCACATTAACTAACTTTACCTTACATAGTACAATTATGAAGATTGGTCCGAACATTTAGTTCTCCTGGCTTTTACATTAAGCACGATCTTAGAATATTTTTTCTTATCAGAAGGAAATTAAGCACATTCTTACATTCACCTCAGTTGTCAGTACTCGGCTCACTGTTGTTCCATGTATATATTAATGAATTTGAGAATGGATTGTATAGTCAAATCCTAAAATTCGCATATGACAAGAAGCTAGGAAACAGAGACGTTTTCAGATGTGATTTTACGTAACTGCAGCGAGACCTGAATAAAATTGTTGAGGGATAAAATAGATGTCAGATGAATTTTAACATACGTAAATGCAAGTTCATACACTTTGAAAGGCGAAATTTAAATGGTGATTTCTAAATGAACGGCTAAATTATAGAATCCATTAACTTAGAAAGAGACCTCAGTGTTTTAATTTCGGAGGAGTTCTAATTATTAAAGCAATGCTTGGAAGCTACTAAAAGGGCAAACCGAATGCTTTGATACATTAGCGGAAACTCATTTTTATTCAAAATATATAATTTTAATTTCATGAAAATCGCCTGCCCGTCCTGATCTCAGACCGCAATTCAATTTTTTTCTTCTTATTTCAACAAAGAAGTAGCTCTGTTAGAAAGAGTGGAACTAAACTCAACTAAGTTTTAAACTTAGAAATAAGTAATATGATGAAATACTTCACTATTTAAGCTTTGGCGATGGAAGCATTTAAAATCTTTATTTTATTAGCTAATATAAATTATATGTCTATTAATATTCGAGAGGGATGATTGATAAAAAACACTAGTCAAAATGGATTTAAATTCCCAAAAAAGCGCCTCAACACGGCTATAGCTAAAAATTACTTTACTTATAAAATCACACAGACGTGGAATCACATACTCGTGCCTAACCGAGTATTGGAAAAAACGTCAGTGAATTTGTTTACTAATCGATGCAAGTACTTTTTCAGTCTAATTTTTCCTATTCGGAGTCACAGGGGAAAACGTTTAATTGGAAGATCAGGAAGAATTGCGAAAAAATGATTTGTAATGAACTCGTGTGTAGTCTTGCCGAGAGAACACTCTTCTTATTTTGATTAAAGATGTGATTTTTATTCAAATTTTGCATGTAAACGCTCCAACAGAGCACAATAAACCTATCTTTATTTTTTAATATATCAAGAACGTATTCTTCAATTGAAACATTAGACAAGAGCTTTTTAACATAACCTAGACCACCAAAGAAGAGAAGGTGGAGGGGAGGGCCAACTTTCACCTTGCGTCCACCTACAATCCCAAGGAGAGCGAAGTGTCAGGGTTGTTTTTCAATCTTTTAGAAACAAGAGCTTTTTCTAAAAGAGCTCTATTAGCTCTAAGCCAATAAGCACAAACTACTCTAGTAAGGAGGAATACTTCAGGTCTCGCTTGTTAGCTTGTTAGTTCAAATTACAGCATTTCTAATAAATAATCATCCATCTTCTGGTACTGGAATAAATAAAACAAAAATTTAATAAAAGCTTAAAAATAATCATAGCACTCACGAAGATAAATATAGACAGAGTGTTAAGGAAATAAAAAAAAACATTAATTCTTGAAAACCAAGGAAAATACAGGGCGAAACTTACAGTCAAATAAGTAAAAACTGCAAGTTACTAAGTTAAGAAGTTCGCAATAAAAATACTGATATTAGAATAAATCACGTATATAGTAATCTAATTGGGTTATTCTGAGCGGATGACTGAAGTTAACCACAGAAGGCTAATGGAAAGAAACAAAAGTGATGAAAGGTTTGTATAAAATTTCAGAGCAAAGGTAATGGACAAGAAGAGAAATTGTTTTAAGAATTTAGAGGTGATCTGTACCTCTAATTTATCGAATTTAGACAAACAAATAAAACTCTTTAATGAACCTCCTTGAATTTAAAGGCTAATTCCCATGTGTGAACGGAATCTGTTCTATAGCAAGCGTACCGTACTTTCGACGTACATACCATAATTGCATTTTGGGGCAGTTGATTTGATATATAACGGAAAGCTTTTCCTTCCACTTGATACTTCGTCTACAATTTTACGCACTGGTGACAAAGAAATATTTAACACCCTCCACCTTAAATATTTATTTTTACACACAAGGTGGTTTATGGTTAAAGCGAAATTAAATGAATAAACATCTACGAGAGCGTCATGCTTGTTTTTTAGTTATTTTGCTGTTCGACTGCGTAAGGAATTCTGCTACGCACTCAATGAATTCAACAAGCTTAGAGACACCGAGTTATTTATTTCCATTAAATTTAAAGTGAAATCCGACAAAAGCGTCTGTCGTAGAAATTTTGTGAGGAGAGTGTTGTAAAGAAGTTAGCGGAATTGAAAATTGTCGTATCTACATATATATGGGTGCATTTTCTCCTGATAAAATGAGGCTTATAACGCATGAAATTCTCCAAAAGTCAGCTCTAGCAAGTTAGTTAATCCCATCTCTGATACCACCACCTTGTAGAATGATCATTGAGGTTGTGATGGTGAGAATTTTATCCATGTTCCATGGGTAGCAAGGGTAAATATCCTGTTACACTATTTAATTTCTTGTAGACTCCAACTGAGAGGCAATTTTTGTTTAATCTTACGCAATACATTGTTGAAAGTACGCAAATCCCATCAATATTATTCACAATACTAAACATGAAGTTAAATACAGAGATTTATTATTGATTAAATATAAACATTTCCAGCATAATCAAAAGAATACATTCATCATCTATTGAATGTATACAAAAGTCATTCAGAAATTGGTGAATATATGTGGTTAAAAGGAAACTTAAGAAAGCATGAACGTTCGGTTATGCTGAGAAATAGTCCGTTTTTATTTTAGAAACATGATAATTTACCAGTAATAGAGTTCTATTAATATAACAGTCAGTCGAAAATGGAGTTATTTTGTTATCCTACAACGAATCCTGATTGAAAAAAAGGAGGGCACAGAAAGTTCTGAAGTCTAAACGGACAATCTTTTTCATTGGGTGAAAGAATGACACTGGTCAACACCACTTTTGTTATGCTGAATCCCCAAATCACATTGGTTTTGCTCAATCAGGACAACTTTTAGATTTATCGTCACATGATGCTTTTTAAACTTTTTCTACATTTACAGGTATTTGCTATTTATATAATGAAAAAAATCGTTCTTATTTCTTTAAATAAACAAATTATGAAAAGATTACATGCTGCACTTTTGACTAGCCGGTATTTTCTCTTTTGCAGGTGAATGAAGTGGATTCGGCCGGAAGATCTTGCAAATATAAATCCATTGTATTCTGCTATATCTGCGGTGAATGCATTGTTGTTTCGTACACGAAGCCTGTCAACAAGTTTCATAAAGCGAACTTATCATGCTCATTTTCGTATGAAACTTGGTTGACAGGATAAAACTTGGACGCCACACATGGTATACAAGACATGCACCGAATATCTGCGTCGTTGAACCAAGGGCAAAAAGAATTATCTGAAGTTTGAAATTTACATGGTATGGATCGAGCCGACAAGTTATGGCACTGACTGCTACTTCTGTGCTATTAATTTGAATGGGATGAACAGAAAAAAACGGAGCAACCTCAAGTATCCTGATCTTTAATCAGTACGTCCTCTTGTAGCTCATTGTGATGAAATTCCAATACTTGTTCCTGGAAAACATCCTTAAATTAGTGACGAAGTTTCGTCCACTTTTTAAGAAAATGATGAAATGGTTTTTGATAATGATGCTCCACATCATTTTTTTTCCAAAATGAGCCAAGTGATCTCTTTCGCGAACTCAGCTTGTGCAGGTTATCTGCCGAACATTTGCAGCCAGATTGAAATAAAAAACTTCTCTCAGATAGTTCTCACAACACCTTCTAACGGGAAAGACATCACACGTACAGATATTGCGCAGCCTCTGCACAAGCTTGGAGTGCCACAGTCCCAAATCGAAGATTGAAGACTGTACATTGACAGAAGCAAGCCACCACTTGAAGGTGTTTTGCTATTCTGCTGCACAACGGAAACCATTTTGCCTCGTTACCCCTCGCTGGGATCAGAGAGAGACGAGCAGGGAGAGAGATTCCATTAGGACATGAAAGAGATAGATATCAGCTATCAGGCAAGGTGGATGCAGTCATGATAGCAGTCATGCCTACCGCTTAGCCGTCTAGAAGTTTCAATTCACATGTGCTTACCTTAAAAACTGCATACTTTTTAATAACAATAATCCCTTTTTGTAACATTTAATTAATAAATTTGGTTAGAGAACGATTTGTTTATCTTTAAAAAATATTTCGGATGATAAATATTAACAAAAATCAACCGAAAATATTAAAAAAATGTATTCGATTTATTTATAAGATCGTATTTTTTAAAAAATCGACTTAACACAAAAACTTTCTCTGATAGGAGGAAATGGATGTCATTTTAGGATTCAGCGTTGCAAAATTGTCCAAAATCAGTTGAAAAAATTCTATGACTTACAAAGATTTTTTTTGTAACCCAGTGTTATTTGTTACCTGCGTATGCCTATTTAGGGAGACATATGTGTTGAGCTGTAGTTTGTTTGGCTACTGCTCTGTGCTGTATTTTTTGAAGGTGATATGATGAAGTTCTCTGGATAGAAAACGAAATTTACCAATGATGGGAAAAAAAAGCACTTGTGCCTGGTTTGTTGCAGTAGGGCTTTTAATGACTAAGTTCCGCGGAGTTAGTAGAGATTTATGCATTGAAAATGTTCCGACCCCAAATATTAACTAGAAATGACCCGAGGATTGCATGCTGAACATTGTCGAATCCATTAATTACTGACAGCAGAAGGATAGATGAGTCGATATCCTTTATCTGTTTGAAAGCTTTTTTGGTTACTGTCTATGAGAAGCGCATTGTTTATGATGTTTAGCGGCACAAAAGGTAGTGAAGCAACTTTCGTTGGTTAGTGGAAATCGTTACCAAATTCGCTGATAAAATCGAGAAGACCAGCAGTTTAGGTACAACTTTTAGAGATAGGGGAATTAAAGGTATACAATAGTGATTTATGCTATATAATGAACGTAAGGTCAGATTCTGGAATATTCCTGAAAAATATAATGACGGCATTATATGCAGCTAAAAGCTCGTTCGAAATGCTGACATCTTCCTTTAGGCAATGAAGAACCGTTTAGGATTAAAAAAGCGTAATAGGATACATTTATCATTCTTTAGTTCCAATGCCCTCGTTGTCTTGTAAGCAAGCACCCGTTAGAAATCAAAAATGCGTATCAGATAATAGGTTATAAATTTTCGTGGCATTTGCGAAGGCATCTTTGGCCATTTAGAATGACCATGGTAAAGGACTTCACTTGGTTTATGAATAATTTTGATAAATTTATTAAGTAGCTTTAAATGTAACTGAGTTTTTAACGTATTTTCTGTAAAAGTTGAACAAACACCAAAATTCTCTCAAAGATTTGGATATTAACGGTACACAGACTTTATAATAACTTGTATCATGTCTTCAAGCATAGAAATGTCCTCCTTGGTAAAAATTTTATATGGAGATGTCATTTAAGAAATGAAAAAGTGAGGTTAGGATACTGTTTATTTCATTCAGAAAAAGTACATATGTTTTTTTTTATGCGATCTCAGACAGAGTGGTAAAAAAGGAACGCAAAGAATCCAAATAGTGTAGTTACTACCGGTTTTGGTATGTTCGATTCTTTCTACGGGTATCTGGTGTAATACCCATCGAAGATAAAACTTATGAAATAAAATAAAAAAGAAATTGAATATAATAATTGAAACATTGAATAACTTAATTTAATGCTCGGGAAGTATAAACAAGTATTTAAGTGCCATAAGTCTTCGCAACAAGATGCAGAGGTGAGGCCATGGCGATTATGTCTGTCAAATGATGCCTTCCTATTGCATCTTTGCGAATTCTTTCTCTTTAGTCTTATTTTATATGTGTCAACCGTCGTGGCAGGAATTGTGCAGGTGGATCAGTTGTTTGCAAGTACTGTTTGGATATTGTCTAGTAGCTGACTTGAAATTCAAGGAGAGGTTGACTCTGAAAAAGAGGCGACCAATTTGCGTACTCTGAACTGAAAGATTATTTATGGGACTTGATGAGATAAGTCACTGAATAGACAAGGTCAAGTTAGCTCATGGAGTATGGAAATCAGTCGCCATGGAGGACGGTCCAGGATCAGGGTCCTTGATTTTATGTTTTCTTAGATCCAGGAAAAGTAAATATCTTTTAAGAAAATTCGCCCAAAGAATTAGGTAGTGAATATGATTTAAATATCTTTCAATTGAAATAAACCAAGATAAGTTCAGCCTCGAATATAGTAAGAGGGATAATAGCTTGCAAAATTAGACAAAAGATCTCTCACAACATACTCGTACTTTGTGTAGCGAAGGGATGATGGGAGGTAGTTCCTGTCTTTGTGCAATGCTAGGATGATAGAGACAGTCGAGCCACAAACCACAAGAAATTAGGTTCCAGAAAGAGGAGACAGGGGTTAGTACACTGATTGCCTTAAATTCCACGCAAATAAGGGTCAATTGTGTCCCTAGATCGAGAATTGCAGGAGAAACGAAACATATTTTTGTTCATATGTTGAGAAAATGATGATACTAGCTCCAATTTCTGAGAAAAGAGAATCCCGACTAGTGCTGATGGCGCGGCCGTAGGCCGTTAATGAGGGAACATAAAAGTGAGAACGAGAAATTCGAAGAAGCTGAAGATACTTTCCTTCAGATTCTGGGCCATGTCCTTAAAAGCGGCAATGATAGTGATCATCAGCAGGAAATATGCCCAAAACATACTAGAATTGATTGGGATATGGACAAATTTTTTCCACAGATTGAGAGTTAGACGGGGAGCACATCCTTTCTGATTGGTTAAAGAAGGAACGATGATACCAGCACCGATTTCCTTGAGAATTTACTCCCGAGTGGTGCTAGCGGCGCGGCCATAGAGTGCAAGTTATCGCAAATGAGGATGAGAATGAAAGACTTGAGAAAGCAGAAGGTTTTGTCTCTTAGTTGCAGAGTGAGATCCTAGAAGCTGCGATGGTGCCGCTCATGAGCAGGTAGGAATTTGAAAACCTTCCTCGAACTGGTTGTGGTAGCTTGTAGTGAGCTAGAAGGTCATCCCATAAGAGAAAAATAAAACTCACGTAGCTCCGGGGAGAGGTGTGCATTCCTTTTTGATTTGGGGTAGTACGAGGGAAGAAGTCGGGTTAGCTAAAAAACGAACGCAAACATAGCTGCCTTTTGCTAATGCATCTTGCTCCCCTGGTTCGATAAATGAACCAATCTTTCTCCTTTCTACCTAGTGATTGTTGAGAATAAAGGTTCAGGACGGGAAGCGAGTCAATCAGAAAATTGCTCTCCAATTCGGCTATCTTCGACTATGACGTTTGAACCCTTTAATGTTTTGTCTCGTTGTGTGTGACTGTGATGATTTAAGGGAAACTTAAAAAAATTGACTAAGGAGTGCGTGCAGAAATATGTGCTGTGGTATACTGTTTGAGCTTCGTTTTTTTGTGAACCAAGAGATGAAGTACATTACGTGATCTAAGTTTATTTATAATCCCACTTGGTGATTGATTGTAACAGAGATCAAGAGGGAGAAGTATTCTCAAAAGTGAAAGATCTGGTTTGTTTAATTGACTGCCTTAATTCTCAGCACTCAATAAAATGTGTTTCGCTGCAAAACTATTGTACCTTTTATTAACTTTAGCGGCCTCCCGGGTGACTTTTTTGACATTCTTATAAATCTGGTTGTTATGTTTTACAGTAACTTATCTTTCAAAACTCATCTTGCTCATGTCTGCAAATTCGCTCGTCTGTAATTTTACTCGCATCCACACTTTCGAGATTGCAATTCATGTTTTCTTTACCTCTCGCATCGATTATGGCAAACGAATTTTCGTTAGATCACATGATACCAGTATTCGACCTTTGCTTCCAGTTTCTAGTGGGAGGGTTGATAACATAGGTTCTAAGATCGAAGTGAATTAATCATAGGAAAACCGAAAAAATGAGAATAAATGACCTACTATACATGTTTAAACGAAGATGACTTATGAAACTATCCCTCCTGTTGTTTCGTTGTATGTAACACTGATGATTTAAAAGTTACTTGAAGAATGACTGCAAAAGTATGCTATTTGTCTTCCAGCTCACCAGTTTGGTGCCCAGGACGAATCAATTGTAATAAAGGATCTGTTTTATTACTCACACTTGATGAATTATGGTCACTGCGAGATGAAAAGGATAAATCTGTGCGAGAGATAGAAGCTTTGCCTCTGTATATTTGGTGGCCCTACGGAAAGGTACTCCCTCCGATGTGCTTTGTTGTAAAACTTTTGCTCTTTTTAGTCGCGTGCGAGTGTAGTACCGAACTACTCTACATCTCAGTATGTCGGTGGGTCCCCTTTTTGCTTTATTTTTGTTTTAGTAATAACATCATAACTATTCGGCCGATTCTAGCGAAATTTGAAACCCCCTATGTTGTTTTACATTTTATTTGAATGATATAATTGCCAAAGTCTTCCCAAGGTTAGCCGATACTCTGCTAGACTAGCCTAGGCTATAATATGATATACTCTGCTAGGCAAGCCTAGAATATGCGATTATAGGCTAGGCTATGTACGCCAAGATATAATTTACAAGGGTAAGATATACTATGCTAATTTAGGTTAAAAATGGTATGCTAGGTTAAACAATACTAAGCTATGCTTGACTAGGGTATAATAGGTGAGGGTATAATGACTAGGCTATGCTAAGCTAAGCTATGCTAAACTATACTGGGCTAGATAGGGCTATACTATGTTATACTATGCTAGGCTAAAGTATAATAGGCTAGGGAGGGCTCTACTAGGCTACGCTAGGTAATACTATGTTAGGCTAAGATAGGCTAGCTAACTAAGGCTATAATGGGCTAAGCTATACAAGGTTATTCTAGGCTATGCTATGCTGTACTAGTCTAGGATATAGTAGACTAGGCTATAATATGATACGCTTGGCTATATTATGTTTGGTGTGGTTAGCTAGGATAGGCTATACTAAGCTAGCCTATAGTATGCTAGGCTAAGCTAGGCTAGGCTAGGCTATCATATGCAAGGATATATTGACTATGCAATAGTAGCCTATTCTAGCTTGGCTATACTAGGCTAGGCTACTCTAGGCGACGCTAGGCTAGGCTCTGGCATGCAATGATAAACTATACGTGGTTAAGCTAGGTTAGGCTATAGTAAGCTAGGTTACACTAGGCATTCATACGCTAGGCAAGGCTATACTAGGTTAGGCTAAGCTAGACTATAATATAATATAGTGGGTAAAACTAGGATCTCTAAGCTAGGCTAGGCTATACTAGGATACGATAGACTAGGCTATACTAAGCTAAGGAAGGATAAAGTAGGCTATACTATTTTAGGTTATACTAGGATAACTACGAGTATATTATACCAAGCTAGGCTATGTTAGGCGCGGCACAGCTAGGCTATTCTGTTTTATACTAGGCTTGGCTATACTAGGCTACAACTGAGTAGGTTATACTATGCTATGCTTGGCTATAGTATGCTATGCTATACTAGGCAAGTTTAGGCTAGGCCATTTTAGGCTATACTATGCTATGCTATGCTAGACAATACTACGCTATTCTAGGCTGGGCTATTCTCTACTATGTTCTGCTAATGTATGTAGCTATACCAAGTTCCTCTCAAGGTTACTCCAGGAATTATTGAAAATTTTGAAGGTCGTAAGGTCATAAATCAGAATAAGTGAGGGCACGCGACCTTTTGGTCAGCAGACCTTGTTTCAACTTTGGTGTCTATCCGGTAGATTTTCTCACAATACATTTGGGTGTTATCTTTGAGAGTCCATTATCTCTCGTGGCCCACGTTGCTAGTGTCTGAAAATTCTCTCTGTTAACTCTATAATTTAGCTACATATTCTAGCACTTTGAAAACAATAATTTAGATATTGCCATTAATGTTTTCGTTACCTCCGTTTAAATCGATCAAAACTTAATTGCCCTTGTTTTTTCCACCCGGGACGTGATTTCGCCTATCCACACTCCTGCTCCATGAACTGTACTGGTTCACATTATACCCATAATCACTTTGATGTTCCTTCTGTGCAGTATACATATAAAATATTAAACACTGCCTCTGGCATTGAGCCTATCGCGGCCCCTATGAATGAACTCGACCTTATGTTTCTGCCCCCTTAGTTTTTTTCCTTGACAGTTTTTGTGATGCTTGAGCGATCGAGCTTTCTCCACATTTGTTCCTAGAGTTCAAAATGATATCATCACTCCTATGCACAGCATTACTGATCGCCGGACAAAACTATATTATTATTACTCTACACTTCATTCGTCTAACTAGTTTAGCAAGTTTGTTAGATTTGTCAAATGTCATCAAGCGCGTCAAATTAATGACCTACTCAGGGTTTGTTTACAAAAACTATTTCGACTGTATATCAAAGTTTGGATCATATGTCCATTATTTTACATATTAGACAAGGGGTCATTTTCTAGTTTTCTGAACATTCCTTTATCTTGCTTTACATTTAACTATGAATATGACTTTAAATAAACATATTTATCAGGATGACAGTTAAAAGAGCATCACATAAGAGTTGCTAAAAGATATTCGATCAATGGCAGGGTTACACAGTGGTAACAAATAGGTGCTGTGGGTTAATATATCAGGCCTAGTCATTCTCGCTAAATTTTATTACCCCTTACTATATTTATTTTACCAATTGTGATTGCATTATGCAACACAATTTTTCTTGCTAGCCAGTAAGTGAAATTTTCCAAATCCTTTTATTGTAAAATAATAGAAACTAGCGAATTTTTTTTTAACTTTGCTTTTTTGTCTTTTATGATGAAATATTAAATAAAAATAGGCAAATTTTGCTTTTTTTATCCATTGTAGAGGTAAAAAAACACAGTTAAATATAAACAGTAGTGTGAAAATTACTCGTAGTTCGGACAGTGGTTAAATAATACAATTATTTGATAATTGTTGTTTATATTTGAAAAGAATACATCAATGATAAGATAAATGATACATTTAATGTGAAATATGACCGCCCTTTGCTTTTAGAACCTGCTTCACTCGCTTTGGCATAGATTCAACCAAATTTAAACACATTTCTGCCAGTTCTTTGATATGGTACCAGGCATTGATAACAGCACAACCATCTTTTTCATCGTCGAACAGTCGGTTTTCTCGATTCTCTGTGTAATTATAGCACATAGATTCTCGATGGGGTTTAGGTCAGGAGAATTCGCAAGCCAATCTATAACGGTAAGTCTACTTTTTCGAAGAATGTGCGCATTATTTGGGAAGTATGGCACGGAACCAGATCCTGATGGAAAATGACGCCTCCACCAGCAAAGTCTTTCTGCACCGCGGGAATCAAGTGAGTCTGCAAAGACTACCTTGTATTTAACGCTGTTCATCATTCCCTCAATACTAACACGCCATCCTAGGCCTTTAGCGCTAAAACAACCCCAAAACATCTTCTTAGGTGGGTAATTTGGTGCCTGTTGAATGTGTCCTGGCTGAAGTGATTCACTTTTGCTTCGTCTTACTACCACTAACCTATGCCCATGTATTAGGTTGAGGAATAAGTTTTGCGGTTTTTTCAATGTTTTGTTGATTTAAGTTTTGTTGACGTGATTTTTGCACATATTAAGAAACAATAATAAATAATGAGAGCAAAATTTGCAAAGGTTAGGCTACGTCTCTTAACAGTGTAAACTGTTAGAGTATTGCTTAGGCTACGTCTTGAAGTTGAGTAATAATGTATTAATTTAATTTTTGTTCTGTACCCTCAAAATGGAATGTCAAGTTGAAAGAAAGGCAAATTTTCAACACTTGTTATTCATTTTCAATAGAAACAGGAACAATGCAAACGCAGCAAAAGCTCGTCGCGATATTTGTGCTGTGTACAGAGAAAATGCTTTATCAGAAAGGACAGCTCAATGGTGGTTTTCACGTTTCAAAAACGGTCATTTCAATCTTAATGACGAAGAACGTTCTGGTCGCCCCATTAAGTTGGATGAAGATCGATTGAACGACCTTCTTCATGAAAATCCTCATTAATCGTCAATTGGCGTGTGATCAGAAAACTGTAGTGAATCACCTTCATTCGATGGGGAAAGTTAAAAAACTCGGTGCATGGGTTCCGCACGCTTTGAGTGAAAGAAACAAACTTCAACGCTCCACGATTGCCGCAGGTTTGCTTGCTCGTAACAAAGCTACTCATGGATATAAGGACAGATTTCTTCACCGCATCATCGCTGGCGACGAAAAGTGGTGTGTTTATGTCAACATGAACCATCGAAAAAATGGCTTAGCCCCAATAAAAAACCACTTCCGGGATTAAAGCAAGGACTTCATCCACGAAAGACGATGCTGTGTGCTGTGTGTGTTGTGGGATTGTGAAGGCATTATTCTTCATGAGCTCCTTGTGAAAAACGAGATTGCCAATGCAGAACTCTACGTTCAACAAATGTATCCACTCACCGAAGCTACTCGTGAAAAGCGACCTCTTCGACGTTATGGAGTCCTTCTGCAAGACGACAACTCTCGTCCTCACTTTGCCAATATGACAAAAGACGCCATCAAAACGCTTAATTGGAAAATTCTGCCGCATCCTCCATATTCGCCAGACTTGGTTCCATCGGATTTCCATCTGTTCCGATTGCTCTCCAACAATTTGCGCGGCGTTTCGTTCAATACTGATGTGGAATTAAGAACCTGGTTAGACGAATTCTTCGAGTTTAAATTAAGAGATTTTTATTTCAGAGGCATCGAAAAACTAATTGAACGTTGGGAAGAAGTCGTAAATAACAACGGAGAATATATTATTGATTAAATTCCATATTGATATTAATTAAAAATGAATTTTTTCTAAAATTGTTAATAGTAATGAATAAATTTGATAAAAGCGCAAGAACTTATTCCTCAACCCAATACTTCAAAATGCGATTCGTCTGAAAACATAACTTTCTCCAAGTCAGCTGCCTTTCATCCAGAATACTTACGTGCAGAGCGAAGATGTGTTGTCTTCATAGCCGAATTCAATAACTGTTTACGTACCGTTTATTAGCAAATTTGCCAACTTCAATGAGCCGTCGCCGGATGGTTGAAAAGAAACATTTACAGCAGCTAAAGACAAATCTCTCTGTAGGTCTTTACTGGTTTCCTTGGGATCCTTGTCACTATTTCTGATGGGAATCTTGTCATCGTGAAGTGTTGTCTTTCCTTGTCTTCCACATTGTGCTTGTCGCAGTGTTGAATGTTCACCAGTGCCTTGATCTCTTTTCGCAATGTCGCCAACAGTTGACTTTGCTACCTTCATTTCCTCATAAATCCGTCAGATGCTAAAACTAGTATGTTTTCTAAGAGCTATAATACTTGGACGCTTCTTGAGTGTGAAATACATAAAAAAATTATAGTCTAATAATGATTGGAAGGTGAATATTCCGGCAGAACCGAGTACACTATGGAGCACGGTCCCAACAATAATCATCCAATACAAACTCTGGTGTAGCACTGTCGGACTTAGTGGAGCTAGGGCACAGGCAAACCAGTTGCCAGATGTTACCAGTACACTATTCTGCACGGAAAACAAAAACAAAAATTCATTAGTGTTGCCAAAAATTGAGACCTATTATGAAATAGTCCAAAATTTGGTACTCTCCGAACCAATTTGCACATACTGTACAATTTTATACAAATTTCAAAGGAAATATATATATAATAGAAGCAAGGAAAGTTAGAATTGAACTGTTTTCCTCGATTTCCATTTGTAATATAAATCACTTTGCCGTACAAGTCCCTAAATATACTCATCCATCCTTAGGGAAAGAGCGGGTTAGGAAGCCTAAATAAGATACATAAATTAATCTTTGCTGATAGTTCTTATGGGTAACTTATGCTCATATAGTTGGTTTAAATGAATGATGGTCATATGCTAAGGAAAAATTCAGTTTTGTAGCTAGGCCAGAATCTCAAGTTCGTTGCAATCACGCTGACCTCTCTTTTTGATGCATATATCTCAAATATATCTTTTCTCCTTGTGAATGAACCTTGAAAAGTCCTTTTAGATGATCACTTTTAATGGCAGTTTTCTAAAGCAGTTGCGAATTCTATTGACTTTAGAAATTTTTAAACAAAACTCACTTAAATATCTGTAAGAATAATTATGATAATAATTTTTTTTAAAAGTATCAAAGGCCATGCCAAACCTATCATAATCGTCCCAATCATAGATGATTTCTTGAATATCTTCTTCTTCAACCTCCATAGTAGTTATTTCTTCAGTATTGTTTTCAATCTGAAGCTTTTTGTACAAAATATCACTCACAATCAAATAAATTCCATGAACTACATATAATGGATGAATAAAACAATTTTACATAACAAATTTGACCCTGACTGAAGCGGCATCTGTCATCACACCAAAAATTTCGTAATTAAAATTTAATAAAAATTCAATTCATTGCGTCCTTACTTTTGTGATTCTTTTGCTGTTTAATTTCATTGAATGCTCACTCAATCAAGAGGAAAAATCTTTTCACATAGTATACATTCATATATATATTCATATTCTGAAGTTTCTGAGAGGATGTATGCTCGTCAAGTGGAATTGAGTAACGAAATCCAAATTTAATTGGAGCCGCAAAACATTCGGTTAATTCTTATATCTTAGTTTCATTATAATTTATGGACCTCCGGTCAACCCATAAAAAAATCTAACACTCCTTATTAAAATGTTAGCTTAATATAATTTTACAGATGATAAAAGGTACCAAAGCCTATCAAAGGGCATTTTGATCAATCACCAGTCACTCTACCCGGGACCAAAAATCACTATATAAACAGCATATATATTGCATGTATAAAATGCATGTCTAAAGCTCAAAATAAACAGTACTATTCTGCTAATTTAATAAAATTGTCTTCAGCTTATTTATTGTTCCTAATTTATGACATGTATTCTAACACAATCATTATTTCGTCCTTTTTTTTTCAATCTGTCCTTTTAAAAGTCACTGGAAATTTGCATCAGTAAATCACGTTTCATCCCTTTAGATGTTGTCACATCAGATACGAAACAAGTGCAGAATGAAATTTCGGCGCATAAAGCGGTTCATTTCAAGGTCTTTATTGCCTATCTCGAGTCTTTATGACCTATTAACTATGATTAACGTAAACATTAAATGTGCAAATCCACTTCGTGTTTGCAGATTTTAGAGAATAGAAATCTATTCAATTATTCTCGGATGACTAGAAGCTTACGCTGATCAAAGCAACCATTTTTGGTAGAAAAGTCATAGCAAAGTGAATGATGTTTATTTAGCAGTTACTTTTCATCAGTAATTTCTAATAAAATTAATAAAAGTAAATTATATCTCCTTTAACATGTTCAACGGTCGAAAACGGCAGGGATAATATATAAAAATATAAAGATGATGAACTTAAAAAATATAATCTCCTTGGAAGGAAACACTTGTAGTTAGTCACTCTACACCTTTTATTCACAGATGTATTTAACAAGTTGGCTTAGGTGCATATTCACTTGAAGAAGTTGACTGATACTTTCGTGATAGCAACGTCTTTAGTTGGTGGTGATAGTTACAAAATGAATACTCTCTCCTAAATAAGTAGAGCTATCTATCTTCTAGTGGGTCGTAGAGCATGCTGTTCACCCTGATAAATTAAAAGAAAAAAGCAATATGAGAAAAAAAGATTTTTTATTAATTATCAGTACAAGAAAAGTTTCGAGAAATCTCGCTCAAATTTTTAGCCTTTACAATGAACATTGTGAATCAACTACGCTGCTTTTATGCAACACCATTGAAAATGGAATCAAACTTTAATAATATTAAAATATAAAAATACCAAACAGCCTTGTTGTCTCCCATCGTTCATTGCTCTCATTTTGCATTTTTTTGTGATAATTTTAGATGCAAAAATTAAACTACCTTCATATCTAATAGCCTACCTTCCCCAACATGAACAATTCATCAGCCTAGACCATGTTTCAAACCAGTGACCCTTCGCATGAGAAATGCAAGTGACCAAAATAGGTTTAACTGAAATGCAACTTGAACTCTTTAATAGTTTCTTTAAGTCTGTCGTGGCTCAGGGGTAAAGCAAGCAGTTTGAAGCGAGCAGCCTTTGTTTTGAATCTCTGGGACAGGGAAGATTTTTAATCCAGGAACTTATTTGAGCAAAGAACAAAACCCCGCTTATGCACAACTTGCATCTACTTGGTAGACTGCCGAAAGAAAATTGTTGATGTCAGGTATTACTATAAAGATATATATCCAAAACCAACGAAGGAATCTTCACTAGTGTGCTGTAAGATTCCTAAAGAAATGAATTAAGTTGAGAAGTAGAAATTTGTTGAAGTGACATTGTCGAAGTAGCGCTTGAACTGGAGGTCATTTGACAAGAAGAAGTCAAATAGAGGTAGGCTAAATTTTATACCCACGGAGGAGAACCATAATAACTCAAAGAATATAGAATGAAATGGGAATTGTATATAAACCACTTTATTTTGAGTCGATTAAAAGTGGCATAATATCACAACTGCTCCAGTTCCAACTGCTGCAGTTCCAATTATCCATGGTTAAATTCGAGAGAATCACACAATCGCAACCGGATGCAAACGCATCAGCAGAATCTTCATGAAAAAGGTCTGCTGAGCAAAGGATCGCGTGCTCTCACTTATTCTGATTTATGAGCTTACGACCTACATAACTTTTAATAATTCCCGGACTAACCTTGGGAAGAGCTTGGCAATTATATCATTCGAAGGAGAATGTAAAACAACATAAGTGTTTCAAATTTTGTTAGAATCGGCCGAATAGTTATGATGTTATTGCCAAAATATAAGAATTTCCGGGGTAACTTGGGAGGACTTTGGCAACTATATCATTCGAAAGAGAATGTAAAACAACAAAAGGGTTTTAAATTTCGTTAGAATTGACCGGATAGTTATGATGTTATTACAAAAACAAATATAACAAAACGGGACCGACCGACATAGTGATTTATAGAGTCGCCCACGACTGAGCGCACGCGACTAAAAATTCTTTCCAAGGAACAAAGAGAATTTGTATTTAGTAAATGGCAAATGCGCTTGAGATAAGTCCGCTGCCCATCCTCTTTTTTTCTGGTGTTATTCGAAATCTGTTGAAACCCTTCTAATTTCTCTGCTTCTTTAAACACATGATTATTTCTAAACTATTTAATATTAAGTTGCCCAAATTTTAATGCAATGTCTTATATTCAGGACCTTAGGTGACAGCAGTAATATAAGATTAATTTCTAATACATAAGATAAGCCAAGTAGTTACAATGCTTACTTAATTTGCAACTGACAAGCTTATAGCTAATTTAATTCTAACTCCTTACTTGTAGTTTGAATTCATTGAATTCATTTTTAGAGAATTAATTGAAAAGATGAATCAAATATAATATTGTTAAACCATTTTTTAATCTTAAAGTCTTGTATCCAATCGCCTCTATATCTACATGTTTCTTTCACTACATATCAAACATCTTCAACCTCTTCTCATACGAGTATAATCTAGATTCCAATCAAGAGATTATCTTAGAACCAAGGCACTGTACCATTTCAAGCTTTGCGTCGAGGTGCTGAACCATTTCAATCTGTGCGTCGAGACGCTGCACCATTTCAAACTGTGCGTCGAGACGCTGCACCATTTCAAACTGTGGGTCAAGGTGCTGCACCATTTCAAGCTTTGCGTCGACGCGCTGCACCATTTAAAGCTTTGCTACAACTGAAAAGCAAAGGAGCAGTATTGGATCCTTTAAGGTGGACTTGTAAATACAAAAAACAATCTCTTTAGACATTTAGCTAATTCTATTTATAAAACCTAAGACATTTTTGATGTTTTTTCACTTTAGCAAACATTGTTTTGAAAATATTAATTTGTTGTTGATAAGAATTCCTGAATCTTTGTTAGATTGAGTCTAATCGGACATTTAATTGACCAGTCGACGATTTTGTAGTGTTAATGAATTTTATCTCAGCTAGAAACTGTAAAATATTTCCCGGCGTTTTATATTATCAGTGAATTTCGAAATTATACAAAAATGTTCGTCTATATCATTGAGGCAGAGTATAAATATGTTTCTAGCATAGATTCCGGTAGAATTCCATTAGACACTAGTAACTTCAACTCATTTACAATCCCCTTAATTACAGTTCTTTGTTTTCTCCATTGTTTTAATCGGTGGACCATGTTCAACTAATTTTTTTTAAAGAAACTAAGTAGGTTACGACTACTGCATGCTTTGTAATATTCATAAATTTTTTTAGGTAGCAAAGTCAACAAACCTAAATCGCGTGCTCATAACTATTTCACTAATTTTATATAAAAAGAAAAACGATTTAATTAACAAACGTTTTATCAATTATCAAACATATCATCTGACTTTACAACCTTCAAAACTTTCAAAAACTCATTCAAAGTAAAATGGCTATCATCCGACCAACTGATCGACGGACGAACATAGTTACGAGTACTTATAGAGTCGCGTGCAAGTGACTAAAAAACTCAAGCAAGTTAATTATGACCATTTGTTATTTTGAAAAACTTGTCTCGAATTAGTTATCTTTGGCCTACAAAAGATCTTCGAATATTTACTCATTAAAATTCCCTGAATTAATATAATAATCAAGGATGTCAAACTAATTCGGTTGTAGTTTAAAAGGCAAGTGATGATTGCTCTTTATTTAACTTGGTCGTGGCCACGACATTGATATTCACGTCCCCTTTTGAGCGTGGAGAATACATACCCGCTGGTTGAATGAACGGTGGAAGGGTTTTTTGGCCACGTACCAGACGTGGATGAAAGTGGAGGATCGATAACTGCTGGTTGAATGAGCAGCGGAAGGGGTCTTTGGCCATGTACCGGACGTGGATGAGATGGGAGGATCGATACCAGCTGGTTGAATAAGCGGCCGCAAGGGGTCTTTGCCACGTACCGGACGTGGATGAGAGTGGAGGATCGATACCCGCTGGTTGAATGAGAACGGCAAGAGGTCTTTACCACGTACCGGGCGTGAATGAGAGTGGAGGATTGATACCACTGCTTAAATGAGCTGCAGCGAGAGGTCTTTGGCTACGTACCGGACGTAGATGACAGTGGAGGATCAATATCCGATGGTTGAATGAGCAGCGGCAAGGGGTCTTTGCCACGTACCGGACTTGGATGATAGTGGAGGGATCTATACCCGCTGGTTGGAAGAGCGACGGAAGAGGGTTTTGGCCACGTACCGGATGTGGATGAAAGTGGAGGATCGACACCCGCTGGTTGAATGAGCGGCGGAAGGGGTCTTTGGCCATGTACCGGATGTGGATGAGAAAGGAAGATCGATACTCGCTGGTTGAATGAGCGTCTAAGGGGTTTTTGGCTACGTACCGGATGTGGATGAGAAAGGAGGATCGATACCCGTGGTTGAATGAGCAGCGACAAGGGGTCTTTGTCACGTACCGGACGTGGATAAGAGTGGAGGATCGATCCCCGCTAGTTAAATAAGCGGCGGAAAGGGGTCTTTGCCACGTACTGGACATGGATGAGAGTGGAGGATCGATACCCGCTGGTTGAATGAGAAGTGGCAAGGGGTCTTTGCCACGCACCGGACGTGTATGAGAGTGAAGGATTGATACCCGCTGGTTGAAAGAGCAGCTAAAGGGTTTTTTTGGCTACGTACCGGACGTGGATGACAGTGGAGGGTCGATATTAGCTGGTTGAATAAGCAGCAGCAAGGTGTTTTGCCACGTACCGGACGTAGATGACAGTGGAGGATCAATACCCGCTGGTTGATTGAGTGGCGGAAGGGGTCTTTGGCCACCTACCAGGCGTGATGAAAGTGGAGGATCGATACTCGCTGGTTGAATGAGCGGCGGAAGGGGTCTTTGGCCACGTACCGGACGTGGATGAGAGTGGAGGATCGATACCTGCTGGTTGATTGAGTGGCGGAAGGGGTTTTTGGCCACGTACTGGACGTGGATGCGAGTGGAAGAATGATACCCGCTGGTTGAATGAGTGGCGGCAATAGGTCTTTTCCACGTAACAGGGGTGGATGAGAATGGAGGATCGATCCCCGCTGGTTGAAATATCGTTGGCAATAGATCTTTCCTACGTAACGGTGGTGGATGAGAGTGGAGGATCGATACCCACTGGTTAAATGAGCGGTGGCTAGGCCACGTACCCTATGTGGATGCTAAAAACTTCTCGAATTTCCAGGAGTCTTAGTCACTCTTTAAAGGGTCCATCTCTCCTTGACTGGTAAAAGTTTACTCAAGCTCTTTACGGGGCAAGACAACTCGTGGAGGGTATAAGCCGTTTTTCCTACCGGTTTTAAACGAGTGTAGGGAGGTAGTGTGGCCAACAACATCTACCTATATGGAGGGCGGGAGACGCTATGAAATTAGTTCTTGGAGATGTTCTAAGTAAATCAGTAAGATAACTCATTGCACGCAGCAATAGGGTTGCTCTCCTCTCAGGAGCTCTCTCTGCGTAAGGAATTGCCTTAAAAGTTGGTCTTAAAAGTTGTTTGGGCGTTATTAACGTATGTTTGTCTGCTGCTTATCGCCCCGTTACTGTAAATAGTATGAATAAATCGCGCAAGATCGTAGCAGGGAGAGAGGTAAGAAAGATCCCGTTGGGTGCGTATTTCTTCTTATCGCTCACAACTTCATAGATTTCAAAAATGCCTTCCCCTTAGTGATCGATATTTCCAGTGCTTTCGGGGTACAAGGGCAAAGTTATGCGCAATCTCTCGTGCAGGAGTGGCTTATAATCCTTGATCGTCTCTATTGCACGTGCTTATTAGGTTCACTCTAAATGCAGTGGGTCATTGCTGCATGTAAAATCAACTTTCATTACAAGCAACGACAAAATAAAGAGTTTATTTCGGCAAAACAATCAGCTTAAGGACCAGTTGTTGTACGCATATTTTGGGGGCCATTACTGCTACTAAACTGTATATCAGTATGTATTATTTACTTTTGCTTTGATTCATATCTAAAACAAATGAGGGCATTGGTCATTAGGAGTTAATTTGGAAGCCGTTAAATATACATTCATAGACAAAGGTTTGGGCACAATTATATTTTTTCCTATAAAAAAATTACTAGAACTATTCAAACGTTGCATTTGGTCTCAGCATCTTTGTGTAATAATTTGTAGGTGAAAAAAACAAATAATTTGAGCAAAACCCATGTCTTGCTCCAGCGGGTGTTTAAACTTGTTAATCAGCTTCTTGCTGTGCTCAAGTCACTTTTAATGCGTCATGTTGGACAGAAATTATCCCATTATCTCTTGTATGAAAAGTAACGAATAGACTAATGCACCTCCAACTTGATTAGATTATCTTTTACACGCTTTTACCTTGCAATGGCATACATCAACTTTCTGGGATCATTGTTAGTGATCTTGATTTCAGCAAATAATCCCGGCATTCTGATGGCGTCAGATAGTCGAGCATGGGTTTTTAATTCTGCTGAGTCCTCGAAGTTGAATCCTGAATCTTCTATCTCCTATCATTTTTGCTATCCTTCTGCTCACATTAAGAAAGTCTGAAATTTCCTTGTCTTTCCAGTGGGAATAACAAGGAGAACGCGATGCTGCTTCCATAAATTGTGAGGTTCTAAGTTTTCCATGATCAATTATTTTGCAGAAAAATAAAGAAAAGGTTAATGATTTTAAGAAGGAAAGGAGCGACAATGAAGGTATATATGCGTAAAATTTGTTATTTACGGCATCTTTGACCTTAAAATGAGGCGAGGAGCGTTTTATACAGTGTGTGGTGGATAATTTGCCACTAACTTCAAAATAAAGAAAATAACAAAAAAATCATTTAAACCGATATATTTACCAAAGTTACATCTTTTGGAATTAAAGGATTGCACTATTAATTTTATTCAATAAAATCTCAGTTGGTCTCAATGACGGCATCGAGGCAACGTCGGGAATTCTCGCAGGCGTTCTTGACGGTGGCCCTGTTTAAATGGATGAAAACTGCGGTGATCATGGGCCTAAGCTCCACCTTACTGTTGCAATGGGACTTGGTGGTATCTCGCTAAACTACCTACGCACATGAAATTTCAGTCTGTGGAATTAGGAGGCCAGATTTTCTGAGTCATGTGATCAAAGAAATTCCCAAACAGACCAGTGTAGGTCTTTTTAATTTTGTGGCATGACAAAAAGTCCAACTCTTTACGTACGGCCTTTTATGGCCACTTAATGGATCCAGATCATCACCAAATATTTTTATATAAGGAAATGTACAAAGCAAACTCTCAGTCTTCGTACAAATAGAGCATTGATGCTTCAAAGCCAATGATTTACTTGTGATATTAAAAAATAAGTTGTTCCCTAAAAAAAAACCTTTTGCATTAAACAATCACAATGCACACTACACTGATACTGTCGTTGAGTCGAACGTCGATGCCAGCCGAAGATTGACTCTGCTGTGACCACGAGAACGTAGCAGGCCAGAAATGGGGAGGGGGGATATTGATCCCAATGCGACGGTTAAATAATCAAAATCGAGTGCGGTTGTCCTAAATAATCAATTCTTTGAGGTTCTGGGTTTAAAAAAACTGATTGTATAAAAACAACTTCACTATATACAAAGAAAATATTATTAGCAAAAGTAAATAAATGACAATAAATAAGATGAGGCCCGGGGTACCAAACGGGTGGGAGATGGGATACATTTAACTCGACAGGGACGAGAGTCCAAGAGAGGATGTACGGTAATTGCTTTCAGGAAAAAGGGCAGAGTGCTAATAACGGAAAGACTCAAATAAAGCTTAATTGATCGGAAGCTTTGTAGACAACGAGGAAGCGGGGCGCTGCAAAGTTCCACCTGAAAAGTTCCTCTTCTTTAACCTCACTGAGAAATGAACGAAGGAGTACTCCAGGCCCGAACGAAGTTGATTGCCAAGTGATAGATGCCTCTCTGTGTCTATCGTCCGTCGGGTGGGAACTCTGGCCTTAGATGCGCGCGAGGCTGGGTAGAGAGGCGACGCGTCGCGTTCGTAGCTGGAAGCCGTTGGGAGGCGGAGCAGGCGTACGATACTGTACATGGCTGCTAACCAAGAAGGGGTTGTATGGTATTAATTTCTCAAATCTTTTCTCAAAGTATTTATACTGCCTCGGCGGAAGCGGGTCGCCAGAGGCCCCCCAAAGGGGAACGGTGAGCTCATTAGACAAAACGCGACAGGAGGGAGGGGATATTTTCGGTGAGCATTACAGACTCGCGCGAAACTCATCGACACCGTAAGTCTAGCGCCGATCAAGCGATGCGACGGAGGAACCCAACACCGGTAACACTACTCTGCGAAATTCTCGTTGCTCCCGTGGTGCTGTCTGGGCATGCAGGTGCATCTTTTCTTATGCGTCACGCGTAGACGTTGGTTTCTAGGAAGGACGGGGGGAACTTCCTCTCTCTGAGAGATACTACCAAAAGGATTAATATAAAGGTAATTATCAAACGCAATTTGGAGTAATTTTCTAAAGAAAATTGCTACAGAAATGAACTGCTTTCTTTTAAACTTACCGATTTATTTGCAGAGACCAGTATTTTTATACTGAAACAAAACTAAAATGTAAATTAAAGCATTTATTCTCGTCGTTACTAACTTGCTCCTTATATATTTAAACGCTTCATTTAAATACAAAATCAGGCAAATAAGTTAATCAAGCATCAGGACAGCACCAGTAAATATAGTTCTGCATGGGAGAATCATAGAAGATGCGAGAAATAATGGAGGAGTATACTAGTTAAGAAGAAAGAATTAAAGTCATAAACCATCGTATTTGCTTCAAAGTGAGTTGTACACCCGTTAGCTGTTTTTACCTGAGTGAATTATCACATTCATCTATCTTAAACATGTTGAAATTTATAAAGCCTCTTCGCATATACAGAGGCACGTCCTCAATTTAAATTTCTTCCCATAAACGAGGCTTGGTTTATTAAGGAGTTTAAGATTTATTGCACAATTCTGCCCTTCCAACTTAATTTATTATCGTTTATTTTCGCACCTATATTAGCTTCCTAATTTGTTAAAAGGAACGTCCATATTAGTACGTCACCACAAGACTATTCTAATTAGTTTTTTGAGTGCCTATATTACTTGTCCGAATTGGTTCGCGAAGTTTTCTATTCCGCACTTATACTCGGAGTCCACAGGGTTGCCACGAAATACTATAGCAGTCTTTGTCATCCTCAAATTTTCCACTTTTTGAAAGTACACTCGTTGTGCAAACCGGACATTTTTTTCAAATGAACCACACTTCTTCACATACAAGGTTGCCTACTAACTACTAGGATAGGTTTCGTTATTTTAACTACATAATGGTTTGAATAACCATAACAATACAATTCTAAAAGGGTATTTATTCAATAAGTCTGGGCAACAGGAGGATGTCCTAAGCTCGATATCTCTACAGCATAACGAAAAATATGCTTGACCTACAGTAAAAAATTCTTTTAGATTTCACAACCATTCCAAAAAGTAACTTTTCCCCGTTCGTCTGTTTTAACCTCTCAAATACAGAGTAATCCACTAGTAACAAAGTTTGTATGCTGATTCTCACGAGAACTTCTATGTAAGGTTCATCAGCCTTCACTCTTTGGCTTCTCCTTTTTCGTCGAATAATTTTCGCTCTGTGAGGGAATTTATAGATCTGTATTTTGGACACAATTTTTTGGAAACTAGTTTAATTTTTTTTTTAACTTTTTGCCACACATTTCTTTGCCTAATGGTTTTTGAAGTTTGCAGGGCTTTGTATCTTGGATATAATTGATTCTATAAAGTTCACCAGCCCTTTATTTAGAACTCTTCAATTCATTCTCTATATTTTTTATTGATCCTAGTGTTTTTTTGACAATTTATAATTCAATGTTCTTCATTAAGGTCCTAATGGGAGCTTGTAAACATAAATTTATGATATACACGCAGATGGTCCACAGCTTTAGCATGGGTGACCGTGCTGCAGCTGACATCTGGAGATTAATTCCCCTCCAAGCCTTAACGACTGCAGATGAATGAATCTATATATCTCCTACACATTTTTACTTTCACTGCTTTGCAGAACTTTCCTTAAAAACAAATATTCATGATGTAATTTTGTAATCTGCCTGTTCAAACGGATTAGGCTCGTATTCAATGAATCGCAAAAACAGGCATAAATATGGACGGAGTTATTTCCCATTGACGCCCATCAATAGACGCTAAAATATGTGATCTATATAGACGTATATAATGGAGACAAATCTCTTTAGATTTGCCTTTCCTGCTCTGGTAGAATCGCTCCATTCTCTCGCCCAAAATAATAAATAATGGCGCGTGGGATAAATACCGCGTGAGCTGGACTTTTCCCACTGTTTCATTTTGCTGAGCGAAATTTAACTATTGTAAGGGTTCCTTAAGATTTTATGATTAAGGAAAGGAAATTTGCTTTTTTCCATTTCGCTCGAATTATTATTCCACAACCAGCAAGAGGAAATTATCAACTATAGGATGACTCACATTTCATTTTTATTACGCAGAATGCCTCGTAAAATTATATTCTTTTGGTTTTTGCAAATTTTGCTTCAATTTTTATTTTTAATATCGCCTAAAATTCCATTATGATATGATATCTGCCTCATAAAATTATAAGAGTATAATTGGTTACCCATTTATTAAAATGAGAGTTAACGAAAAAGGACGCTTTTCCTTTTTTGATCAACGGGATTTATGACGATCAAATGATTATACGTAAAATCCTTCTTCTCATACAGCTTCGCGAACTCTGAACTAACGGCAAAGTAATTCTTCTGGTTTAACAAAGAAAATTAAATGCCATTTTATTTGCTACATTGCTTGTAATAGAGCACATGGGATAAAATCAAACCATAGTAAAATATAGCTAGAAAAAATATTATGCTATTAGACTGAAATGCTGATATTAACTAAAGATTTATGTACCTCCTATTTTAATTGCAAAAGCAAGGTTACCCTTGTAACAAACAAAGGCATTTTTGCCATTTTAATTGACTCAAATTAGAAAGTGGAAAAGACTCACATATAACAGATAATGCAAAAGATAAATGAGAAGAATAAGGAAGTTTAGAGATGATGTTGACAAAAAAAGACTACAATAAGAAACGTCAATTCTATAGGGTAAAATCCGGAAGACCCTTGAATAAACGAAGCTCTAATCTGATAGTAGTATCGATAATACACGAAAAGAGCTCAGTCACTCGTTTGAAATGATCTTTTATCTGTTTATGACTTTGTTTCTAGATTTATCCTTAATGTTATCATTTGCTGTTTTAAATTTATTTGTTTTATTTTTTCAATTGATTATTTAGGTTATTAAAAATGTTTGCTAATGTAAGTTGGAAGGTAATTAATTTATTTTTATGTAAACTTTTAATATTCCTTTTTTCTTAATATGCGTTTGGCTCTTGTTTTTAATGTATTTGTAGCTTTCTCATGAGTAATAACATTTATAATAAACTTTTTGAATGCTACTATTCAAGGCCACGGCCCTTTACAGAGTGACGTCTATCAACTAAACAAAAACTAGAGAGAAGACGTGGTCCTTTAAGCAATTTCGAAAGTACCAAGGGAGGGAGATGAAGGCAATGTAGCAGGCAGATCATTCCTCCTTATCGGGCTAAATATAGAGACAGCACGATCACCCATACAACGCCGACCACTACAAGGAACATTCGGTAGGGAGTCTAGTCAGAAGGCAGAGTAATTGTCGAATGCGAGAGGTGTACAGCCAAATTGCAAAGTAAATTAGGCCTGTGGCCTCCAAATTTCAAAGGAAGGTAGGCCCAGCGAGGAACCTCACAAATGGGAACCCGGTTAGACCTATTAAATCCTGAAATTGGGTACACGCATTAGTTACTGAGATAATATGTCATGTAATAAGTAATGAGCCAATGTAAAATACAGAAAAATACTTATAACACAACTGTACATTTATTAAGAGAGACATGAGAAAAGCAAGGGAATAGCTGGAATTCACACAAACATACACATGCAAGGAAACAGCTGCATGGCGAAACGATCTCAATGATAGATAACAGGGGCAAACCGATCAAATATAGGGGGTATGTGCTTTGAACGGTTAACTTTTCGGGGACATGTGGAATGCAAACGCTTTTACTGATACTGGGTGACAGCACAACTTGGGAAAAATGTGTGTAACTGCATTAAAAGAAGCGTACACACCCTTGTGAACCAATGAACTAACGCACATGTTTCTGATCATTAGCTACGAACCACTCCTAGCTTAGAGAAAAAGTGTTCACGCCCTTTGGAAATGAAAGGCCTGTATACAAGCGGACTTAAACATATAGAGAGAGACTAAAATAGATAGCAAATCAGTTACGTCGTCTTTCAGAATAACTTGCTTGCCATTTCGTTATTATTAGCGTCACGAGTCCGTTCCTCGTCCTTAACTCTTGTCTTATCCCCAGCTACTTAACATTACCGGAAAACACACACACAGCCGCGTAGAACTCAAGCTATTTCGCTTGTTCGAACTTTAGGTAGGCCCAAGATAAGAATAAAGCCTACTTATCGCCGTTTTCCTTTAGAGTTATTTTTCTTTAACCCCGAGATTACCAAGGTCCCTTCTGGAACCCAGCCTAGAAGCGTATTTTCTGTGAGAAACTTTGGGAGTCGGGCAAACTCGACTGGATGACTAAAACTAGGCCTACTACCTACAAACTTCAATACACACTTATGTACCTTTAATACCTACAGTAACTACACTCTGCTTCCTATAGAGGTTCACTTACGAGGAGAATAGGATGGCGTTGCGGCATTTAAATTCTTAGTCGTAATGATAATGTCTTTAAAGGTGATTCTGTATAGAATGGAGAGCCAGTGCAGTATCCCTGCTGAAAAGAATCCGGACTATAATTTTGAAACCAGTTAAAGAAGTCGAAGAATGAAACTTTTATTTAGGTAGAAGGGAATTTCAGTAGTCAATGCAAGAGGTGATGAATATATGAATGGCAATCTCAAAGCTATTGTGATTAAAGTGGAAATCACGGAGAGAGGAGAGAGATGATGGTTTACAGAAGTTAGCAACAAGAGTTTTGTGAGATACCTGACCTTCAAACTGGTAGAATGCGAGGAGCCAAGTTCTTTAAAGATTACTATGAAACTCATTGATAAACTTTAGCAAATTATTCCAATTAAATTCGTTAAATTGTCATAGTTATGGAGAATTTCACATAGTTACCAAAACTTTCTAATTTAAGAAAACCTAACCTGACTTCACATTTATCAAACTTGCTTGTAATTATGCATATTTAAATGCAAGTATTAATTTGTTCTATTTTTTCCGGTTACCCAAAAGATAAATCATCAAACATAGATTTATATATTTAAAATATTTAATCAAACTTTTTAGAATTGATCATATTATCTATGAATATGTATGATAATAAAAATTTGGCGAATATGCGTGAATGTTTTGTTAATATATTTGAATTACTTAGTATTTAACTAAATAGTGTGTAATTAATATAATGTGTTCTAAAATCAAGATTTTTCCAATATTCCTGTTTCAGCTTAAATTTATAGCTATTGTATATTTAATATCATTCGAAATAAGTAATGACTAAAACTAAACAACATACAAAAACACAGAGAGCACAAATCCAACTCTTTCATAGGCAAGAAGTATCACACGTAGAAATTGCAACAAAAATACTCAAGATATGCTGTCAAAACCACTATAAAACGATACCAAGAGCTTTGTATCAAGAAAAAGAAGATTTCTAAATAAGTAATTATTAAAGCTAAACAACATACAAAAACACAAAGAGCACAAATCCAACTTCTCCATAGGCAAGAGGTATTACACGTAGAAATTGCAACAAAAATACTCAAGATATGCTGTCAAAACCACTATAAAACGATACCAAGAGCTTTGTATCAAGAAAAAGAAGATTTCTAAATAAGTAATTATTAAAGCTAAACAACATACAAAAACACAAAGAGCACAAATCCAACTTCTCCATAGGCAAGAGGTATCACACGTAGAAATTGCAACAAAAAATACTCAAGATATGCTGTCAAAACCACCATAAAACGATACGAAGAGCTTTGTATCAAGGAAGAGAAGTGTTGTAAATAAGTAATGACTAAAACTAAACAACATACAGAAACACAGAAAGTACAAATCCAACTTCTCCATAGGCAAGAGTTATTACAAGTAGAAATTGCAACAATAATACTCAAGATATACTGTCAAAACCATTATAAAATGATACCAAGAGCTTTGTATGAAGGAAGAGTAATGTCACAAACATCTTACTAAACTTAACAAGAAAGATCTATCATTCTGGCTTCGCTACAGAAAAGATTTTTCTGAACTTACTGGGTTGTTCAGTGAAGTTTCGTGTTCAAAAATATTACCAAGAATAGTTAGAAGGATCAAGGACTTGGCTCAAAGGATGCAAAACGAGATAGAAGCCATGGATATCTTAGGATAATATAAAAACACCGTCTTTTGTTGTCCACAGATTGCATAAATTGGTCACATAAACAATAGTTTAAAGTTATCTGGTGAAAAGAAAGTAATTGTTAAGTATGTAAGATAGAGTATTTTACTTTTGTGTTAATTGCACTTTAGGTAATTCCATTTAGATATAACGTATGGAAATTATTTAAACCTTTTTTTGTAACAATTGTCCAGATTTTCAACACTTCTTGCGCTATCGTCGTGAGATGAAGAGTTGGAGAGGGATTTCAGCCTGCTTGTGATGGAGGTGGTTGTATCATTGCATTGGGCCTCATCTCATCATTAGTATCAAAGGAGATGATTTATGTCAGGGAAAATTTAACTCCCTAACAAATACAACCGTGTTGTCTCAAGTTTTACAACCACCTCTCCAGAAATCGTACTCCACAACACTAACATATCAAATTATATTTCAGCAGGTCATTGCCCGAAACCATACATCCAATTCCACCAAGAATTGATTTGCAGAAATAGCATCATCCCTATGGAGTGGCCGTCACAGAGCCTATACTTACATACAACTAAACACTTGTGGGGCGCCTCTAGAAAAAAACAAGATACCACACGTTAAAAATAAAAGAGGACTATATGAAAAATTACACGCTGAGTGATGAATGATTTGTGAGCATTTGGTGAAATCCATGCTTCAAATAATTAGGGCTCTAATTAAAGCAAAAGGCGGTCTAACTAAGTATCAATGTAACCATAAATAATAAATATATAATACAAATACTAAATTGATTTACCACAAATGTCTAATTACTTTATATGAATGATCACATAGGATGATTTATACTTGACCAAGAGAATATATTTTAATAGCTTACTCGGACGTATATCCTCAGCAAGAATAACCTTTTCTCGATCCTAAAGTCACCTAAACCTTCACATTAAGCACGAAATTTGACCTCAATCTACCTAAAACGAAGGTTCAAGTTCGTACTTTTGAATGTATCTTCTCTTTTACCTACCTTCTACATTCGCTGGTTTTACTAAAAGGCCCTCTAGTCAATCTCCCGTATAGGAGGATTATCTAGCGGGCCTTATTTTAAGTTCAATCAATTAACTTTTGCAATATTATATTTCAATCATAATATAATCTTACTAGAAGTTTTACTTCAAACTCTGGTCTGATAGTCTGAGTTTTTAGGTCATATGCTTTAACAAAAAGGTGAGTTTTTAATTTTTTTTCTTGAATTTCCTCATATTCTATTCTTCAGTAAGGAAAGTAGGCAGACTATTATACAGGTAGGCCGTACAGCGCACCATATTGAAAAGTTTTTTTCCTATAGCTGGTATTCACTCTTGAAATAAATAATTTTAATCTAGTTTCTCTGATGTTTTCACCACTTCTATTCAGTATTAGCTTGGATCTTAGGTAGTTAGGTTCTCCAGTTTGTAATGTGCTGTAAATCATATACCCTATCTTATTAGATATTCTAGCCTTGATTCGAAGCCAATGTAAGTTTATCAATGCCAGGATTCACCTTTTCTTCTCTCACAATTGTGCCATGAATAAGTCTTGTTAACTTGTTGAGAATTAGCTGCAGTTTTTGAAGTAAGTATTTTTGTAAGTGAAAATATAAAGAGTTGCAATAATCTACCCTGCCAATTACTTGGTTTACTATTAGTATTTTCATACCTATAGTAGTCAAATATTTTCTAATAAAAAATATGTTTCTCAGTTGATATTGCAACTTTTAATGGCTGTGTTGATTTGTTTGTGCATAGTTAGATTCTCATCTAGCATGATACCAAGGTCCCTGACTACACCTTTTGTTTTTAATTTAATTTATTAATGATTATCGTTTTGAGACTTTGACCACAAATCATGAGTTTTGTTTTATCCTCATTAATATTTGGGAATTTATATTTTAACCAAACTTGTTTTATATTAACATTTACCACTTCCAGATATTTGATTCCATGACTATCATCAGCAAATTAAGGGCCAGTGATACAATAACTTTGAAAGAGCTCCATCAATTATCTTATATAGATGTTAAAGAGAATCAGTCCAAGGACTGATCCCTGTGGGACCCCCTGCTTGAGTGATTTTGGGATGGAGCATTCATTATTTTTCAGATAAGATGACACCCATTCAAGAGCACTCTCTCATTCCAATTTCTTTTAGGTCTTCAATAAGAATTTGATGGTCAATTGTATTGAATGCCGCAGACAGGTCTAGCATGAACAAAAGTGCAGTGCCCCCTTCATCTAAAATCATTAGAAGATAATTAAGTACTGCTGACATACAAATTTCGGTTGAATAGTTTGTTATATATGCAGATTTGTTAGGTGAAATTACATTAGTGTCCGATAAGAAAAGATTCAATTGTGTTAGGATTGATTTTTCAAATAACTTAGAAAGAAATGAGAGGTTTGACACAAGCCTATAGGATGTACTCATTTGCATCTCCATCACTCGTATACAATGGATGAATAATGGCTCTCTTTTCAGAATCTGTAAATTTCTGGTTCGTAATAGTGAAGTTTATTATTTTGGCGTAAATATCCACTAATTTACCAAGATTCGAGGCATTCATGACATCCTTAATCGGTAATGGGTCTTCTAATTTATGTCTTTTTAGATTCTGTTATAATTTTTAAAACTTGTCGCCTATTTACTTCATTAAATGATGTATTTAGAATATTGTGGTCAGTGTTTTTTCTTCCACCTCCTTTCCATTTACCACAATAATGCACGGATCAGTACCTAAGTGTCTCATTAAGTTATCAACCTTATTATCAAAAAAGTCACTAAATTCTTTGCCAAACAAAGAATCACTACTCTCATAAGGCAGAACCTTTTCCTTAATACTTCCAGTAATATCATTCAAAACATTGTAAAGCTTTGTATCATCTGCACTCAGTGATTCTAATTTCCTATTATAATAGTCCTTTTTGGTCCCGTGGTGTGGACGGTGAACACGATTTCGAGCCGCAGTTCTGTCATTTTCGGATTTTGTTCGTCGCCACAGTAACTTTAGTCTCCGCCTTAATCTGCAAGCGCCTCTAGTATTTTGGTTAACCCAGTTCATATGTTGATTTTTATGAACTTTATTAGGTCTAATAGAGTACAACAAGTTGTAATTTTTAGAGAATATTAAGTTGAATTGACAAGTAAACAGTTTGTACATTGCCCAATTGTAATATTTGTAAATTAGAGCACAGACATGGAGATTCTGAAGCTTGCTCAAGTTCTTCAGAGCACATGTTGATAAAAATCTTTCTTGCATCTATAGAAATTAATTGAATTTTCTCCTCTTCTCCTAAATAATACTATCTCAAAACCAATTAAATAATTCACAAAAGAAAAGAAGTCTTCAACATCAAAATTGCTAAAAAAACAATCCTTGTCTGTCATTACTAAGTCAAGATTATGGCCTGGTCGTGCCGTTGGACCTTAATTAAACATTTTAATATTAAGAAGATCTATAAGTTTTTTTAATTTTTTCGCTTATCTATCACCATTAATATCTACCCAACAATTAAAATTACCAAAAACAACCAATTGAAATTAACTTTCCATCATACTGTCTAAGTGCAAGCCAAGTTCATCTATAAAAGCATTGAAAGGCCTTTCTGGCCGGTAAATATTCAAGAATCTGAATCTTCTGTTGTTAATTACAAAGCTTAGATCAATATATTCATGTGTTTCAACTTTGAAAGATTTGCTAAGTTTAATTTCTTTTAAATCTCTATTTATATTAATACCTACTCCTCCTCCTCTTTTCTTAGATCTTGGGCAATGATAAAATCTATGTGATTGAGGATTGCATTCTGCAATTTTTTCTCAGTCTTCTTGAGTACCATTAAGACAGGTCTCTGTCAATAATTAAATATCTAACTCTTTTTCAGTAATAAGTTTGCTAATCATCAAACTGTGTTAGTGGTCGATTGAATATTTACAAGTCTATACATAAAGGTCTTAAGTTCATTACACCACATGGTCAGTAATATTAGCTACTTTGTTGCATTCTGCTCCTATCTTTGGACACATACGCGTTCGCCCAGTGACTAGAATCAAAATCAGCAGAATTACAATTTATGCAGAAAATTGTGTTCATGTTATTGAAATAGGCTAACTTATGGTGGCCCACACAACGCACACATTTAACATGTTCTGCTTCACAGGTAGAGGATTGATAGCAGAAGCTCTGGCACTTATAACATTGCATTACATGGTAGCGATTATAAATCTTAGACTTAGAATAAAATTTATGAATTTCATCTTTCCTCTCAGCAAAAATCTTTCTAATCTCTGGGCTACCTATAAAAATATAGTGTGTACAGTATCACTATTCCCATTTAAGCTAGCAACCGGTGAGAACTCACTCCCTTTTTTGACCATCGCCGCCAACCATTCATTCCTTCTCAATATATTATCTTTTATTTCTTCTTTGCTTCTTAGATTTGTCGCATTTGCTATCCTTATCTTAGGTGTTAATTTTGGTTTATAGTTGCCTCAGTACCAATCACATTACTATGTGTATTAAGTTTTTCTACAGCTTTTTGAAGATATTCCTTAGACTCAATCCGTAACAGCACATTCCACGTCTTTGTAATCTTAGTATTATCAATAGAAGTTTTTCTTAAAGTCCTAACAACTCCACTATTTTTTTTAGCGGCCTTGCTTGAACGATACTTTGCCTTGATAACCAACGTATTACTTTTCTTTTTAAGGACCTGTGCATAGGAAGCTGGGGCTGTGTTTGATCCTTCAGATGTAATGTTCTCTACTCCAGTAATAATTTCATTGTTGGCTTTGTTATTGCTATCCAAAAGTTTCTCTACAGTAGATATCAGTGTATTCATTTTCACAATCAAATATTCAACCTTAGTTTTTAAGTCAGAGTTCTCATTTGCTAATGCTGTAACCATATCCTGAATTCCCTTTAGTTCTTTACTTTCCCTTTTGGACTTACAGGTGTTTTTGCCGGTGTAATTAAATTTTCATCAGGTCGAAGTCGATAGTCATCTACGATTTTTAATTATTCTTTTAAGGTGGATAAATCCTCAAAGTTACATTGTTTACACTTAAAATATATGTTTGGGTCTTATTCTGAAATTCAGCGCACTTTCTTAGAATATTCGAAACTGGACAAAAATCATCTGCATTCTCTGAATTTTCAGGGATATTTAAGTCTGTACTCTTTTTATGCTTTTGGTCTTACGATTCCCCTTGATTATCTTTGAATTTTTGTTATATTAAAAATATTATCCAGAGATCTATGTATGTTTTTTATGCATGGCTTATTTTTGTTAGGCTGTTATTTGTTATTCGACTTCGGCATGCTCTACTTTGAATTTGTGATCTATTTTTTACAATTCAGTTATTTTTATTAATACGATTTTTTCATTCATCTCTTTAAAAACGAATTTCTATCTTTTATTCACGGCAACCAAATGTTCACGTGAATTGCAGCCGTTTCTAGTTTTATCGACTTCAATAAATAACTTTTTTTTCGCACGGTTTACCAACTAAACCAGACTCAAGTCCTCTGCAGAGGCTTTTTGTTACACGGGCCCAGGCAAAGAAAAAATCACTGACACAAGCTCCCCTTGATGACCCCTGCGACGTTGAGTTTAGCAGCGTCAGTAGCGAAGACTTGGCTCGAGCGCAGAAGGAGTGCGAAACCTTCCTTGCTCTTTGGGAAGAAGGATTGCTTTATCGCACTTGCTCGGGAGGTAATAACACCGAGGCTCGTTTACTGGGCGTTCCATGTTATCACTTCTCGCCCATTCGTGAAACTGCCCAAGACAGTTTGTTCCCTGGCCATTTGGCCACAATATTGGAAAATTGCTGATTTTTAAAAACTCCCTTTACCACCCTGTTTCTCTACGTCGCAAACAGTATTCGCACAGAATTAAATTAAATTTTAAAGCCCATTTCAAAGAAGTTATTCGACGAAGAATCAGCTATGGAGGCTAAGTACCCTGCAGACTCCCTTAATGTAACACATGTTGTCTGCGTGCATCAGGATAAGGAGTATATTCTCCCAGCCTTTCCCGGCGGACCCGAATTACCACCCACTAGATTAAACATTGACACAAGGCTGACTCCTGAACAAAATAGTCAGCTGCGGCACCTTTTAAATAGCTTTGGAGATGTCATCTCTGAAGTTCCCGGTCGTACTACCCAATTTGCGCCTGACATCACTCTTACCACCCAAGAGCCCATCCGTTCGAAACCGTATCTTCTCCCTATTCATTTGAAGCAAGCATTTAATTCAGATATGGAAAACTTACTGAAGCTTAATATCATCGACCCCTCCAATTCCAGTTACTGTTCACTTATCGTGATGGTACAGATGCCTTATCGTACGTACCGTATATGCGTCAATTTTCGCAAGCTAAATTCCGTGACTGTCTTTGATGCTGAATCCATTCCCCTGATCGACGTGAACCTCCATCTCTTTGAAGAAGCAAAATTTATGCCCGAGCTATACCTTTGCAAGACCTAGTACCAAATTCTTCTTCTGAAGAACGTACGAAAATATACAGCATTCCCGACCGATAAAGGCTATATGCAGTTCCGTCGACTTCCCTTTGAATTACTAACGGCCTTCAGTAACCATAATAGGATGATGCGTAGAATCCTAGGCAGGTTTTCAAACGTCTCCTTTTATTTCGACAACATATACGTTTCCACCAGTAATTGGGACCATTATTTAGTCTCCTTCTAAGCACTTTTAAGTAGGCTACGCAAGCATGGCCTCAAGATTAGCCCCAACAAGTGCTACTTTGCCTATGAAACGATTAAGTATTTGTGTTTTAATATCAGAAAGAACCAAGTTGGGCTCCAGGAGGATAAGGTCCGGGCCATAGATGAGATGCCCCTCCTTCAAGGAAACCACCTCGTTTTACAGGCGATTCGTCCCTAATTTCGCGACCCTTACCGCCCCTTTATGTGCGCTCCTCCAGAAGAAGTCTCTTGATCGCATCGTGTGGAATTCGAAGGCTACTTCCCACTTCTATCAGTTGGAGGGTAAATTAGCGTCCGTCCCAATCCTGAGACTACCGAACCCTAATATGCCGTTTGGAATAAGGACAGACGCGAGTCAAGGCAAATTATTTTTTCAACCACTTTATCTTCAAAGGATTTACAGGAATTTAAAATACAGCATTGACTTTAAATTTAGAAATGAAATAATTCCAAAAAAGTTAATAAAAGTGAACTAATATTAACTTAAAACAACATCATTAGCTCATAAAAGACGAATATAGTTAATAACGTATAAAAGGAATTTCTAGATACGTATATTGGTAGCAAAATAGAATATATGTTAACTCTTGCCATGCTCAAGAAAAGGAAGGGTGGAAGCAGATTGATAAAAAGAGACAATGGGGATGATGAAATTACAACTGCGAGTAAAGAGCGTCCGTTTTAAAAATGGATCATTATAAGGCCTCGATTCAGAGCACGTTCCACGGAACTTGAAAGTAGCTTCCTTTTTTGATCAACCTTAAAAAACGACAATCTCCTGCTGAAACTCAACCTAAATTTCTCCCTTTATCACTCGAAAGGACTCTTATTAAATTTCTGTTAAAGACGTGAAAATAATGTACTTTAAGTTATCTTCTAAACGTGTTTAATACCAAGTCTCTAAAACTACGTCTCATTTCTTGCAACTTTGAAAAAAGTTTTTTTTAAATCTTTTGATTTGTGACCCAAGTTTTACACTTCAGAAACTTTTCATTTTATTTTATGGCGCAAGTTACGATCGTATTTAAAGAACTTTTTTATGGTGTGTAACTTTATTTGATTTCAGATAGCTTACAGCTCACTAAACATGTGTATTTAGATGTACAACTGGAGTTTTAAAGGTAAATTAAAAAATATTTAAAAACAAACTTCTTAGGTAAAAGACGATAGCAGAGGTTAAACAAAAGATATTTTGAACGCTACTGACCTACATTTTTGATACCACAATATTCCGCATTGAACAAGTATTGTAAAATTCGACGAAATAGGTAATTTACTAATATTAAGTTGCCAATATAAAAAAAAAATATATTTATTTATCAAAATAGTTTTTATCATCATTTTCAATGACCCCCTATCGTTTAATTAAGCAGTCGATACCTGTTTTGAATAGTTCACTCGGTTTTGATGAAATATATGATTTTTATATCATTTTCACCTTCAAATCAGAGTAAACTTTGACATTTATGTGAATATGTAAACACTTACATAAATAACATTCAGGTATTACAAGGTCCCATAAAAATGACTGAAGAAGAAGAACTTCCTAACTTAATGCATTGTTATGAAAAGGTCGACCCAATTTCTGGTGACCAGTGAATGACGTTTTTTGACCAAGAGCTTCATTTAAATGTTGCATTTGTTGGACGTACTTATCTGACTGCAGTAATTGTTGGCTTATTATTAGAGGAGCTATAATCAATAACTCCTTTCACACTGACCAACTACATATCTTAAATTTATGCAATCGGGAACTCCGTCTAGATGTAGGAATTCGTTTTTGCTTGTGATCAGACCATTATTTTTTAGTCGCGGGCGACTCTATATATCACTATGCCGGTCTGTCGGTCACCGTTTTGCCTTTATTTTTGAGGGTAATAAGATTGTAACTATCTAGCCGATTCTAACTAAATTTTAAACTTTTATGTTGTTTTACATTCTCTTTCGAATAACATAATTGCTAAAGTCGTCCCAATGTTAGCTAGGGAATAATTCGGCAATAACTGAATAACTATTCCGTCGATTCTAATGAAGTTTAAAACCCTTTTGTTGCTTTACATTCCCTTTCGAATGATATAATAGCTAAGGTCCTTCCGAGGTTAGTACGGAAAATATTGAAAGTTTTGCAGGTCTTAAGGTCATGAATTAGAATAAGTGAGAGCACGCGACTTCTGGTCCGTAAATATTTTTTTATTTCTCTCGTAACAATTCGGTTCTGAAATATCTTACGGGCTTTTCGAGCTAAGAGAAATGCTGCAATATTCATCAGTTTGTAGACTTTTATTAGGTTATTATTTCTAAACTACAAAACATCGATTTCTTAACAAAATACACAGGGGAACAATTTTAATCAGATTTTCTGGTGACTTAGATTTATCTGCCAATTTGAATTCGTTTTCTCATGCTCATTTTAAATATATAATCCATTTTTACCTACATGCTATAGTTATTTTGTAATTTATATTTTCTCGTTTCCCCGAAAACTGCCTTCTGGACGGACAGAGAGGGAGCTTGTAGAAAGCAAATACTTCACAGTACATCGTAGTAAGATAGTAATAAGTGTTATTGTGCAATATATTGACATTATTATTTCCTTTATCAGGTCTCATGTTAGAGTGATAACTTCGTCAAGAGGAAATTGCGTTAATGATCCAGACACCTTCTGCTGTTACATTCTAGTTCTTCAAAGGCACAATATATAAAACTTTGTGATCCGCACTTATAAGGCGTATTTTGATGTTCCTCTTGGTGATCAAGATAAGAAGTGGGCCCCACATGCTGTTTGCCATAGTTGTGTGGAACTTCTTCGTGAGTGGATGAAAGGAAAGAGAAATGGTCTTCCTTTTGGAATCCCCATGGGTCGCGTCCCAAAGAATCACATATCGGACTGTTATTTCTGTCTAGTGAATACTAAAGGGATTGGCAAGAAAAATCGGCACAAGATCGAATACCCCAACATTCCCTTGGCGATCCGGCCAGTACCTTATTCTGAGTATTTAACAGTTCCAATTTTCAGTGAATATGCATCCTTTGAGGATGAAAATGATGTACCTGAGATGGACGTCCACGGAATGGATTCAGAGTCCGCAGATTCATTAACAGATGCTGAACAGTCATTTGCTCCTCACTGTTTCAATCAAGAGGGTTTGAATGACTTGATACGTGATTTGGCGTTCTCCAAGAAGCTGCAGAACTTTTAGCTTCCAGGCTGAGTGAAAGACATATGCTTGACAGGTCGGTACGGGTATCATATTACCGAACAAGGGAAAGTATATTTGTTAAGTATTTCTCTGATGACAAACCATTTGGCATGTTTACCGAGTTGGGATTTGGCACCTATAGCCCTGCTAAGTGGAGACTGTTTTTAGATAGCTCCAAGCGTAATCTCAAGTGTGTCCTTTTGCATAATGGCAATGACTTTAGGGCAGTTCCTCTCGGTCACTCTGTCCATCTGCGAGAAACTCACGATGAAATAAGAATGGTCATGGGCTTACTTAAGTACAATGAACACAATTGGATCATATGTTTAGACCTTAAGATGGTCAACTTCCTCCTTGGCCAGCAGAGGGATATACAGAGGTTCCAAGCTATATCTGTATGTGAGACCATCGAGCTCGTGACAAACACTGGTCACAAAAAGATTGGCTAGTTCGAAAAACTTTGGAAGCAGGAATGCCAAACATTGTTAATGAGCCATTTGTAAGTCGAGAGAAGATCGTTTTCCCTCCACTTCCTCTCAAACTGGGGTTGATGAAGAAGTATGTCAAGGCGTTGAGCACTGACAATGGTTGTTTTTAGTACATAGTACCGGCGTTTCCTGCTTTGCCATACGAAAGAATAAAAGGAGGAGTATTTGATGGTCTCCAAATCCGAAGACTTCTGAGTGATTCTAGATTCGTGAACACCATGAATGAAAATTAGAAGGCAGCCTGGCTCTCGTTTTCTGCCGTTGTTCGTAACTTCGTGGCAAACAAAAAAAAGCATAACTACGAGTATCTGGTTACTAATATGCTTTTAGCATATCGTGATCTTGGATGCAACATATGTGTGAAGCTGCATTTCCTAAATAGTCACCTTGACCAAATCCCAGGAAATCTGCCAGCCGTGAGCGACGAACAAGGGGAACGCTTCCATCAGGATTTGATGACGATGGAAGAGTGCTACTAAGGTCACTGGAATAGACACATGATGGCGGACTACTGCTGGACGATTAGAAGAGATCAGCTAGAGAATACTTACAAAAGAAAGAGTTACAAACGCAAATTTTGACAAGATTGAAATCAAGAAGAGGTTCTCCAGCCTGATGTACGGTCATTAATATATTATCATCTATTTGATTACAGTATTTGTAATCCTAATGTGTAATTAAAGTTTCTTCTCATATGAAATAAAATGTTTGTGCAAAAAAACCCTGCTTTACTATAAATAGCACAAAAGGATGATTCAAAATTACTTCAGGCGTGATAAAATAAAAATTATTGTATAATATTAGTTATTGATATTACGAAAAGTCTAGCATTTAGAGAGAATCTGATTTCAGATTTGAATTTAGTATGCTCGAATTAGTTAGGAAAATGTACTTTTGTCAATTCACAAAATACAGGGTGTTCCCCAGTGTTATTAATAATAAGTTGCGACCAATAATTTAGGCCTACATATAACCAACTAGGAAAAGACATGAGAGAAGAGGTGGGTCCTTAAACCTTGCTTAAAGGCGTCGAGGGTGTGTCATAGCTTATTGGAAAAGGTATTTCATTTAATGTCATACGAACAAAAGTAGAGAAAGTTCGATTACTTATGCAAACTAAAGACATAGGTACAAACAGTAAATTGACGCAACCAGCCAGTAGACCTTTCAAGGCCAATAATAAATCCATAGGGAGCACAATTAAAATATGGACACATGACGGAGCAGATAGATTGTAAGAGAGTAATGTCAGCGGTGGGCAAGAACACGAGGTACAAGTTTAGGTAAATTTGAAACGGTTAAAGAGTGAAATCATGGTATACATGGAGAAGAGATTTATAGTAGTGAAGACGAGTGATAATTGTGGTCAAAGTGGAGTGTAACTATCTAGGATTACGAAGAAAGCAGACTTTTAACAGTGTTGGAAAGGGAAATGGAAGCTAACCAAGTTTAGAATAGGAGAAGCAATTTTAAAGCAATATACATCCAATCATGTCCCCACCAGCATCCCAGTTTTGTCACAAATAACTAAAAGAAAGTTGTCCAAGAGACATTTAGCATTGATGTTATATTACTAAGACCCCGGGCAAACGAGGCTGGAAAGAAAGGTAACCTGTGTGTCAGCGGCAGACAAAATAAATGATGGACCTAGATATACATGAGAATGTTAAAGAGATGAGATAGATACAGGATATTATCCACAATTTTGTCTTATAAATAAAATTTATTCAAGAAAATAGAACTTAATCTTCAGTATCAGAAATTCCATATATTAAGTAGCTAACTATAGACCTCATGATCAGAAGAATGTCTGTCATTATTTACTAGACAAAACTTTGTATACAATCCAATACGAGAAGTAGCGAGCCAAGGATTGCACTATCGTACTGAAATTTTTTACAGTAATATATTGTTCCGGAGTTTGCTGTAATTTATTGTAAAAGGAGTGGTTTCCCGGGAGTTTTGGGTGCAAAGAGCTGAAGTTGGGAATTTGTGGCGATCAATGTTTGTTTGGTAGAGAAAAAGTTTAATGTTTGTATCTTTAGAGTTTCGTATTAGTTTTTATAAAATATCAATAAATACGACGGAAAACTTTGCTTTAATTTGTTTATCGGTCTTCCTCCATTTAAGCCTTATGTAAGCTCGCTCTACAAACTTAAAACTAAATGTTTTATATTCACTCCTATACATAAGATTAATAAATTTTATAAAAGCACATAATTACCTCAGTTTTAAAATCTTCACTTTGATAAAGAGCGGGAATGAGTCATCATCATATACTCTTGTAATGCTCGCAGGTTGATGACGTCGTTCCCTGTTAGAAAAAACAAACTTACTTTTTGTTTTTGAGCATATGATTAGCTGGAGTCAAATCCGAAAGGAGAGTAGGTGTGAAATAATTAGGTTAGACAGTTATCTCCGTTTACTGATTGAGTTGTATTTGCAAAGTATTTTCTATTTTACGTAAATTACTTACTTTATAGGCCTAAATACAATGTTAATAGACACAAGCTTTAGTGAAAGTGAAACCTCGTCTCATGAAAGTGATAGAGATGCCTAAAGTATTGAATATTCTTATTATCAATGTTTTCAATGAGAATATTGAGGTTCTAACAGAGTACGCTATCCTGGTGTCAATGAGATTACAAGGAACTGTGGTCATAGTGTCCCTGAAAAGTCCGACTAAAAACGCTGCGTAAGGTTACAATAAAATTTTATTTTGCATTATATAACGAAAATGATCAGGTCTTGCTGAACCAGCGAAGAAAAAAATGCAACCTTGCCTTTTTGGTAACCACGGATGCTTCTGTTTTATTTGTTTTAAATCAAAGAAAAAGGGGCAGGTTAATGCAGCTCGTACGCTGTAAGTGTCTGCCAAAGTTGGACATGAATTGGCACTTTTTTTATGGTAGATATTTATTGGAAAGAGTACAAGTATTTTATACATCAAATAAATAAATTTACACAATGCAAAAATATATAGTCAAAAGTGGTGAAAACATTGAAAAAATTATAGTTGAGGAGAGGAAGAAGTAGTCGAAGGCCAAGATACATAAAGAGGTTTCTCCTGGAGAAATAAACGCAGGAGCTCAGCTTTTTAACACTTTACGGTTTTAAGTTATACCCACTTACAGGGTTTTAATACATAAATTAATTCTACCCACTAATTGGGTTATAGTTTTTATATTATATTTTGATGACTAATCATTGATTTATATATCACTTTCTGATTTTATTACGTTTTATACTTCGTCACTTGAGTTTAAGTTTAAGATACTGTTTCACTAACTTCTATTTATAATATACTTAACTTTAATTCACTTTATTCACATATTGATTAGTAGTTTTAATTTTATGGTTTCCTATTTATACTTTTCGTTAAATTTTAAATAGTTGAAGTTGTTTTATCACTTGAATGCTTCATTTTACACTTAATTCTATTTATAATATACTTAATTTTAATTCACTGTATTTATATATTGGTTAGTAGTTTTAATTTTATAGTTTCCTATTTATATTATTGGCTAAATTTATCACTTGTCTGTTAATTGTCACATTTAACTATTTACTTATTTATCTATTTAACTTGTTTGTTTAATTAATTATTTGCTTAATTATTTACACTTTAAACGTTTTGCACTATTATTTAGTTATTTTCGCGCTTTACACTTCTTATCACTGTTTATTTTTAGTTTATCGACGAGGTCTTCATGCCGCACTTTATGTTTTCGAAAGTTGATGAATTCACTGTGTGACAACTTAATTCTGGAATGTACATGGTGCCGCTGCATAGGAAGCTCTCCATTTCCTTTGGGGACCAGGGTCCCTCAAAAGTACATTTGAAGTCGCCGCTCCTAATGCCCTTTACTAGTTGGGTTTGATTGTTTTTTTCGGGTCTACATCCAGTAGTCTCGAAAACTTTTAGTTTCAGTTCTTCCCCGTCGAAAAAACGTCCCTTTTCCAGGACATTGACTTTTTCGGTCAGGGGAACTGCGAGGGTAAGAATCATCGTCTTCAGATTCTCCATCCATACTCTCCTCTTCTACTTGTTTAGGGGGTTTGCTGTTTTTTTTTGTTTTTTGGTTTCTTTTCCTTCGGGGTGCTTTTAACTTGCGTGGTTGCTTCTTTAGTTCGTTCTTGGTTCCCATCCTCTTCTCAGTTGATGGTCGGTTCTTCTTTCTTCTTTATTTATTCGGGGGTTTTTGACTGCGTTTCATCAATGAACTTGATGTTCAGCACGTCATGGGATGCTGGATTCGGGGGAAACCACAACTTTTTCTTTACTCCGTTGTTTTTTAGCATAGCGTTTAGCTCCTCCGAAAAACTGCCGGGGCGAGCAAGATTCGCCAGGTGGGCGACTATGACCATCGTCATAATCTCCTTGCTCTCGGCCGACAGGATTATTTTCGGAGTCACTCTGTCCGTTGATGTAGTGGCGCTTCCAGGAGTAGATGCCGCGGTGGCATATGAAGTAACTTTTGTCTTTTCCTCCTTTTGCTGCCTGAGCTTCAATCTCTTGTCTTTTATCGCTTCCTTACGTAGGGGGCATATCATGGCCAAAGTCCGATGCTCCCCTCCGCAATTTACACATTTAGGTTTCTCTTCCCGGCAATCTCTCCATCCGTGACCGGTTCTGGAGCATGTCGCGCAGATTTGTATGTTAGACGGGCAGTTTCGTGTCGGGTGGCTCTCGATGGCCAGGAAGATTCGGCAGTTTTCAATGAAGATATACTCTTCTACCTCTATCTGCTCTGGGGCGACGCGAAGGTAGAAACTCAGAAGGCCTTCCCTTAGCGCTCTCTGTAAATTTATTAAAAATTTCTTCTTTAATTCTTATATTATTTTAATCGTTGGTGTTGTCTATAATAGAGAAATCATCGAACTAATATATGTGGGCATAATATTGGAGATAATAATATACAGAGATAGGAAGAAGTAAATAGATACCCATATAACTACTAAAATACCATTATTTCTATATTAAAAGAATGAAATATATTTTTACAATGAAAGTCCATTATTAATACTTTGTGGACTTCCATTTAGCTGGTGCCATTCCAGACCATCTTTGGCGAACGACAATTAGAAATCCTGGTCGTGTTCGTGTCTTTTGGAGAGTTGCTGCAAAGTTTTGTTTAGTATTCTTCACCAATATTGTATCTGGTTCATGTCCAAACTGACTGTCAAAGCTTTACTTAAATAATGCTTTGGTTTTCCCATTCTTTTTCGTTTTTAGTACTATGAAAACGAGCCCCATTTTCCATGAATGAACAATTGACCATTTGTAAATACTAATAAAAGTCCCATTTTAGGAATGGAAATGCATTTCTCCGAGGTGATATTTCCAACCACTCAAGCAACTTAGAATCTGACATAATTTAAAATTATACTCTATAGATTGTAACTAGTTTATATCAAAACTCGTGAGGTATTTATCTACAAACTCATACCTGTCTAAAAATTGAGCAAACTTTAAATGGTCAGGAAAAAAATCTGATCTGTAAAATTTCAGTCTTCTTGCTCATTTCCTCAGTCCACTCATTCCTATTTTCTAATATTAGTCATTGTTAAAATTGGCTTCCTCATGGCTCACTTCTATAATATCCAAGGAAGTGAAGGTAATTTACTACTGTTCATGTTATGATTTGAAATATTTTTGCCAGTTGAAAAACTTTTAACCGCAAGTTGTTTTCAATGGCTGTTCAACCAGCGTAAATACATGTTTTAAGATGCCCCAAAAGATCAGATAATGAGTCCGTTCATGGGTATTCTAAAATTCCTATCAATTTATCTTTTGAACTGTGCTTCAGAATGAGATACAATCTCTCATCTTTGAATATCTAGAATTTCATTGGAATTTTGTTTTCTAGACATGTTTAATAAATCCAATATTGAACTTTGAAAGGTTAGAAACAAATAATATTTATAGTAATGGTAAAAACCAAACTAAAAACATTTTATCATAAAACTGTCGTTGTCTATCTACCTCTTCTCTGTATATACTATGATGAGAGACTGTCCCGGGTTGGTGTTTGGTGCTTGTGTTCTTTTGCTGATGACAAGATGTGCACAAATAGAAGCTCTTGCTTGCGTAGTGGATAGTGCGTTAGTTTTCCCTCGTCTAAACCATGGTTAATATCGTGGATTACGAAAGTCGAAATGTTGACTATCCTAGATGAAAACTACCTTTCTACATCAATTAAATATATAACTACTCAAATTTGACATTTCTGGTAAAAAAAAAAAAATAAAGTTCAGTTGAGTTCGATTAGATATTTTTATTACTTGGGCACTTTTGCTACAGAAGTTTTGGTTTGAAAAAAATCCCCCAAACCTCTGGGCGCCTTTCCCTGCCCAAAATAGTGGCTACCCGGGTCCTCGCACTCATTAGCTTTTGTCAATCTTTTTGGTAGTTTTATTATCTTGTCTAAGGGTACTTCCTGACTAAGAGATCAATTGCTTTACCAATCAACCGACCTAGCTTTGCGTAAATCCGACCCTTTAATGTAGCCTGCGTTGATCTAAGATAGTCATCAGCTATCCATCGTTAGTAGTTGTTTATAAATTATGGAGAAATGATGTAGCAATATCACTTTCGATGATTTTATATAAGAAATTAGTCATACTTAATAAATATTATGTTACTTTTGCTAAAAATTTACTGTTGCTAGAATACTTCCGTTACTCTGATTATAGCTACCATTTGGGTTATCCTGGAGATGGAACACTGAATAAACTTTGGTAGTCCAAATTAGCCACCGAACTTTTTCATTGTACATTCATGTTTTTGAAATAATCGCTGTTTATTTGTGAGTGGAGGCTATATATATATATATATATATATATATATATATATATATATATATATATATATATATATATATATATATGTATAACTGAATCACGAAAATAAGGAACGTGAGGAATTTATGAATAACGTTACAGCCACGAGGAAAATGAAACAACGGAGAACTGCGAGGCCTTTCGACTAATGGTTCTTTTACTAAGCAGACTAAATGACAGGGAAAAAGAGAAAGATATTTATACACCTGATTAATAAAAATATGGGATATAAAGATTAAAAGGGGTGGGATTAGCAGATACCTGGAAAAAACCTATTAACATGATGAGCCGTCAGGGTTAAAAAAAAAGTTTACGGGTTACAAAAGAAAGGGGGGGGGGGCAATGTTTGGGAATCACATATGCAATATGAAAACAAAAAAAGTTTACACATGATAACTAGAAAATATGACAAAAGAAAAATATGAGGAAAGTTTTTTTATATAAATAAGCTAAAATAACTTCTATGTGGTAATCATTAATTCAGAAATTTTATCTTTAAAATCATTCTTAAACATTCTTTTGATACAAGGGTGCAAAAAATACATTCCAGGGCTGAGATTAAAATTCGAAGTCAGTTGTATAAATGCCGATTCTAAAAGATTTCGTGAAAAAAGTCATTTGATTTTGCAATCACAGAACTCTCCTTCCAATTAATACGATGGGCATTTTCACTCAAATGGATAAAAATGACATTTGAAGTTTGCCCAGTGTTTACAGAGTACTTAGGTTGCTTAATACGCACATTCAGATCCTTGCTTGTTTGCCCAATATAAAATGAAGGGCAATCCAAACAAGTGATTTTATAAATTACGTTATTTGTTTCATTAGGGCAATTTTTTATTAATATTCTTTTTAAAGTATTAGTATAAGAAAAAACAAGATTTACATTAAGTGTTTTTAACAATGTTTTTACGGTTTCAAAGCCATTAAAATAAGGTAAAATGAGGATATTCTTGGGCGCTTCCTTCTCAATAGTACTTTCGTTATAAAACTTTTTTTTGGCTTTATTATAACAAATATCACGTATATTTTCTAAGTCTGAATCTATAAGAAAAATCGGTGCAGACTTGTGTTATCCAGGAAATATACTTGATATTTGTTATAATAAAGCCAAAAAAGTTTAACTTGTCTATCTGGAATACAAAGTATCGCAATCCAGAGCCTTATAAACAACTAAATATGATATAGATTTAACAAGAATGGTACTTAGAGCCTTATATCACCCTCTAGTTTTAATCAAACTTATTTTTAATTGAAGGTCCCGGATCTAGGAACGGTTATGGCAATCCCATCTTCGTTTTCAAAAAAATACGGACCGATGATTCCGTTAGACAAAAATCCGCACCAAACAGTGACTTTGTTGGGATGCAATTGGTGCTGGTGTATCTCATGTGGATTGTTTTCGTCCCCAATCCGACAATTTTGCTTTTTCATAAATCCATTAATCCAAAAATGGGCCTCGTCCCTGAAGATGATTTTTGAGGAGAAATTTGGGGCAACTTCCAACTGCTCTAGAGCCGAATCAGCGAACTCACGGCATTGTCTATGATCGTTTACCTTAAATACATTGGTAAGTTCGATTTTGTACGGGTGCAGACCCAAGTCCCTACGCATAATTCGCCAAACTGAAGTCGCAGAAAGGCCAAGTTCTTGTGAACGACGAGAAATTGACTGCCTCGGATTTTATGTACACTCTTATTTACGGCAGCGATGGTTTCGGTGACGTACGGGTGCTGGCTGATTGTTGATCGACCCTTGTACTCGAATTTGGCCACCAAGCGTCGAACAGTGGACTCGGCAGGACGATAGAAATTAGGTAATGCGCGGAACGTTTGTTGAACGGAGCACTGATTTTGATAATAACATTTGAGGATTTTGACACACTGTTAAACGCTATAACCTTGCATCGTGACTTGCCAAGTACTATTAAACAGTTTACAGTGAGGTTGCCAGATATTGCTCTCACAACATGGCCCCGATCGCCTGACAAAGCTCGAGCGTCCTTGTTGAAAGACCATTTATAAATATATATATACATATATATATATATATATATATATATATATATATATATATATATATATATATATATATATATATATATATATATATATATATATATTGAAGGAACCCTGTTGAAGGAAACAATGTTTGCTGACCAAAGTCGCGTGCTCTCACATATTCTGATTTATGACCTTATGTCCTTCATAACTTTCAATCATTTCGAAAATAACCCTGACAGGATCTTGGCAACTATATCAATCGAAAGAGAATTTAAAACAACATAAAAGTTTCACCTATCGTTAGAATCAGCCGAATAGTTATGATTTTATTGCCAAAACAATTAATTCTAGTGAAAACCTTGGGAGCACCTTGGCAATTATATCATTCGAAAGAAAATGTAAAACAAAATAAGGGTTTTAAATTTAATTAGAATCGGCCGAATAGTTACAATGTTATTACCAAAACAATAAAAAAGTAAAACGTGGACCCGACGGACCGAAGGTTCAACTGACATAGTGAGATATAGAGTCGCACGCAACTAAAAATAGCAGAAGTGAGCTTTCGTGGTTATATTTCTGAGCTTTCAGACCAAAGCTAGGGTCTTTTTTCAGGGAAAGGAGTAGTGCAGAGTCCAACAGAGTAATGGTTCAGTTCAAATCAATCCGTTTTTGCATAGAAAAAGAAAGAGTAGGGATCCCTGTGGATCTAGAGATTGTTGTTTATTTGGAGAGGAGCGGTTCGGAAATAACTTAGGAATGGAGAGTAGGAGATTAAAATGTCGGTGCCTATACACGGAAGCGTGGTGTTAATAGAGGTGCTATATTACTAAGAGTGTTTTATAAATGACTGGGATGATGGGATGACAGGCATCGGCATTCATGGAAACACATGTATCCGCAGTCCTCTCAGGTTATGTGTGTATGGGTTCGTGATAGTCTTTAGCTGCGTAGTACCTAGGTACCCTCGAAGCATTGTGCCGGTAAATGTGTGTGTATATGGGGTCTCTTTCGAGTTTCCCTAGCTGCATGGTCAGGCATGTGTGGGTGTAGGTGTTTAGCGAAATGAACCTGTTTTTTTTGTTTAATGTGGACATTCTATGTAGTATATATACATCGGGGAGCGACAAACGCGCTTCAGAGCTGAGCTCTGGATGCGCTGTGCTTCCCTCTGCTTTTTGTGACTCGCAGCTAGAAGTGTGATTTGTGCCTATGTTAAGATAAGTCTAACAAGGGTCTTGCATATGTGTAACTGTAGTTTAGGCTAGGGGGGTAAAATTTGCGCAGCTTCCTGATTATGTTTTTCACCCTTGCCTTTATGATAGTTTTGTGCGTGTGGAATCTTAGGAGCTTGTAAAATTTAGTGTAATTGAGTGTATTTGGATTTCGATAGTCGATATCTAGAGTGTGTGAATAGATTTGTATTTTGTGCATGTAGTGATCGCTGGCGGCAAAGTGTGTCACCTGTGTCTTCTGAAGTAAAATGGTATTTAAATCGGTTAACTATGTTAAAAGAAGAATCGTATAATCGAGATTGATATCGTCAGTTCCTAATTTAAATCTATCTGAGGGTCGATTTTCTTTTAATCCTGTAATAAGAAAGCAAATAAATAAAATAGTAAAATGTCAGCCCCTCAATATGTTTAGGCCTAACCCCTTCCAGATTAGCCACAAGTACGGGATTGGGGATAAAAGAGGGGATATTTCACGACCTGTTATGCTTGTATGCATTTTTTTCTTATATTTTCTATCCAGTGTCAGTTGAAAAAGGGTGTGAGATACACCGAAACTGTTCTGAATTAAATTGTCTTCGGAGAATGTGGTTTAATTCCTCATCTTTTCTTGCGATATTGCATTAATTTCATCATATATATATATATATATATATATATATATATATATATATATATATATATATATGTTTGTGTTGTGTGTGTATGTATATGTGAGTTTGTGAATCCAAGAGTCTCTTAGATATGAATGAATACAACCAAATACTAGAATACACATATCCATATATAATCGTAAACATTATATGGTGGATTTTTTCTTTGAAACTTAGATCTACCCAATTTTTCAGAAATTCTCTAAAATAACTATAGCTACCGTATATAACAACAAATCTTAATTTCCATAATGGCAGATCTATACGTGGTATTCATCCAGATGCTTCGTTTTACTTTTGACCTGTTTGAAGCATCATAAATTTGAATAGACTCATCTACACGTTGGTGGCACTTTTGTGTTTCTAGACTGGCGCGGTAAACAATGCCATTATAGATATTTATATTTTGATTTGATATTAGAGTCAGGATCCAGATCCACATAAAACTGTATGTGTTCATAGAATGACATTACATATGTTGTCCGCCATATTTTTTTTCTCAATATGACAGGCACATATTTTATGGCACTGGGTAGTGCAAAAGTCCTGATACACTCTCAACACAGGAAACAATGAAAGTTTTGATGCAGTTGGATACATTTTTATAGTTTTCACACACACACATATACATACACACAAATATATATATATATATATATATATATATATATATATATATATATATATATATATATATATATATATATATATATATATATGTGTGTGTGTGTGTGTTTATATTGTAATATAGTTGAATGCAGGTGCACTCAGCGGTAATCGCGCGCTCCTTGGGAGACCTGAATGCCTCGCACAGGTTGCGGACGAAGTCCTCCCTCTATTGACCCACACGCGACTCACGGAGAACTTCAGCTCGTCGAAGTTGCCCTGTCGAACCTTGCAGGCTTTGCTCTAGAAATCCACCGCCCACATGTGGTAGACAATGGGATTGAAGTCGGGGAACTGCGGTAGCCAAAATTCCTTCAACCAGAAGTTCATCATCACGGAGGCCGGACTTTTGTCCCTGGACACGTAGCGGAATTCGGAGATCTCCTGTCCGATGCTTATACTACGCTGTCGTTCTGCTTGTTGATGACCAGATCTACCGTGAAGTTTCTTTATCAGAAAAATGAGAACTCGATTGACATCACTTTTTAAGTTGTTCAGAAGGCAACGATAGCGCTCCCATCGTTATTCTCGCATACGATCGGTGAACAGAAAGAGGCCTTTCCACGCAACATAAGAGCTCTTGTCATCATACTCCTTGGCGGCCTTAGGCACTGTAGCCACTAATATATTCTTTTTCTTTGCTTTCACTTTGAGCTACGGTGTACTTTTGAATGCCTTTCTCATTGACAAACGGTTGACAACTTAATGTTTGCCTGAATGAGTTCGATCTACTTGGACCTCTGCGCCACTCATTAAACTGTCATCCGACTGAGGTTGAGTTGCATGGCAATGTCGTACTTGTGGCCCGCGGGCAAGGAGTGCAGAGATCTAGATACTTTTTACTTGCCCCTTGACACACCTGCACACAATAGAAAAGAGATTTTAATGACACATGCTTGAAAAGTAGGACTTTAATTTTGTTTGACGGAAATTTTTCTATCACACACGCATACCTCTGGAAAGATAAAATCCTTGAGTGCAACAGAACTTTTACAAAACACGTTTTAGCAAAATAGGAGAAAATGACCTATTTGGAAATGTTAAAGAAAGGGGAAAAGTGATCCAAAGCTCGCATGCTTCTTTAAATCCGCCTAACACTATAATCATCTCTTTGAAAATCTTATCGAAATCTGTCAATGATATTTGAGATATACAAAATTATACAGAAATGCATTGATGATAATATAACCTTCGACAAACTTTGCTGACAGAGGTAATAATATTCAAGATAATTACAAATTAAAAAAATATTAATCTATAAATATGTGCGATAAATTAGATTATCGTACCGGATATTTAAAGTTTTTAGGTTTATTGAGAGATCAAGACAATGTGCAATAAATATAAGCAAATTAAAGTTTCACGCAGTTTGGCCGCAAAGAGGACAGACAGTAGTATAAATTTCCCCCTCTATCGGCGCAAAATGGAAAAATTAGTAATCTGTACGTTAGACAAACACGTCGGAAATGCGCTAGCGCGCATTTATTGCCGATTTTTAAGTTTTAAGAAAGGTTTTTTTATGATAGATTATGATCTATGAAAGAAGGTTTGTATGTTCTTTCAAGATTTAAACGAAAAAAAATGGTAAAAAATGGTACAATATTGAAAAAAATGTGGTAAATAATAATGTTGTTTCTAGCGATCTATAAGATTTTTTTTTATGTTTATATGATACAATATTCCCTTTCAAAGAATGTATGATTGTTATTGACACCAGAATAGGGAAAAAAACACTCGAAAATCATTGAAAAACAAATAAACCTAACCTTGCGGTAGACCGTTACCTAGATAACACATCAGTAAACTGATTTATTGCGGCTCAGGAACGGAAAATGTTGTTGTACAACTAGCGAACTTACTGCTAACGCCACGGACAGTATACGCCATATATTCGCATATAATAAAATAACGCTTCAATGGGCATCATCTGACGGAAATGAGTAATGGGTTAAGAAAGTCTGCAAAGGTAACCTCCTGGTGCCAGAAAGGACCTTGTCAAATGAGAATGCTGCGGACATCGGCCGATGAAATTACCTCTACTGTGATTCGCTAGTGTGAAGCCACAGAAAAATTGGAGGAAAAAGCTATGAGTTAAGTCTATTAAAGATAGCATGAAAATTGTTTCGGAAATGCACCTGAATACTCTTTTCGTGAATAGCCACAAACAGGAGATTATCTGAAGGGTAAAAACGACGAGCGTAATAATTTGTCAGCTTAAAATATTGCATTAGCCTATGCTATGAATATAATAGTTGCAAATAGTTTTTTTCACTCGGGATATGTATCTTCTATATATTTCTATTTACCTTGAATAGAATTTTTTTTCCACATCATTTCACCCTCTAATTATATTTATAACTTTTTTTAAATACTGGAGACACTGGATCAGGCAAGGGATAGTTAAATCAATCTGCAAGGGAAAACAAAGAAACAAATTTAAAACAAGAATAAAACAATAAAATATTGTAAAACAATCAAGAGAAGTGTTAATGGACTGATTTGCGCCTAAGATGGCAGACCTTCCTCCCAAAGAGAAGCGGGTTATATGATTCAGCAAAAAACAGTAGTGGGCAAAGAGTTTCATATTCTAACTAGAAATGGAATGAAGGAGTTACCAACATAGCTTATTCCAGTGTTTACTATTTTCACACAGTAATCATTTGAATAGGAAGACTGACGAGTATTGCATGGATGGTTGAGTGGAGGTGGCATATACTCATGTAACTCAATTGAGAAATGCCCTGAAATAGTATCTAGAAAATGGTAAAAGTGCAATAAACTTACGGTGATGTTTGAAGAAGACCAAGTTTGAAGTCAGAAGAAGCTTATTAATGAGGCTGGTGGCATTCGATTGAAATCTATTAAGTAGGAAAGTGAAAGATGAGCTACTGCAGACATGAGAACAACTTTACATACAAGAATGAATGCCATGCATATATCAGAGAAGCTGCTCAGAAGGAAAAACTACCTACGACGTATGAACAGTATACCCAACATTTTGCAGGCTGACATAGCCAGACAGGCAAAATAATCCATCCAACACAATCTACTCCTAATTTCAAAACCATAAATGGTGACAGAATTAAGGAGTTGAATTTCATTATTATTAAACATCAGTGGTAAGTTATTAGGAATATTAAATATAGATTAGAAGGAAGTTTGTTTGAAAGCATTGAAACGCATCTAGTTTCTTCCGATCAAGACAGAACCCAATCAAGATCCACATTAATACCTGCAAAAGAGTTAGGCTGATAAGGAGAAGAGGGTGATTTATGAATACTAGAATCTTCAGCATATGTATGGGTACGTGTCAGTAATTGGTATAAAGAACCTCATTGATGAAAAGGAGGAAAAAGATAGGGGAGAGAACATACACATTAGTGGTACCACTATACATAAGGAGAAACGTTTACTTACCACCAACATCTATGAAATGGGTTAAACGGTCAGACAAGAAACAAGAGATTAGACTACAGAGAGAAGCAGATAAATCCAAAGTGTATTGGCCAGACACTTTCAAAGTCTAATAGATGTCAATTACAACAACATAGATTCCTTAAAGTTTTTGAGCGACAATGGCGAAATGTGAGTGAAGTATGCTAGAAGATCATCAGCTGAGTAGGAATTACGGGAGACATTAGAGAGAGTAGAATTAATAAGAATATAAAGATAGTTTTAAGGGAGGGCTTAAACCAGTCTCACTTCTTGGGGTCAGTCTCTACAAATGTAGCCTTCCAAGAGAAAGGAAACTACCATTGTTTAGGATTAGAGAAAGGTGAATCATAGGACGGGAGAGGTTGCATGATTTAGCAGCTGCATTTTAATCATCTAAGGAAGAGTTAGAAGAAAACAAAGACTACAAAAGGTGCTTTTTCAGAGGGAAAGATAACTATAGTGCCATAAGGTTTAAACAAGAGAGAAAAATAGATTTATATTCTTTTTAAAGATACATTTATCTAGGGAGTAGAGTCCACTGTTGGTACGAGATAAAGTTCAGCTGTTATACTACTTTTTTGTGAAAAAGTGCTTAACATTATGATGTTCAGAATTTCGTCGATTCCTAGCAGAAATAAAGGGAGCAAAGGTAACAGCAGATGAAGATTAAAATTAGGCTAAGTGTGCCTCATCACGAGACTGAAAAGCCTATAAGCATTCACGGTTAAATCAGTTGTCTGGGAGGCAGAAAGGGATATACATTTCCATACCTTAAGCCAGGACACCAGTAACACGTTTTCTTGCAAGGTTTGGTTCATGGTTACAATGGTAGTAAGGTCTCCAAAAGAAATTAAGGATAAAATCGCCCAGATCGTAGCTCAATTCCGCTTAATGTACAAAAAGTAGCGGGGGAAAGAGGGAATAGGTGGGGAGTTGTAAAAGAGGTTGGTGATGACAAGTGTGTTGTCTGAGGAACATAAGGTAGATGATAGCAAGTCGGAATATTTCCCAAAACAAGAAGTAAAGAATATGTCTAAAATGTTCGCTGTATCATCATATTGATTTGAATGTCGTGTAAGGTGTTTGATAATCTGTTCAGGGGTATTGAGGTTAGAAAAGATGGGACTTTCTCCTACGGCAAATACAGGTGTGGTTGACTGTAGCTACCCAATTTGTTGTACATACATTAAAATCACTTGCATATCGTATCTCAGTCTTAGTGAAGTGTGGGTGATATGTTTTTTTGAATGAAAAATATAAACATCATGCATGAAAGAGATAAGAAGAGCTTATAGAAAACGTATGTCTTAGACTCTCCTTATAAAGGGTCTTTCAACAAGAACGCTCGAGCTTTGTCAGGCGATAGTGGCCATGTTGTTAAAACGACATCTGGTAACCTTACTGTGAACTGTTCAGTTATACCTTACGATGGAAGGTTATAGCGTTGAACAGCGTGTGCAATTCATTAAATATTATTATCAAAATCAGTGCTCCGTTCGACAAATGTTCCGCGCATTACGTGATTTCAATCCTCTTCAGAGATGAGGCCCATTTTTGGATGAATGGATTTGTGAACAAGCAAAATTGTCGGATTGGGGACGAAAACAATCCACATGAGATACACCAGCACCAATTGCATCCCAACAAAGTCACTGTTTGGTGCGGATTTTTGTCTAACGGAATCATCGGTCCGTATTTTTTTTGAGAACGAAGATGGGATTGCCATAACCGTCAACGGCGAGACCTACAGATCGATGATAAGCAAATTCTTGTAGACTCAACTGGATTATAAGGATACTCACGACATGTGGTTCTAAGAGGACGGCGCTACGTGCCACACTGCGCACTCCACGATAGACATTTTGCACCAACAATTTCAGGGCAGGGTCATCTCACGCGGCGGCGACGTCAACTGGCACCGACATCATGCAATTTAACGCCATTAGACTACTTTCTTTGGGGCTACCTTAAATTGCAGGTTTATGCGAATAATCGACAAACAGTGGATGTCTCTCAAAATCAACATAACAAACATCATCCAGCAAATTCAGTCAGATTTATACGACAAAGTCATCGAAAATTGGGCCTCCCGAATACGTTCCACCAAGCGAAGCCGCAGCGGGTAATTTGAACAAAGTCATATTCCACACTTAATGCCCTAAAAATTACTTTCAAACTTAAAATAAATTGAGTGCAAATAACTCTTATTGAAAGACCCTTTATATTCCGTGGTTTTTATCGCATGAGCAGCCGAGGCAATCTCGAGATTTCTGTTTCCAACCATGAAAGGTTAGTAGAAGAAGTAGAGCAATATTTTATCTGATAAATAAATGGTTAATTTTTAATATTTTGTTTGGTTTGAATGTATTGATGCATCAAACATTTTGTGTCTAGAAGTTTTCAAAGAGCTCTTTGCGTTTAGTTATGTTAGGACTGAACACAGCTACTTTTTTATAATTCTGATAATTTTCCATACCATTACGAGATTTTTTATTAGGGATTTCACTAAAATTTATCTTTCTAAATCCAGTAGCTCTAGATTTACAAGGTTATTACAATACTCTGCATATTTAAATAACAGTGCGTTAATGAGCTTTCAATATAAAAAAAATTGAGATCACTTTCTTATTAAACGTGTAACTCTTGTTAGTTACGAAGTGTAATTAATATCTCTAAATTTTCTTGCCTTGAATATTCCATATGTATCTAGGAATATAGGAAGTACCTATCCGCACTGTATAGAAGAAAGGGATAATGAAGGATACGATGGGGAGAAAGAAATAACGGTAAACGAAAGTATAAGAATAAACAAATAAACAGCGAAAGATTAACACCGCAGAATAGAGTCGACAAACTCACAGATAAACAAGCAGGATTAGAAAGAACGATCACGTTGGATGAAGTAAAAAGCTCTTATCAGATCCTTCACAAAAAATAACCCAGGGAAGACAGGACTAAAAAAAACGCAATTATGAAAAAGCTCCCGCAAACATAATAAAAAGTATCACGGATATTTTCAATGCATATCTGAACATAGGAGCTTTCCCGAAAATTTCCAAGGTAGCGAAGATGGTTTTTCTACCAAAACCAGGAAAACCGTCGAACTTGGTCTCAAGTAACAGACCAATATCGCTACTAGACTTTCTGGGAAAGACCTTTGAAAAAATACTAAACAAATCTGTATGTAGACTTGGTACTCCTTGGTGTCGAGAAAGACTTCAACAAGGTATGGGTAGAAGGATTGAAACATAAACTCCTACAACTTGATCTCGGCATCCGGATGGAGAGAATCCTGTCTGATTATATAACATACAGTAAGGCCTACATCAGCATAGAAGACATCGAAGGGCCTGTATTCCAACTACAGAAAGGGGCTCCCCAGGAGAGATGTCTGAGTCCCACCCTATACTCAATATATATGTACAGCCGACCTTCCAACACCAATAACACCAGGTTGTATGAACATATAATATGCGGATGATATCAACCAGGTAATCTTCACAAGAGCCACAAACCCCAGATGGTAAGCTAGCACAACGGAACGAGAGATAAAAAACATCAACGAATTCGAAAAGAAGTAGAAAATAAAAACCAATCCAAATAAATTCAAAATCATTCCAATAAGCCTTTCAAGAGAGATCAGATAAACATCGACGGTACAGACTATAAATACACCAATGAAGAAAAAGTGCTTGGCCTACACATGGTAGTAAAAAGCTACCATGTAAACTTAAAAGAAAGAATAACTAGAGCCAAAATAGGGGTAAGATTACTATATCAGTTTAATGAAACCGATCAGGAAAGGAAAAGCATTTATCGAATCGACATTGACAAACCCACCAATCCCAGCACATATATTAACGAAATCGAATAAAAAAGACTGCAAAGAGTGCAAAACAAGGCATCAGATATTATAACTAATACAAAGAGAAGAGAAAGAAAACGAATTAGAGAAATAATAGACTCAGCTAACCTAGTCACAATTAACCAAGTTCTGCAAAAACACGCAAGAAATATATGGAATAAGATCGAAGAAAGCAGAGAACTCAATATTGAGAACGAAAACTATGAAGGAAAAGCATTCCCTCGCTGTAGGCTTCGTATGCAGCAAGAGGAAAGACTAAACTATACATGAGCAAACAAGCAGAAACTGTAAATATAACAATGAAGGAAAATAACAAATAAACCAGGTAATAAGGATAAGAAAAAGGCATGAATATCGGAAGGAATAAAACGACAGGAGATAAATAGGGTAAAAAACAAGGAAGTAGAAGCAACGATACCAATACAGGTACCACAAATGAAACAAAGAATAAACGTATAAAGAAAAAAAGAATTATAAGTAACTGAAGATAACTACGTCCAAAATAAATAGAAGTATAAGCAAAGTAGACACACTAAGAAAAAAGATCAGCCAGTAACCTGCCAACTCCACTCATTCCTCTAAAAAAACAACCTTTCTCTCATACTATCTCTCTCTCTATCAACTATCAGCTTCCTCACTTCTCTCATCTCAGAAGGTAAAGAATTTTGCACCAAGGAGGAGTAGGTCTGTTGTTGCTTAGCACCGTCTGTCTTGGAAATAGTGTTCGAATTAAGTCCGTCAAACCTCTTTCACAGTAGCACTGAAATCAAAATTTCAAAGACGGAAATAATAAATTATAGTTCTGTATAATATCGAACTATTATAATTTATGACCAACTTTCAAATCAGGTGCAAAAATGAGTTTAATTAAAAGATGGCGTGGATCCTTATGCCTGACTGGTAAGGCAAATCAACGCAACCAAGTTAGCCACCAGCAAGAAAGTAGAGGGAAATGCTAGTTGGCCAAAGTAATTAATCGGTGTATATTACCAGTCTTAACTTATATAATTAAAACTTGTACAATGAAAACCCAGGGATGAAAGAAACTGATGAAAACTAAAATAAGATTGTAGTGATGCAATGTATGAATAACCGGTTGGTACCATAAAAGAAATAAATGGATAAGAACCAAAAAAACGGGTGTGAGATATACTAAAAAGAATAATAGTTATGAAATAAACGATAGATGGCGGATGAAAAATATTCTGAATGGAGCTCCTTTTCAAATAAAGAAACCCACAAGACAAACTCGTAGTATGTGATAAGGTAAGAATCACTTAAAAGGAATTCTATAAAATTTAGAGTAATTGAGATGCAAACCCTAGTTCTTATTTAGTAAAAATATCTTGAAGTTCAAACTAAAAATATTCCATCAATAATGGAATATCAGGTAGATCATTTACCCGTTACGTATCGCCTCCATTAAAGATTTCTTGGAAATCAGGAATGAAACATTCAAATATATTAAATAGGACTGCAAATGATTCTTTCAAATTACGCCAATAACTACGCTACACTGAAATAAACTTTTGTTTGAAAATTAAATTTCAAATTTTCAACTCAAATTGGAATTTGAATACAACAAGCCGGGGGAAAGTTCTCCAAAAGGATGTAAAGAACGACTGAATAAACGCCTTTGAATGAGAACGCCTCACCATTTAGATATGAAACGAGAAGTTCCTCTACTTTAATGGTAGAATGTTAACTCAGTCTTTCACTAATGCTATCATTTAAAATACTTGCATCTGTGGACGCAAGTTTAAATGTATGAGAGAAGGTAGAAGGTAATCCGAATAAGGCCCATATAAAAATACCTATAGAAAGAAGAAATGTATTACTCGATAAGCAAAAGCCGAACTAGTCTAGTTTTAATGTTTGTAGGATTACGCCAAATTAACCAACATTGCTTAATAATTAAGGAAATATGTTTTTAGGAAATCCGATGTTTTATGTTGAAGTATACAAATAGCTTATGAAACCTTAAACCAAAAACTTTTACTAAATACCCATTTATTTTACTTCTAACGCAATACTTTCAACCCGATAAAAAGAAAAACCAGGAATAAATTTGCGTGTCTCAAATTTCGGGAACCGAGAATGACTACATACCCTAAAAGAATTAAATGAAGTAATTCTGGTTCTATCTTTTGAATATTCAAACTGCTACTCTGCATTCAAGTATAACCACTCAATTCTATTAGCCGAAGCCAAAACAAGCCATTTTATAAAGTTGGGCATAGGAAGTAAGAATAGCTTAAGGAAACATGGCATGAAATTTTTGCCCATTTTGGCTCCCGTTGGCACACTTTCACGGGAGTCAAATATTGGGCAACAATCCCTTTCCAATTGTTACCTAACTGCATAAACAAGTTAATGAATCAATTAACTTTAGGCTGTGATTCAGTGTATAATACTGGTCTGTATGATTTCTTTCATTGACTGTATGACAACTTTTTCAAAATATATATGAAAAATAGTGATTTACTTTGTTTTTTATTCATCTCTATCACATCACGTTGCCGAGTTATAAAAAGACATCACTTTTCTCTTTTTGTATAATACAAGTAAATATTTATATATATTATAATATATATATATATATATATATATATATATATATATATATATATATATATATATATGTGACTTGTCACACAATCTCAGTGCAATTAAATCTCTAATATATAGAGGTTACCATCTCTCCTCCAATTATTCCCTAATGCACAATGAATTCCAGACTGTAAAGTCTTATTTTAAAAATAATTGTTACCTCCCACCTTTGGTTGACAAACTAATCAATAATTTTCTTACCAAAATTTACTCTCCATCCTTTCTCTCATATAATGTTCCCAAAAATGAAAAAAAAATTTCGTAGTACCAGAAATGCGACCTTACAATAAATTATTCACTAGAAAATGGAACAAATTACTCAAAAAATATTTCTTTCATACCAACTTCAAAATCACTTTTGTTAACCCACTTTCCATAGTAAGTTTCTTCTCGTCAAAAGACAAACTTCCTCTAGAAATGAGCAGCCGTGTTGTTTATGCTTTTACTTGTCCTTGTTGTTTGCAAGGAACCTATATTGGTAGTACGGTTCGCCCATTGAAAGAGAGGTTTTGTTCTCACATGGGAATAAGCCATCGTACTGGAAAAATATTGTCTAAGAAGGAAGCTTCTGTAATAAGAAATCATAGTATACAATGCAAGACAGAATGTTCCATAGATAACTTCAAAATAATTGGTCATAATAACAATGAATATAGTCCAAGAATTTTGGAATCCCTACTAATACGTACAAAATCTCCTACACTCAACAGAGATAATACCGCTGTTCCTCTTCTTATTTCTTAATTTTAATTACCTCATTCAACAACCAACCAACGTTCTCTTATTTAACAACCAACCAATCAAATTCCTATCCTTCTTTAAGCCACATCCTTTATAATTTCTTCACTTTGTGATTTCTCCTGAACTTCATCGGTAAGCAATATTATACTGTAATTTTTTACTTTTGTGTTTTTGCTTCTTTTTTTCGTGTCAATAGTGATTACATTAGATTAATAATTTGATTTTCTTGCCGTTAAAATTCCTGAATTATCGGTAAGCAATATTATACTGTAATTATTTACTTTTGTTTTTTGTGGGTTTTTTCGTTTTAATAGTGTTATATTAGATTGATAATTTGATTCTCTTGACTTCTAAATTCCTGAGTTATTTTCTAATTTTTGATTTACCTACATAGTCTTAAGCTAATTATTTTTAATATTCTTTAACTGTATGAGATTAATTTATGTTTTAGAACCTAAAGATGGGTGATACGCCCGAAACGTTGTTCCACAAATAAATCACATGTACCTCAGCCTCCTATGTGTCCTTACCTTCACCGTGAAATTATATATATATATATATATATATATATATATATATATATATATATATATATATATATATATATATATATATATATTTCTAATATTGCTAATATACTTTTCTTTATTTTTAGATTGTGAATATGTCTAAAGGCTGTATAAATTATAAATTCAGCAGACATATTTTGCTATGTATGCGGGCAAGACACCCCTTCAGATTCCCGGAGCAATATTGCTCCTTTGTTGAAGTGTTGTTATTTAGCTTATTTTGGTTGCGGATTATGAGAACAAGACAAGCCATTTTCCCCACACAAAGCTTGAAAGAGTTGCATCAGTAAGCTCCAAATGTGGACAGTTGTGAAACTTAAATGTATGCCCTTTGGAGTACCAATGGTATGGCGAGAGCAGAAGAATCACCATGATGACTGCTACTTTTTTGTGGCTAAAGTAGCTGGATTCGACAAGACGACTAAAGATCGCAAAATATATCCAACTATTCATTCAGCAATAAGGCCTGTTCCACACTCAAATGATACACCTGTGCCTGTGCCACCTGACATATGGGAAAATTTATCAGAGTCCGATACTGGTGATACTAATCAGATGGAAGGAGACTATGAACCACCAACAAATGACGATCCCAACTCTTTAACCAAGCTGAGCTCAACGACCTGGTGCGAGACCTTAACCTTCCAAAAGAAAGTGCACGGTTACTTGGTTCTAGACTGAAAGAACACATGATTCTAGCTTCTGGAACAACATTCGCTTGGTACCGTAACGTGAAGCGGAATTCATTCAGTTCTTTAGGGAAGAAGATTCTTTAGTTTTCTGTTCAAATATTTCTGGCCTTATCGAAAACATGGGGATGCCGTACAAAGCAGATGAATGGAGGCTCTTCATTGTTTCTTCTAGCAGAAGTTTAAAGGCTGTTCTTCTTTACAATGGCAACACAGCTGCATCTGTGCCAATTGGCCATAGTATCCAAATGTCCGAAACTTACGGAAATTTGAAAACACTAATAACTGCAATCAACTACCATCAGCACAATTTTCTCATTTGTTGCGATTTAAAAGTAATTGCTTTTCTACTAGGTCTTCAAGGGGGATACACCAAGTATCTCTGTTTTATTTGTCTCTGAGATAGTAGGGCTGACAGCAAGCACTATGAAAAAGAGAGCTAGCAACCAATAAATAGCTTTTTATCCGGAAATCACAACGTGAGGGCTATGCCACTAGTTTACCCCAAGAAAATTATGCTACCTCCACTCCACATCAAATTCAGGCTTATTAAAAATTTTGTGAAGGACTTGAACAAGAAAGGAGCTGCTTCTAAGTACCTCGAGCCAAAGTTTCCTCGTGTAAGTGAAGGCAAGCTAAAGACAGGAAACTTTGTTGGCCCTCAGATTCGGGAATTGATGAAGGACAAGCATTTTGAGGAAGCATTAGCGGGTGTGGAGGAGAATACCTGGTTTTCCTTCAAGCAGATTGTTCATAACTTCTTGGAAACACCCACTCCTCAGAATATAAAAAAATGATCCAAGATCTGATTTCAAGTTTCCAGCAACTTGAGTCTAGAATGAGTGTGAAGATGCACTTTTTGTACTCACATCTTGACTATTTTCCTACGAATTGTGGGAACTATAGTGAGAGTTTCCATCAGGAGAGCGTTTCCATGAGGATATTTGCACTATGGAAACTCGATAGAAGAGCAAATAGAATGTCAGCATGATGGCGGATTACTGCTGGTCTTGAAACCTGATGGTCCCGATGCACAGCATAAGCGGAAATCACAGCGGTACGCCTTCCTTTGAATCGGTATGTAGGCTAACCATGAGAGCATGTTTTTTTACATTCATTTGATTTAATTTTCATGATTTTGATTCATTTCATGATAGCCGTGAATTATTTCATGTTGATTTGGTATACATACTCGTATGTTCTTAAAACTAAAAAAAAATGTGCTTTTCCATGATTACTTATTCATTTTAAATAAGTAACAATATATTAAAAATTCACATTTATTGTTATCATTAATTTATATTTTATTGAAAATCATTACGTGAGAGAAAAAAAGTTTTAGTTATTTAAAATCAGCAACCCAAGAATATGTAAGATTACATCCATGAGTAAAAATAAAAATTAAAAAATTCCAAAATGCAGACCAGTGTAATTTAATAAGCACCCCAAATTTAAGGAACTTTAGATGGGTAAAAGATTAACCATTAGTTCTCGAGCATAATGCACAAACTCTAAAATTGAGAAACAATCAAATAAAAGGAAAACGCCCGTGTTTATCTCACTATCAGAAATAATTATGTTAAATTAAAGACATCTCATATAGCTCGTTTACCAACGCTGAAAATTTAGGGGACATACTGACCGGTGAAATAGGATACAAACCTATTTATACCATAAATAATTCACCTTTTACTTTAATTAAGGAAAAATATAAGCTGAAGGCTTTAATTTACTTTGAACTTAAGAAAATCGTTAAACTGTAGGCTTAAACGAATAATATTTTCTGCGAGTCACAAAGGCAACTAGAATTCCTTTAATACAAATCATTCAGCACTAGAAGGAAAGAATCGACCGTAATTGTTGAAAAAACAGAATACGAGGGGCGGTCAATAATTTTTGCGAATCGGTCGGGACGAACAGAGGAAGGGGGATGGCTGTTTGTGGGGGTGTTAGGACAAGTTATGACAAGTCAGGACCTGGCAGCCGCACGCTCCTGCCTCGTCTATTTAAGAAGCAGTAGCTGATCGCAGATCATCAGTAAACAAATTTTTCAACAATGGAGAAGGTTGAGCACCGCGCACTGATAAAAATTTTTGACCAAGGAAGGCAACAATGCAAAGGAGATCCATGAACGCATGGTTGAGGGTGTACACTGACACCGCCTCTTCCTATGCAACCATTGCTCGCTGGAATAGGGAGTTCTGCCATGGTCGTGAGTCCATTGAAGTTGATCCCCGTCCCGGACGCCCGTCAGACGTGACCAACGAGGACAATGTGGCCCGTGTGGAGAGGATGATCCTCGAAAATCGACGGGTAAAGGTCGAAGAAATCGAGTGACAAATTGGAACATCGCATGGAAGTGTTATCAACATCATCCACGACAATTTGGCCATGACCACGGTCTCTGCCCGTTGGGTCACTAGAAACCTCACGCCCCATGATCGACTCCAACGTCGTCAAAGTCCACAAGGCCAGAGTTGCACAAGCTGCCCTGCGTGATTGCAGAATCGAGGAGCTCAACCATCCACCCTACAGTCCAGATCTGGACCCTAGCAACTACATTTTATTCTGCCAACTCCAGGCTGCACTGCGTGGACGCCGGTTTGGTGACGATGAAGATGTCCATTTCTCCCCTCAGGAGTGGATGAAACAGCAGTGGGGAGATTTCTGGTTGTCGGCAATTCAAAGCCTCAGGGAAAAATGGCGCAAGTGCATTGAAGTCGATGGAAGTTAATTTGAAAAATAATAAAACACTTTTCCTCATATCTCGTTTTCTTATATCCGAATTGAAAAACTTATTGACTGCCCCTCGTACATCTATTTCTCTATGCTTAGTGTATTTAAACCCACAGGGTTGTCTCAAGCAAAAAAAATTGGATAAACACAACGGCCACCGATCTAAGGCTAAAATGAATGCAAATGCACTGATCTATGGATCGAAAACGAAAACTTACCGAAATGGACAATTTAATGAAAAATTAATTGTAATCTTACTGACTCTAAAGCAAGAAGTTATTTACCACGCTGTTAGAGGTAATGAAAGTTAATTATGTGTAGCAGAATGAGGTCAAATTCCGGCCACGTGCCCTTCTGTACCCACGAAGATTCTGAGATCACCGCATGGAGCTGTGAAAGCATAGCTGAACTTGGGCAAGAAGGCGTACGACGCCGTTATAACACGCCCCAGCTTTATTTGCCTCCGATAGCATTCTGGATTTCCGCTCGAAGATTTCTATCCGGTGGATATTCTAACCAACGTTATCACGATTCCCCTTTTTCCCGAAGGAATCGCCGACTTTTCCCCAAATTCGCGCGCGCGTTTGGAGCCACCTCACCAGGCACCTGTATAACGCTTCGACTGAGTTTAGAGAGCAGCACTTTTAGACTTCCACCTACTCTGGCGAACGAGCTAAAGGGCGCTTCCCCCCCGAGCAGCGGCAATTAGATTCGAGTTGAAGGCTAAATTGATCTGTGAACTTTGCCTTAGTCAATCAGCAAGCTTCGACATCAGTAAACTCTGCCAGAGTCAATCGGCAAGGACTTGACAAGGATTCACAACTACGAAGGCGACAAGTGCTCCCTCGTCTGAAGCAAGAGGTAAACTGACTTCTTCCGTCGCTTTCATCTTACCCAAACTGTCCCCTTTTCTGCAACGAGCACGTAAGGTAATCGTAACCGTTGCCACCTGCAGATTGATCTTGAATCTGGCTTACCCAATTGTTCTATTATTTGTGTGAACGCTCCAGTTTAAAATCCCCCTTAAAATCATTAGACTGAATCTGACCTTTTTAATCTCTTAATTAACCTCCTCCCTGTATCGCGTGTGGATCTTTAACCCCGTCTGGGCGACAATTCCCTTTAAACCCAATTTTTTGTGTAAGTATAAATATCATTTTTTTGTTAGAAAAGATATATTTTCGTCATTGCCTTTCCTTTGCAACCCCAGCGCGTACCAGCTACCTGTTAATCTTTGGGCAAATTTCACTTTGAAATATTTGTTTAAAAGAACCCCGCAAAGTTTATAATAAATCATCCCCACTGGACTCAGCGATACCGGTTGCACGTGTATCACGGTATCGAATGAGCTTCTTTCCCGGGTGGCTCCCGACCACAAAAAGTTTGCTGTATTCCGTGACTACTTCAGACGCTCAAACCGCTTCCCCATTGTAAACTCTTACCTGGAGTGTCAGTACTTTACGGATGGGCTGAAGTCCTGTCCGCCCCTATCCAGTTCTGTTCCGTTTGGTAGAACAGTGCCCCCAAGTATCTACTAACCCTGTGGCTCAGCCCATTATCACGAGAGCACGAGCAGAGAAGGAATCCCTAGCGCCCGCTGCCCTTGAAACTCCTTTAGATTCGGATTTAAGCGGCGTTATTAGCCAAAAAACAGGAGTGACCAAATCTCCTTCCCTTGTGGGAAAAATCTCGGAGCCTCTAGCAGGATTCAGTCCGCGGTAAGAAGATAGCCTCTTATATCGTAAAAGAAGGCTTGTTATATCGCGCTTGCTCAGATGGCGCCAACCACGAGACTCACGCCCTCTGTGTTTCCCATTCGCATCTCCCTCTGGTCCTAAAAATGACCCACGATAGCGTGTTTTCTGTCCACTTCAGCCACGATAAAATTAGTCAGAGGATTTTCAGGTATTTCTACTGGCTTGGTGCTGCCGTTGACATTTAGTAATACTGCCAATCCTGTAACATCAGCCAGAAAACCAAGGCGAAAGGGCATGTTAAACTGGCCCCCCTTCAGAAGAGTCGAATAATATCGAAGACCGTTCGTTAAAGATCTTACCGCCTTCAAATTCATCTAAGAAATGCCTTTAACGCGCAGGTTAATGATCCGCTCAACCCCCATATCCTTGAACCCTCCACGTTAAATTATTGTTCTCCAATAGTTCTGGTAAGGAAACCAGATAACTCTTACCGCATGTATGTAGATTTTCGCAAATTAAATTCCGTGACCGTTTTTTGTGCTGAAGATTCATTTAATGGACCAAAACCTTCACTTGTTCCAAAAATAAAAATTTAATTGCGATCTCTACACCAGCTTAATTTTAATTCTAATTGATACATATCGATTTGTCCAACTTGTAATTATTAAAACCGCCAGCTAGAGATTAGCTTATATTCAATTATTTCTGTTATGTCCTTATTTTTCTCCATGCGTATGTCTATGCTGCACACCACCCTTCTTTATATAAAATTAGTATTTAGAAGCCTGGCCTGGCACCAAAATATGCATATATGTACCACCATAATCCTTCTGTCATTTGTGTAAAGTGTATCTTTGAATATCCATTTCATTCTTTTTGTGTCCTTTGTTTTGCTTTGTATAGCTTAGTGTATAAATATTATTTACATTTTTTTATAATTTTGTCCCCCCTTAATGCTGTTATGGTCGGCAATAATTACTTTCCTTTTCCGTTCCTATGTACACGCAGTCGGGTAAAATTAGCCTGTACACCTGCTCGACGTCAAGGCAGAAATTCCCTTTTTTTATTTTCCCCTTACTCCGTTGACTACTTGAGTGAAAGATTCCGCTTCTCCAAGTCATTCGTCTTAGGGGATGTCACCTTTCTCTCTCAACTCCCAAAGGCCATCTTTTTGGATGACAAGGATGCAGAAGAATGAGGTCAAATGGCGGCCACGTGCCCTTCTGTACCCACGTGGATCCTGAGATCACCGCATGGAGCTGTGAAGAAAGCATGGCTAAATCTGGGCAAGGAGGCGTCCGACGCCGTTATAACACGCCCCAGCTGTATTTGCCTAGGGACCAATGTCATTCCCCCCCCCCCTCCCGGCGACCTCTCCGCTAGCATTCTGGATTTCCGCTCGAAGATTTAAATCCGTTGGATATTCCAACCAACGTTATCACGATTGCCCCTTCTTCCGAAGGAGTCGCCGACTTTTCACCAAATTTGCGCGCGCGTTTTGAACCACCTCACTAGGTGCCTATATAATCATTTGGCTGAGTTAAGAGAGCAGCACTCTTACACTTCCACCTACTCTGGCGAACGAGCTAAAAGACGCTCAACCTCCCCCACCCCTCCCAGCGGTGACTTCGATTCGAGTTGAGGGCTAAATCGAACCGTGAACTCTGCCTTAGTCAATCAGCAAGCTTCGACATCAGTGAACTCTGCCATAGTTAATCGGCAAGGACTTGACAAGAATTCACAACTTCGAAGGCGACAAGTGTTCCCTCGTCTGAAGCAAGAGGTAAACTGACTTCTTCCGTCGCTTTCATCTTACCCCAACTGTTCCCTTTTCTGCAACAAGAACGTAAGGTAATCGTAACCGTTGCCATCTGCAGAATGATCTTGAATCTAGCTTACCCAATTGCTCCATTATTTGTGTGAACGCTCGAGTTTAAAATCTTCCTTTAAATCACTAAACTGAATCTGACCTCTTTAATCTCTAAATTAACCTGCTACCTGTAACGCGTGTGGATCTTTAACCCCGTCTAGGCGACATTCCCTTTAAACCCAAGTTTTGTGTATATATAAATATCATTTTGTTGTTAGCAAAGATACATTTCGTCATTGTCTTTCTTTTGCAACCCCAGCTCATCTCTCAATTTTTATCCATTCCAGGAATATACCTGGACAACAAAGAAATACTAGTAATTTACCTTGCATCCGTATGCAACCAGTAGCTTTTAATCAAGTCTTTCATTTACCTACATTAGAAATAAAAAAAATTAGAAAACCTGAGTATGCTGTTGGAACACATTTTTTTTAATTGTACAAATTAGAATATATCAGGAAAATGTCCTAAATATCCAATTATCATTATTATTACTTTCATTCTTTTCAGAATCACTCTTTCTACAGGGTGGGAACAAGAAGTGCATGCTGATATTTGTTCGTTATTTTCCGAACAAATGGTATATTAGATAATGATTAGAAGAAAGCGAAGTTTAGGTAGGTTTGATCTTAGCCTAAGTGGCAAGTAGGATTTAAGCCACTATTTTCTCCCAGCATTTTTGCAGTTTCTACTTCAGAACTTCGGCACTTTATTGGGGCTTGCTACAAGCCTTCTACTTAATCATCAAGTACACCTAAAAGTCCATAGGTTTAAATCTGGTGAAATGTGAGGGCGAAATTCCTTTCATCAAATCCCCTTAAAATTTGCTTGGTACCAGACTTGAAATTTGTTTGTGTGTGTGAGGTTGTTTCATCTTGTTGAAGGGTTATCTCTTCATTTCCTATATAGGTCTCCACTCAAGGGATGGCTTTCTCCTCAACATATCAGAATAAATATGTTTTGTTGAACTTTACCCTCTCTTAAATTAAGATCAGGGGCAATGGGACTTTTGGCCCGTTTATTTTACGCCCACCCGCACCATAACTGAAATTTGCTTTTATCTCATGAAATATATCCAATATTTAACCGTAATTTAATTTTAATATTGTGTCCAAACACGATAATTTTGTTTGATGCGAGTGGCCGGAACAGTGAACAAGTTCCGGCTTGCTACAAGCCTTCTACTTAATCATCAAGTACACCTAAAAGTCCATAGGTTTAAATCTGGTGAAATGTGAGGGCGAAATTCCTTTCATCAAATCCCCTTAAAATTTGCTTGGTACCAGACTTGAAATTTGTTTGTGTGTGTGAGGTTGTTTCATCTTGTTGAAGGGTTATCTCTTCATTTCCTATATAGGTCTCCACTCAAGGGATGGCTTTCTCCTCAACATATCAGAATAAATATGTTTTGTTGAACTTTACCCTCTCTTAAATTAAGATCAGGGGCAATGCGACTTTTGGCCCGTTTATTTTACGCCCACCCGCACCATAACTGAAATTTGCTTTTGTCTCATGAAATATATCCAATATTTAACCGTAATTTAATTTTAATATTGTGTCCAAACACGATAATTTTGTTTGATGCGAGTGGCCGGAACAGTGAACAAGTTCTTATCCGTTCAAGGAACCGATAGGCTGCGAATGATAGAGATGCTTTTGTAACAGTAGCTTTCGACTCTGTTCTGTTTGGTGGTGTTGAAAAGCAGATGTCCTAGAATAGACGAAATTTAAGATATTTCAGCAACATTTGTTTAATCATATCGCTCACTTTAACCTCCTAGAAATGTGTTTTTTACTCCTCATTGAATGTTGCCTGATCTTGTTTATCGTATTCTTAGTGAAGATTTGGGTCATCAGGGATTGGGGTAGGTAGACCTCCTTCTTAGAAGATAAGTGACTGTCTTTTCAAACGGTTATATAGCTTTCAAATCCCAAATCCGTTCACAGTGGGATTCATGATTTTGAACATATCTACCGCTCAATTTTCTTTGCTACACAGGTACTCTATTACTTCACATATTCCAGTTATATTTTTAAAAGGGTGTTGTTTTTCGTTAATTTACAATGTGATTCACAAAACCCAATATATTCTAAAAGAAACCGCAAGAATGTAATTAATTAATTCTTAAAAAGCAGTCTACACTTCGTGTTTCACTTCGTGTTTCTAAGCCTTCCATCAGAAATTACTAGTAAAGTATGGAAAAGATGTTTAAGTGCAGTATGTCTATAGTTTCGAATTGCCAGAAACTATTTGTATCTTTGGGACAAATACTACAACAATCAAATTATTATTTACGGAAACTTTGGAATGTAAAAAACGTATTGTCTGTTCCTTTGCAATATTAGGTCATTTAGCCTTTCGTCTGGTAAATGAGTTCAGGGATTCTATTTCTATCTCTGATTAGCTATTTTCTTCATAAACTTTTGTTAACTCTTAATAAAGTTTTCTCTCTTATATACATTATATTAGAACCTGGAAATATTTTATTGCCAACAATATTAACTTCAGGATCAGAAAACTCGAGAAGTCTGAAGAAATATGAATGGCTTTGATTCACCTGCATAGAAATTACTTTTGCTACACACACAAATAATTATATTTGGTAAATAATAAGATAATCATGGTTTCTGAGATGAAACTTTTTGTATATGAAGTGATGTTATGCTTGAAGTTAGATAATCAACCCATAATATATATATATATATATATATATATATATATATATATATATATATATATATATATATATATATACGTAGGTGAGTCAAAAAGTTCTCAGACAAATGGCATAAAATTTTTATTTGTAATAATACTGTAATCATTTTTCTACATAAGCTCCATTAACATCTATACACTTTCTTAATCTATGAATCCAACGGTAAAGACCATCTTTGTAGAATTCACGGGGTTGTCTCTGGCACCAAGTAATGACCTGCTTTTTTGCTTCATCTAATGATTGAAACCGGGTTCCTTTTAGGTGTCCCTTTAAATTTGGTTAGGTTAGGTTAGGTTAGGTTAGGTTCGGTTAGGTTAGGTTAGGTTAGGTTAGGTTAGGTTAGGTTAGGTTAGGTTAGGTTACCTAACCTAACCAAATTTAAAGGGACACCTAAAAGGAACCCGGTTTCAATCATTAGATGAAGCAAAAAAGCAGGTCATTACTTGGTGCCAGAGACAACCCCGTGAATTCTACAAAGATGGTCTTTACCGTTGGATTCATAGATTAAGAAAGTGTATAGATGTTAATGGAGCTTATGTAGAAAAATGATTACAGTATTATTACAAATAAAAATTTTATGCCATTTATCTGAGAACTTTTTGACTCCCCCTCGTATATATATATATATATATATATATATATATATATATATATATACATATATATTAATCCTTTCACCGTCTGCTTTCGGTAACTTAAAATACAGATATCTTAGCATAACGCCAAAATTGATATTTCTCAACACTTTTTCCCGTTTCTTACATCACTTCTATGAAAGAATAAGACAACGTCGACTTTTAACATTTGCTTTTAGTCTTGTTGAACATAAAATTCTTAGGAATTCAGATTTAACGGATGCCTCAAGTTATATAACGTTCGAATGCCACTCGCTATTAATCTGTGTGTATGTGTTAGAACGATTACTACATATATGTTAAGAAACTAAACATAAATCAATCATAGAAGCATAATTTTATTGGTGAGTAGATATTCATTTAATAAATCTATCCATTAATGGGTGGTATTTGGTCCGTAATCGCTTAAATGCTTAGAGGAGAGGGTTTACAGTATATTGAATGTTATAAGTCCTTTAGGTTTTGATGCAAAATGTGAATACACCTCGTTTTAAATTTCGTCCGTTGATGTCAACCTACAACCATCCAAATGGTTCTGTAATTCCCTATACAAGTATTAATCAGCAGTAGCAATGTCAGGAGAATATGATGGAAGAAGCAATATTTCCTAAAAGATTTCGTCCAAGAGATCTTTGGTCATTCGAGCAATGTGAGGACAAGCATTATCGTGATCGAAGATGACACCCCTTGTGTTGACTAAGGAGAGTCTACTTTGGCCTACAGCGGATTTCTTACGACGAAGTTGATCAAAATAGAGAGTAGCATTAATTTTTTGGTTGTTGTCTAATAGTTTGTATTGGACAATATCTTCAATACCCAACTATACACCCAACATAGTCATTGTGATAGAACGTGTTGAAACTGCGTTTAATTTCAACTCCTACCCCGTATTATTTAAAACCACGATGCTGCCCACGTGCATCTTCGATTCGAGGCTTGGAGTCTTATCTCAGCTACCGGATGCCAATGTTTAAACAAGGAGGTTATCGTCCCCCGTTCGCCCCCATACGCCGACCTCGCCAGATCGAGTTAGGCTTATGAACAGATAAGGCATTGTTTCCCGGCCCGGCTGTGCGTTCCCTCCAAGCTTCCACTCCATTTTCCCCCACGCCAAGGAGATGTCCTGGCTATTTATATTCACCATCACTTGTCCAGAAGGAGGACAATATTCCTTGAGTGCCAAAGGTTCGAGCCTTTCCGACGACAAGTCCCCAAGGCTTCCCCCCCCCCCTGTTGTTCAAGGAGAACAGCATTAGAACAGCCATTGTTCGTTTAGAGCCCTTCGCCAAGAAACGGTTCTCACCCCCCCTGTTGTTCAAAGGAGAACAACATTAGAACAGCCATTGTTCTTGAGCCCGTTGACAAGAGACGGTTCTCATCCCCCCTTTGTTCAGAAGAGAACAACCTAGAACAGCCATTGTTCGTTTTGAGCCCTTCGCCAAGAAACGGTTCTCACCCCCCCTGTTGTTCAAAGGAGAACAACATTAGAACAGCCATTGTTCTTGAGCCCGTTGACAAGAGACGGTTCTCATCCCCCCCTTTGTTCAGAAGAGAACAACCTAGAACAGCCATTGTTCGTTTTGAGCCCGTTCGCCAAGAAACGGTTCTCACCCCCCCTGTTGTTCAAGGAGAGCAACATTAGAACAGCCATTGTTCTTGAGCCCGTAGACAAGAGACGGTTCTCATCCCCCCTTGTTCAGAAGAGAACAACCTAGAACAACCATTGTTCTTCAAGCCGTTCATCGAGAAACGGTTCTCCTTCCCAAGACGCCTCGTCAGGATCCTTTTATCCCCCCCCTTCGGCTGGAACTCGCCAGCGGACCGAATATTCCTTCAAGTACCTTCCACTGCACCCTAATGAAAAGTTACGTAAGCCAAACGTCACCTTTTGAGTATTGATCCCTTTTTGTCAATTCTATCCTGTGCTTTAAATTGTTTATCGAACCATCCCATCTCTTTAACTCTATATTTGTTTTACCTTTTTTTTAATCCTTTAAATCCTCGGATTAGCCCGAGTCTCCACGACCCTTTCCATTCTGTTTATGTCAATATTTTCCGTTTTTTGTGTATTGTTTATAGTTATTATTAATAAAACTTTATTTTATTAATGATAGCAATATTATTATCCTTGAGCTCAGTTTCACTTCTTAAGCATATCGTAGATACATAATATCGGCCGCCAGACAGTAAACGCACTCTAAAGATAATTAAGGAAGTTCCCTCAACGAATAGTGTAATATATGGTATCGTCGGGAGTCATTCTACGACAGTCATTTTAGGATGAAAACATTCTCTCGGTTGTTTAGAAATTCTTCTCCCTCGAGATATCCACGAACTGCCGTATTTAAAGTTACGATAAAGTATCCACCTTTGATCAGAAGTATAAAGAATCCAGAAAAATGGTGCCTGGATGTGTCAAGAAAGCAATTACCTCTATCAAGCAACACGGTGTTTCAGAATTGCCTCGAAAGGTTTGTGCAGAACTCATTTTTCAATTAATGGATCCTTTTCTAGTCCTTTTCAGTTTGTGTTTGATAGTCGTATGGGTTACGCTAATTTTTTTTGATAGTTCCCTAGACATTGTAGCAGGATTTTCTGTTACAAAAGGTTTCAACTCTGAGAGAATGAAGTTCTTTTGGACGAAATTCTTTTACTCCTCCTTTTAGACTGAAATCCTCACATTGCAAACGGGAAAACGACCTGCTACAACTTTTTTAATTTACTGTTTCATTCCCATAAATGCCCTGAATGGATTTTCTCCCTGTATTTGCCTTGATATTTTTAGGAAACTCATAGAGTAAAACATATCTAATGTGATCTTTAGATGAGAAGAAATAGGGATAAAAACCGCAGAAGATTATGAACAATATTTTTATAACTTGAAAGAAAAAGGTATAAATTACTCATTTGAGCATTCATAAATCATAATAATAGGACTAATTTAATAAAAACTATTTACAACTTTATTATAGAAATTGTACATTACTTTTGTTTCCACCTGATATATAGATAGATTAATACAAGAAATGTTCTCTAGATATAAAGAAATACAAGATTTGAATGTTCATTAGCACTAACTAGCCTCCTGAGAAAAGTGGCCATTTACATATAGATAACTAGAGTCAGTGTCATAGTTAGCCTTGAAATCATACAGATAGAACTTACCAATGTTAGACAAAGGAATGTAATCAATAAGCCAGGCTGAAATAGAATTGACAGAATGATCGTTAGTTTCTGGGTTCGATTGGATCCACAGCAGCGTATTTGAAATGGGATGATATCACATCAGAGACGTTAAAAATAAAAACTGAGTAAGGGAAGAGAAAAAGAAAACATGAAGAAACTGCTAACAGTGAGAAAGAAGGATCTTCCTTCTTCAGAAGAGACGATAGCAGGAAGAAAAGTTTGATTTAACGCCTAGAAATAATAGACTGGGGCACCTTAGAGGGAGAGAGAAGCATAGGAAGCTAAAAAATGCGAGTGAAGTATTTGTGGAATCAGAAAGGATAAGACTGGTATGGTATATATGGGCAGATTACAAAGGTTCGCAATAGAAGTGAGGGAGCACAAGCAGTTTTAATTTGCATCTAGGCTCACATGTGCTGCTTTGATCTCTCAATACCATCCATGTACCAACGAGCGCACGAGCGCACTGAGGCGAAAAATAAGTGCAAGAAGGGGGGCAAGGAGATAAATACAGTCGAAAAGAATGCAGGAAAGAAAGTGACAGGACTCTTAAGGGTCAATTGTAAGAGAGGGTATCCAGTAGACAGGGGCAAGCAAGAGCCTGGGTCATTTGTTCCTTTTATGGTGAAAAGCTAGCGATAACAAGACTGCCTTGAGAGTGGCTAGCAAAGGTTAGCTGTGATTGGAGATAAGAAATAGAAATATTAATGTCGTGGTATACCACTCTATACCATACACTACTCCTATATTATGTGTGGGGTAACTTAATCGCCTACTGCAACGCGAACCGTTTAAGGACTGTTCGCAGGGATTAACGATCGACCAGGAGTTTAAATCCTTAACAAATCAGTCAGAGTGCAAAAATGGTTGGCGAAATTTACTTGAATAGGCCGACAGTATGGTTCAAGGTTAGTTAAAGATGAAACAACAAAAATATTTTATTTACAAATATCAAAATAAGAATAAAATCAGACAAAAGGGAATTATTTAAAATGAAATAGTCTCTTAATAAGTATGATAAGGATGGAGCCCAAATAAAATTAATTAATTAGCGTAGCTATAAAAAAGATCAATAGGGGAACTTGACAATACTAATAATAATTGAGGGGGGTTTTAATCTTACGGGTCGGTGACTTTGAGGAAGGTCATGCTTGGGAAGAAGTGATTGAGACACGATCCGATGAGGCAAGTGAACCACGATCTGGATGAGGCAAGTGGGGCACTATCCGAACCAACCTGCCAATGAATAGTGATGAAGATAGTCGATCTTCAAGGATGACTTTCGACGGGAAAATGTGGGATTAATCGTAATTCCACTGGAAGAAAAAAGTTATTTTCCTCAATGATAATCGATTGAGATTTTCTTCGGATCGATTAAACGAAGGGAGACTGTCGCGCAACTTCAAAGAATTGCCGTTCACAGAAGCTCCCAATTGACTGGGGTATAATCACGGTGGAGAAAGTAATGCTGTCTGATGAACGCTCACGGGACTTCGACTCGAAATGATGATGACGACTTTGAGTTGCGTGTAGGACTCACCAATCTCAAGTCAAAACCGGGTATTTGTACGAGTGATGCGGAAGGGGGAAAGCGAGATTTGGAGCAGGAGGTGAGAAAGCTCTAGACATCTTAATCCGTGAAGTGGAAGAAAATCCAGCTTTTAGCGGTAAGGCGCGAAAAAAACAAACAGCTCGTTCTCTCCTCGTCGCCGGCTCTGGACAAATTCGCAGGAATGGGGGATATTTCCTAAATACACCCAAGAGTCAAAACTTCTCGAATGTTTCCGAAAAGGAAGTGACGTTTTCCATGGCGGGATACAATCACACGTGGTCTCCAAATAACGTGAGGAGGTCAGAGGTTGTTCTTTTACAATTAAGTATTCAAGAAATTGAGGTCGTTTTTAGAAACCTTATAGAAATGATACTTGGAATTATTTAAATTGTTCTAAATTTGCTAAAGCTTTTAAAGATAAGTGAAACAATACCTAGGTCTATATAAGCAGTAGTAATAACAAAGACTTTTAATAGCTAGTAATATCTTTTCCTTTCAAACCTACGGAAATGGCGTTTTAGTGCCACATGAACTGTCTGAGAGTCATATTTACATCTCATGAATATAATTTCTACAGTACTAAGCCTAAACACTTAAAGATGTTAAAGAGAAGCACTGCTAAAATAAACGTGTTTGTCCAAATGAAGAGTGATGATTCCACATATAGGAAACATATTGGCTCAGAAAAATTAGTCACATAACTGTGGAAGTTGAATTGTCGGCTTTGGACACGGTGACGGACACCGTGAATCAATATTGCGTAAAAATTAACTATTGTATACAGTTGTGTGAATAATTTTGATTCATAGAATATTAATTGAATAGGTATATGTCGTTAGTTCAAATACTCGTATAATCAAACTGTATTTTTTCTTAATAAACTATTAAATGTCATCCTTTTTTAACGGTTTCTAAGAAAAGGATAGTATATATTTCCTACTGATTGTATTTAAAGAATTTGACTGAGCATGTTTAAAACAGAAAAAGTGGGATGCAATTGAATGTCTCTCAAGAAGACATTAAAACAATTCTCTTATGAAATATTCGTGCAGACCCTGAGGTATGGAAATGATGGATGTAATGGAATTTATCGCTTTTCTATAATGCTGTATGGACCTGTGTTATAAGTTTTTTCTTCTATCTTGTAACAAATTGATCGTCTGGAATGTGCCATAGAGCACTTACGTTGGCGAATAATTGATTTCTATTTGGTGCATTTCACATTGTAAGTAATATTGCTGCGATGATTTGTAGGTAGTTCCCCGGGGATCTTTTGTCCAGGAGAGACCTTTGTATACTTTTATGAGATCTTTCTAACAAGGTATTCGCAATTGAGTGAGCAGGAGAATGGAAGACATGTTCTTTATCGGTGACCTTTAGTTACTTCTGAAATAATCCTGCTAAAAACTGCAATCTATGTCAAAGATTATCTGCACTAGTGCTCCAAATCATGAGACGCAGCTTTGGAAGAATTCTTCAACTACATAATCTTATGTGATGTCATTAAGTGGAAATAGTTTATCCATTTGAATTAACGACAGATGATATTTAACACATTCTTTTGTCGTTGGAAAACCACACAGATGCTATTAATTATTGTAGCGGGGCAATGAATTGTGTGAATGCTAGCTTTCTATGTCGTTAGAACTTTGGTTTCTAGCAGTCTATCAAATCATAACTCATCCAAGTATATTATTGCTTTCAATGATTCCCTAAAAATCAGTCTAAAATTGATTTCAATTGCGGTAATTGGCGAATAGACTTGTTAAAATTACTAGAAAGATAAGGGCATAAGTAACTTTAGATATATCCTAAATGTTAGAATGATTTGAGGAAGACAAAGCAATTGCACACAATTGAATTGAAGCAGTAGAATATTCTTACGAAAATTGAACTCCAAATTGGACAATTAGATTTTGAAAGGTTTCAAAATTGATTGAATTTTTATCAAATGGAGTGACGTCAATCGAAAAGAGTGCCAAAATTGATGTTGTTCATCGGTAATGAGGCTTGGCACTCAAATAAAGAGAGTGCATATGAAGAACTTACCTTGACTGAAAAGCTTTGTTTCCATGATGAATTGCTTGAGTTGAGTTGTTACATATTTTTTCTTAAAAAATCAGCGAATAAGGAAGTCGATATCAATAGCAGAATAGTATAAGGAGAGATAATTGGTACTATGAACACTTGAATGGAATTATATAATCAAATCCTGATCTCGATGAATGAATCTTAGTAAACTGATCGCAAACGAAATTGGATTTCTATCAAGGCGGGTAAAAAAATAATTTCGAGAAGAGGAAGTGATGTTTTTATGTGCAGCAATATTGGCTCGGTATTGTACCGTTTGCTGAGGATGGAGCTTATGTGATATGCCTTGTGTGTGTATACTTGTGATAAGAGTTTCTTGTCGATGTCATTTTTATTTCATAAAAAACATTGTTGTTATTTTGTGTGGTACAGCAGAGATAATGCGAAAGCAATTGAGGAATTCGGTTTTCGGTTCTTAGCTGGGATGTGGAAGTATATCAGTTGAAATGTGCGGTTTATGCCTCTAGATATGATAAACGCTAAATGTAAAATCTTTCCAAGTGAGTCAAGACTGAGTAAAAGGCCTGAAAGTGTTGCGAAATGTTATATACATATAGCACAAGAATCTGTAAAATGAATGAGAAGAAAAAGAGAGTAGCAAATAAATTATCTTAAGAGTCAAATAAAATTTTTCTTGTTATATCGGAAGTAATGTTTTGATTTACTGAGTATGTGTATTGGCAATAACACATCCAAATTCATACCATCTTGACTAGTTTATGGCTGGATATTAATCTCAAATAAATTATTAATGGAGTAGAGGATAAGCTCCCTAAAATGACTCTTTTTAGTAGAGATTAATTACCTACTGAATTTTCAAATGATCAAAACTATTGGAAGAAAGATTATTTATCAATTTGCATATAAACTAACGTAGTTCAAGGAATTAAGAGCTCGAACTCACCTGCATTTTGTAGAGCAAGACGTCAATCCACATGATCTCAGAGACAAAACTACGACACATTACCATGACAACGTAGCTAGACTAAGATTGTCCCATATTCCTGCAAAATCACTTTTCTCTGAATAGAATGATCCAATTTTGATGGAATGTTTTGCTCGATGTCTAAGAATTTTAATACATCTCTATTGAAATTTTAATGTCTCCTCCTTTAATATTTTTAGAAAACATATTGCAAATAAATATTCAATTTAGCACTTTGCAAGGTATAAATTTCTAAGTTTAAGTAGCAGGAGTGGCTAGAGCTAATATCAGCTTATAAAACGAATAGGCTTTCAATTTTTTTATAGAAATACATAGATTTTAGGCGAACAAGAAGTTACTAAAAAATCGTTTAGTATTGATATTTTACTAGTATAATAAAATAGCTAAAAACTACTTGAATTAAAATATCCTAATTTCAAATAGTGAGATTACCGGTACTTAAATATCTCATGGTGAGTCTAATATTGATAAGAAATGATTTTTAATTTATATGCAGTTAACTAACTTAAAATTTCAACTGTTAGTTATTCCTATTTACCCTTTGTATTAACTTGTTTGTATCCGTTTCTAATCAAGGGGTTGATAAATTATACACTCTTTAAGAAAAGTGTATTTTTTGATAATGAATAAAAATAAAATCAGTGAGGAATGGATCGTAATTTAAGCAAGAGAAGATAGCTTGCCGGCATTTATTAGTTTCTACCCTCCACAAAACGATTTGCGTAAAAAATAAAAGCGTAAAAGTAAGTTTCTTCTTGAGAAAAACTTTGCTAATCCTTATTCATGTGCACACCTAAATTAGCAACTTTCACAAATTATGTTAATAGAAACAGAATTTAATTTGCATTTATAATTTTTATAATCCTAACTTTAGCTTTTCTTAGTTTCTTGAAAGAATTTTGACGAGTCCCTTTTTGTATTATCTAATAAAAAAAAATCATAAAAATAAAACGAATTAACGACCTAAGGAGAAACTGAATTATGAATAACATATACTAATGGAGAAATTGTCGAATATGTAAATGAATAATGATACAATCCCTCAACAGTCATAGTTGTGATCCCAAGAATAAATGATTAAGGTACAATCCAAAAAGTATTGGCGAGGGTATATCCTATGCTAAATTTCACCCTGGATAGCATATATATGCCACCCTTAAACATGTCTTTGCCATCTGGTATTCACAGTTCTCAAAATTCTGTGCTTTAAACCCAAAATTGTTAACATTTGGTAAATGCTATGTACACTAATTGTCCACACCAATACAGATAGTAATATAATTTCTATCTTCTCTTATATTATACGCCCTCTCGATATTTCCTCCTAATTAGTATATGGTAATATCTTATTATTTTTATTGGGAAACTAGTAAAGAAACAAAATTCGGAAGAAAGATACGAAGTATTATCTTTCATTGATCGGCCGAAACTCCTTCATGTTACTTGGAAGATTTTTAACGAAATAATTTGAACTAGAATTTCATACCTTGGATAGCGAGATTAACCATACATCTGGACATAATAAACAAGAAATGCTTATTTCTAACTTTGGGATTTATTATACTTTTGCCAGATTTCTCCATTGAGTGGAACGCGTAACAAAGGGACAACACTTCTTTCACTATAGGGATGAAAACTCTGGAGATCAAGTAAAGAAAATCTCCACGCACGTAAAATCGAAAACTTGCTCGTACGAGGAAAGTGGATACGTTGAAAAATATACGCTGGGATACAAATGAAGAAAGTATTTACGGAAGTATTTTAAGATTGCTTTCCTTTATTAATCATAGTGGGTCATTTAAGAAGGAAATAAGGCAAATGAAATGATACTCTCGACGTCTAATTAGTTTAAGATGCCTGCTGCCTTTTTCATATGATGGAAATAATATTTGCCATATAAATTAGTCATCCGTAAAATAAAATATCTACTAAATCGTAAACCATCTTCTGGTGTAAACAAATTAGAGTTATAATATTATACCCATCCAATATCCAAATTTAGTAATATATCATTTTATCTTTACAAATAGTTTAGTTAATGAATATTATCTTTTCGCTCTGGAACTAATCCCAGACAATAAGTTGTATCTTTATTTAACAAAGATAGATTAAGGGAATATGTAAATTTGATTAGATACACCTTAAATGTAATTTGTGGAGTAATACCATACTAATTCATTTTTCAGGCATAAAATGACTAGTAGGTGAGAGGAAAATTGTGGTGTATTATTTCTTAACAGGATTAATTATCAGTAAGAGTCCCACATAATATTTCAATGTAATAAATATTTCTAAATGACCGAGATGAAGAATGAAAAAGCACATTGAAAAATAGAAATAACTAAATTTGAAATGACAGAAAGGCAATAATGTAGGTAATATCTTTTGTCATCGCAAGATGAAAATGAGAGCTGTAAGTAAAAAAGTTTATGCAAATGAAAAAAAATCCCATAAAAATGCAAAAAAAAGTTTGGAAATGCCATTAAAACTTTTGAATGCTTTAATGGTGAATGCTTTTTTATTAAAATGGAAGATGAGGATAAAGAAGCAAGAATAAGAGAAGAACTTCAGGGATAGCGTACAAAATAGAAGAAAACTGATCAGAACAGCCTCTAGCCCTTTCTGATAATTAACTCATTTTTACTAAAAATGATAATGCATCTCACTAATTATATTATTCTTTATGGGAGAATTCATTGAATTGGCAGAAACACAAAGAAAATAGATAACAAAGGGCAGAAAGAGGGGAAGTGTAGCCTTTAACATTAACTGTTAAACCGAATGACCCATAAAATAATATCGGTAATCCAATGACTAAGCTGTCATATTTAAAGTTTAGAAAGTTATTCTATGAAACAAAAGGGAATCCGGTTGTTGTTTTTGAGGTAAGGTATATTTCTCAATGAAACTCCTTCCAAATAAAGAGAAAAAAGAGTTCAGTGTCGCCAGGATATAAAGTTAGTAGTGTTTGAGTTTAATGCAGTAAACATCAATAAAACTTTGACGATCAGGAATTGTGATATTTTGTATATAGATAAAAAAACACCAGTGGTTCAAGCCAAAAGAGTCAATTGATTATGTATAGAATTATTTAGCAGAGGATTGGGTATTGAGAGATGCATAAATATCACAAACAAGTTAAATCAAGTTTTGCTTTGATTCGTTCATGGACATCAGTCGTCGACTTACTTCTTGGCCTCTGATAGAGCTACCTCTGTGACTTGCTTCACGCACTGTTTTATTGACTAAGTATGACAAGGACAAGATAGATGTTTGATAGCCTTATCTAGGCACTTCTTTATTTCCACTGTAGTCAATTTACATGTAAAATAAAGATGGAATACTCAGTCAGACCATTCTGACAGCTCCAACAGGGAAGAAGCACTGGGGTTGATGGAAGGTATCTTCCTGGGAGGTACAAAAAAATCTCCAACTGTATGAGCATCTCAACCACCCCATGTCAACAATCTTTTGGGCAGCAGCCCTCCTCTCCTCACTGTCATCTAAGCACAAGAGTGTCTGGATTATCATTTAGTTAAATGAGTACCTTGATGAGTGTTTGATGGTTGTAAAACAGCATCCACTACACCCTTCATTTGCAGCTTAGGTAGCCGCAGCTGAAGCAATATGTGGTACAACTATCCAGCTATGGTGTTTTTAGTCTGAATTTGAACCAACAGGGGTAGTACACACCAACAGTGTTTTCCATTATCAGTCTTAAGTTGTTGGGGGTCTGCCTTTAAAACCATGTTTTAAAAAAGATATGTAGTTTACTGTGGTAAACTACCTGAAATCGCCCAATGGACCAATTTCAAGAATGTTAAGATCTGTCGGAAGTTCTCCTCTCATTATGGCTTGTTTGATCCGATACATCTACGCTTGATTTGTACAGAGATCATTTACGACATTGTTACTCAGTGAAGTAAAAGTCTCCCCAATTGAGTGTTTAGTGAAAGAAGGATAGATTTCCACTTCGGTTGTAGTGTTGAGTAGCTTGCCAATAATATTTATACACTTGTTCGACCAGACCTTCCCATCCAGTGCTGTGATCAAATGTCGCAGGGGTAACACGTTAGTGTAAAGGGCACAAAGCAACCAGATCAGTTTATGTCCAAGCTTTCTTTCTGCCCAATGCATGGTACGCCCTTCCCAACAAAGGTTAACATTTGAACCTTCACCTTCCTTGGCCTGCAGGCTTTCAACAATGCCCTTCTTCGTCATGAAATCTACAAGATTATTAGCAATCACTTTCGCATATTTTCTACTCCTTGGGCCTTTGTTAGAAGTGAGGTTGATTGAGATATCTTCACCTAGCGGACTGTACATAGATACATGCTTTTCTTTGATGATGCTGGAGAACTTACGATCTGAATTTTCTAGTTTCAGCATAAGCTTAGTTGTATTTTGAGGGCAATCCTAGAAGATGCAATCAATTTAAATCTTTATACATGTTCATAAAAATCCTGATCAAGGGATTTTATAACTTTTTCTTGCGCCCTCTTTACTTTATTGTAATCAACTCTAAATATCTTGTCCTCTTCAGTGTTCAAGCCAACATCCATAAAGGTAACAATGGTGATAGCAGCTGTAGGACGCAGGCCAACACCATATCTGATGATAAGCATAGCAACATTAGGTTTGCAAATATAATCGAAAATCTAATATATATATAATATATATATATATATATATATATATATATATATATATATATATATATATATAAGAGGGGCGGTCAATAGGTTTTTCGAATGGGTAGGGCAAAACAGAGGAAGGACGATGGCTGTTTGTGGGGGTGTTAGGACAAGTTATGACAAGTCAGGACCTGAAACGGTACGCTCCTGCCTCGTCTATTTAAGAAGCAGTAGCTGATCACAGATGGTCAGTCACAAATTTTTCAACAATGGAGAAGGTTGAGCACCGCGCACTGATCAAACCTTTGACCAAGGAAGGCACGAATGCAAGATAGATCCATGAACGCTTGGTTGCAGTGTACACCGACACCACCCCTTCCTATGCAACCATTGCTCGCTGGAATAGGGAGTTCCGCTAAGGTCGTGAGTCCCTTGAAGATGACCCCTATCCAGAACGCCCGTCAGACTCGACCAACAAGGACAATGTGGCCCGTGTGGAGTGGAAGATCCTCAAAAATTGACGGGTGAAGGTCGAAGAAATCAAGCGAGAACTTGGAATATCACATGGAAGTGTTATAAACATCATCCACGACAATTTGGCCATGACCACGGTCTCTGCCCGTCAGGCCACTAGAAACCTCACGTCCCCTGATCTAATTCAACGTCGTCAAAGTCTACAAGGCCAGTCGTTGCACAAGCTGCCCTGCGCGAGTGCGGGTTTGAGTAGCTCAACCATGCCCCCTACAGTCCAGATCTGGCCCCTAGCGACTACTTTTTATTCTGCAAGCTTAGAACTGTACTGCGTGGACACCGGTTTGGGGACGATGAAGATGTCCAGCTAGCCGTCCAGGAGTGGATTGTACAGCAGTCGGGAGATTCCTGGTTGTCGAGAATTCGAAGCCTCAGTGACAAGTGGCGCAAGTGCATTGAAATCGAGGGTAGTTATATTAAAAAATACTAAAACACTTTTCCTCATATTTTGTTTCCTTATATTCGAATTGCAAAACTTATTGACTGCCCCTCGTATATATATATATATATATATATATATATATATATATATATATATATATATATATATATAAATACATTAGATTTTCAAAATCTGTTGTACTGTGGCTTTATAATGGAAGTTGAGGATGTGCTTTGTATTTTTAATGTTCTTCTTCTTAACTTCCATCTTTTTCCTCTTCAGCATCAGCTAGTTGTCCTTTCTTTTCACGAGCAGAGAAAATTATTTCACTTGATGGCATTGGATACTTCTCCTGCTTAATTTTCTGCTGATATTCAGCAACGTTTCTTCTTTCACCTTCTTGCTGCTTCTGCAACTTGATTTGTTTTTCTCAGGTTTATCTGGTAAGTCAATCTGATGTAGTTTAATAGAACCAAACTTTAGTGTCCTACCTTTAATTAAAATAATTTTCTTCACAGATATCTGCATGTCGTTAAGGTATCTACATTGCCTTTTAGTTTCTTCTTTGCAATCAGAGCGCCAAATTCGCAGCAAAGAACAATTTTACACTTGAAATTAAAATGTCAAAATCTTGTCAATTTTTGTAATGAAAGCCTCTTTGACATGTAGCAGTCTTCTTTCAAGAAAAATGATTTTGGCATGCTCCTAGTTCTTTTGGATCTTGTTTGAGATTGTGAATCGTAAATTTACAACGGCGTTTAAAAAAATCTGTTTGCTCGTTCCCACTTTTCAAGTCCTTTAGGGTAACTTTTCTTGGCAGGACTAGTTGCTGAAAAGTTTGTCATATCCTTACTACTTTGTTCTAGGAACAATAGTCCATATTTAAAAACGTCACGCAATTTAATTTCAAATTAAATGGTTCATATGTGTGAAATAACCAAAACAAACCCAGTGAATTATATATAATTCCCTTATATAATAATTGTCATACAATTAACTCAAAACAGACAAAATTTCACAACTTTCAAGTAGCTTATTATCAAGCCGAACCAAATTATATTAAAATGATAATTATATTTGCAATTCTTAAGTCGTCTTGCAACTTTTTAGCACCTCTCATAAATGGAATTTAAAAGTGAAAAAAATTGACACATCCTATTTTTTGGGTCAACCAGCCATCAACAAACTTGTTAGACTAATCTTTCTCTGCATATAATTGATTAGGTTATATATTTATGCGCACTTACAAAGCGTGATATAAATTATAGCTAACTTTTAAACTAAAATTATCTCTAGTTGGAACGAATAAGAGTGCCAAATTGGTCTTTTCTTCCAGTCGCTTTGATGAGTAGGAAAATCATAAATTTTTCAGACACAAGATAACTGAAATAAAGAAAATGGATATAAAAAAGACTGCATAATTAAAGGAAATCAGTAAAGAATTGTAGAAAGAGAATCTAAATGTTACAGATTTTATTATTAAAGGTATGAACAATAGAAAACAACTGTTTATAGATAATGAAAGTAGTCTTAACCAATGCAAAATGATGGAAAATTCTCAAATAACTTTCTCTTTATTGGTGATTCTTAGCGCTATCAGTTTCTATATTTAATCAGATTAACATTTAAATATTTTTCTGGATCAGAACACTCAACCCAAGTTGTAATGTAATGGAAGATAATTTTCGCTTCTTAATATTTTAGTGAATAATTTTTCGATAAAATTTATATAGCTAACAATCAATTAAATATGTTGAATAAAGTGTCTAACCCACAACAAAGAATATAAGAAATTTAAAATATTTACTTTCTGCACATTTGAGCAAATAATGACATTTAAGATTCAATGTATCCTGACTTATTTTTCAATTGGTAGACTAAGAAATGCCTCAAATTTTGTTAAGAATGATTTTTATCCTTGAACAGTAAAACTATAAGTACTTCATAAGACATAACTCTATAGTATACTCCTACCTATACATACTGTAAAGAAACATAGTTAATTCAGGTTGTACAGAAAAGAAAATTGGAATAAAAGCGTATGTTAAAGATAATTCATCTTCCTTAAACTATTTCTAGTAGTACTTAATGAGATTATAAGGTTTGGATGGGATTAAAAGGGAAGATAAATTAACGGGTAATAGGGAAGCCATATTAGTTTTACAAAATAAATAGTATTTTCTGACTCTTTATATTCAGAAAAAATGGTAAAATTAAACTAAATTTTCCTAAGTCATTCACATAGTGGAACTAAATTATTTTTTTAAAAAATAAAATAAACCATTGTTTTCCAGAGAAGATATCAACTGAAATTGAGGATCAAGCTCGGCTTTTAAAGATATGTAATCCATTGTTGCCTCTGATCGAAGGGAGATAAAAATATCTCTGAGTTGAGAGCTAAACAAAGACAATAATTTTGCTACACCGTCCATCTCGATGTCCCACTGGTTCACCTCGAATATCTTCTCGAAGTGGGTGAGATAAGATCCGAAGTCTTCGCCTTCTTTAAAGGCAGGGAGTTTTATGGTCGAAATTTTATGGTGCCTCTACCCTCTGCTCATCTCCAATTCGTAAGAGCAAATTCTCTCTTTTCTGTCGTTCCTTTTTTCTTTCTCATTCTTCTCGTTCCTTTTCTATTTCTTCTCTGTCTCTTTTTTCAGCTATTTCTCGTCTTTCTTCCTCCTGAATATAAGCCATCAAATCATTTCCACTAAGTCCATGTGACTCGCCTTGGGCCTTACAAATTTCAAACAGCTATATGCTTGCTAATTTACGCGATGGGCAAAACACAAAGAATTAAATTAACGCATAACAACAAGTATGATGGAATTATAGGTTCCTTCTCACACGAACAGGAGTGCGAATGGTTTTGCTAACCAACGAACACACAAACAACAAGAGGGAGAAAACACTTGCGAGAGAGATTTTGCTGTCGTGATTTCATTGTAATTGAGACGAGAGCACAGTGCCGTGGTATAGCCGATGAAATAATATAATATCTATTAATAGTTTGAAAGGGGAAAGCTCAGGCTATTAAAGCGAACCGTCCAATGACTGAACGCTACGTTGATCTGCGGATTAGAAAGGTCAGGTTGAGGCGTGGGGTCAATACGCTTAACTAATCAGTTCGAGTCCGAGGTTGGCGAGATTTGAATTACGAGGCCAAGAGTGACGTTTAGGTTAATTAAAGATAAACATAAAAAAATATTAATTTCATTTACAAATTAAAAATGATTAAAATCATATAGAGGAAAATTAAAGGTTGGATAATGATTTATCGTTACCGGTGGGATAGTCTAATTTCTAATAATTAGTTTCGAACTGCCAGCCTAGATCCAAATGGGCTCACAAGATTAAGGGGGAGAAAAAGGGGGCTTAGGGATCGGAGGACGACAGCGACTTTAAGGAGGTTTAAGGAAAAGTAGGGGCTCAGGCAGACAACCTTTTCGGCATCTTCAAAGAAGGGATTTTCGTCAGGAGAAGAGTGGGAAAGAAGGGTATGGTCGTCACCTTACTTCCGGGGCTGTGAGTATCCAGCCTTCGGTTGGGTACACGCAAAAACACCAACCGTGGGACGAGGACTGTCTTCTTGTGAGCGAACCTGGTTCTTTACTACCATTCCAATGCGGCTAAGGGGTTTAAATATTGAGAGTCTCTTCATGCGGGAGATGAGGAATAACCCCCAATTTAAGGAATTCCCAGGGGGCAGCTGAGGGGCAAAATTATAGTCGATAAACAGTTCTTTTACCCCCTCTCTCTATCTCTGCGGGGTAAATTGCTATAATTTACGACCGCGTAGGGGGTGTTCTCCACACACTACTTAGATAGTGCGATGGGAGTGGAGAGGGGGGAGGCATCTGGGCTTGTTTACCATGTGACTCTCGGCCGCATGAGGTCTGGCAATACACCTTCAACTTATTACACGAGATGAGGCCTTGAAAGAAAACAATTCAATTATGTGGGGAAATAAAATTAATAGTTAAACACGGTCACTCTACAATCAATTCACAAAAAGATAAATGGGAACGGGAACAAATAGACTTCGCAAAAAATACGTACGCAATGATTATTTCTCACCTTTTAAACTTCAGAACCGGAACCAAGATTAACCAACAATTAACAATTTAACCAAGGTTAACCAATAGATTGATCAAATTTCAATAAATTGATTGTCCAAGATTAACCCCATAAACCTGATACCAAATTAATATAGATATCTTAGGTTAACCTCGCACACCGTACACCAGATTAATATAGATGTCGTAAGTTAACCCTACACACATTACGTCATTTAATATAGATGTCGTGGAATATTGATAGAGTTCACCCTTTCTACTTTAAAAGTGCGTGGGAAGTTTACAATATAAGCAGAGTGCAAATTAACTGAGAGTAGGTTGGCCAATAGTTGACTATCTTGGAGTTCCGGGATAACAGAAAAACAGGCACAAAAATAACTTTACTAATATGCAAATGAATATTAAGTTACAAGATTAAAAGTAGTTTTAGAAAGACGTATACAGATACTAGATTTACACGGATCTCCACAACCAAGGAGCGGGGGGAACGTAGTGAGGACGGTTACGGTACAAACAAACGGACAATATTAACCGAGGGAGGCTCGAACAAATTTGAGCGTAAACTAAGCCAATGATGTTGCTTACACTGGGGGGAGGGGGGTTCAGAGAGAGCCTTGCACAAGAGAGTTGCGCGTTGCTGTTAACTTGCAGATTTGGTTCGAGGGAGTAATCCTTGCCTTTGCCTAAAACTAAAAAAATAGTCTCTTTATAATGACTATTACAGGAGAGGGGTGGGGACTTAAATCTTGCTTTCAAGTAACACGAATCGAAATTGAGCGCGCTGCGTTCGAGGAGCGGGGAAAGCGAGTCAAAGTAAACTCACGCGAATTAACTAGAATACCGGGAGCTTGAGGGATTCTGCGAGAATGTTGCAGAGTTCAACGGGACTCGAATAGCGGGTACCGACGGGGGCGAACAGGATACTGACGGGGCAGAAAGGAGGCGGATACTGCCTTCCAACTCTGGTGCCGGAGGATTTATAGGGGTCGAATGGGGTTTCCTCCCCTCCGTGAGGGTCCTCTGGTGAGAGGCTTCGGCAGACGAGAATAGACTCGGCCTCCTTTTAGCGCGAGTGCGAGAAGGTTCTTAACCCGGCGAGGCGAACTTTGTCCGACTTCAGATGGGACGTTCTGGGCTGTCCACTTATCGCATCCTTCTGTGATTGCGGCATTTCAGGTCATCGCAGCATCTCATAATTTTGCACCTCCATTAGCGCAGACAAAAAGGGTTGCCCATGTGTTTGTTTTCTCTCTCTCTCTCTCTCTCTCTCTCTCTCTCTCTCTCTCCCTCTCTCTCTCTCTTTCTCTCTCTCTCTCTGTGATCTCTAACATCATCTCTAGATTACCTCAATCAGTTAAATCCATGCACATAATATTTTTGTAGTTTTGTTATTCACTTAATCTTTGCCGAAATTCACCAGCCAAATAGTAGTATCAGTGAAACCTCAGTCGTTTGAGAATTAACTGAACCCTAGTTCAGTTGCACCCTTAAAAGAGTGCAAGCGTTATATTACATGTAGAACATTCTACGAGAGGGAAGGCACATAAAAGTTTGAATTTGAGTTGGGAATCTATTTTGCCTTAATTTCCCCCCTAAATCCTTTAAGAACCAGTGGAACAATCGTTTCAGGTTTTGTTCTTTTCCAGTACGAAGTAAAAGTGAATTGTCTGCTGTTTTAGAATTAAATGAGGGAGGCCTATGTGGAGAAAATATCGTGATTTTCTTTTTATATTTTAGTGAAAAGTTGGGTGTTTGTTTATTAATAAAGGCTTTTTTGTTGAATTCTTAGAAAATGCCAGCGCAGAATCTTTAAATACCTACCATAGGAAAGAATTATTCGAAATAGTGAGTATAGAAAATATCGAATCGACTAAATCGTGGACATAGCGCATGGTTGGTCAAAGATATAGCGTTGCGGGTTGGCTTGGAGGGAGTCTAAATCAATCAGGGCAGGATAGATTTTAGTGAACAATCGGTCCTGCATCCATAAAAGTGTTGATAGATACAAGTAATTCTTTGAGTCTGATCAACGAAGTTTGTTATAGGTGCCAGTAGAAGCGCACACATGGCAGATAGTTGTTCTTAAACGGGTAATCTACATCTGGATACCACAATCACAACGGGGGAGTACGTATTTGGAGTGTAGGATTCTTTCTAGAGAAAGGTTTCAGCCTTATACATATTAGGCAATGATATAGTAGGCATTTCCGTAGTGGCAAGGGTGGTAGTGGTGAGGGTTGCTTTAGAGGCTAGTCCAAAACAGAAGATGGAGGCCGAGAACCCAACCTTATCCTTTATGAGCAATCAAGCGCACTAGAAGAGAGAGCAGAATGTAGCAATGATCTGGGGAGAAGAAAGCCACCAGAGCCAGGCACTTAGTAGATAAAGTAGGCCTAAGGAAATTAGCGAAAAAAAGGTCAGTGGACAAATGCTATAGAAAATAAGGTGAGATTCCTCAGAAAGCTCTAGAAAGGGAGAGAAAGGAGCTCCAAACAACGGTGAGTCTTTTGTCGCTAGCAAATAGGCTGAGTTTAAGAAGAGTGAACCCGGAAGGAGGAACGAAACAAACCTAGAAGATTAAGAATATTGGTTTGAAGAACACGAGGTAGAGATAGGGATAATTTGGTTGAACAGCAGGTGGACGACAGAACTCTCTGCAAATATTTTGACCTATTATCGTACGATCCAGGCGGTGAATATTTTCTGAGGAGAGCGATCCTAACGAGTTTATTCGAGCATCCGTGTGTCAAAGCCAAGAGCCATTGAGCAAAGAGAGATACAGCAGATAGTGATTCTAAAGGTATATATGCATAGGGATTTATCTCTTCTTCATTATAGTAGAGGGGTGTGGCGAAATTTTGGACTCCATATGACTAATCAACGGATTCTGAGGCAAATTTTAGGCCTGGTATGAATAGGTAGGTAAAAGACTACGTAAGGATATGCCATATCTGCCAATTAACGGGGAGGGGTCAGACTGGGATAAGGAAGGCTTCTTTTAATCCAATATCTATTGTTAGGAACTATTTTCTTCTATATTGGTAAATATAGTAAATCATATGCCGCTTACATATAAGTGTAATGGGTATTTCCTGTCCATTAAGTGCGAAGCTCCTCGATATACCCGGTGTCCCAGAAAAAAGTTAACCGTAATTTGAATTCGTGTTTTATTATCTGTCGACTCTGGAACTTCATTAAATTTCCTTCAATGATATTGATACACTAATGGGTTTAGTGGAGACTATCAAAAGTACGTTTGCGCAAGGAAGTAAAATAATGAAACGAAGACTATGAAGGCTAGGCCATTTTACACTTCCAAGAAAAGCATAGGGAGCCTAGGTAGCCTAAGTCAGTGTGTGATTCTTCAAGCAAAGTCTTGGCCATTTTACAGTGGGTTTTCACCACGCTGTGGTATAGTCTCGTCATTACTGCTTACTAAGCAAATCAAAGCGTGTCTGTGTAAAAGTTTACTTGCATAGTCAACAAAAGATCAACGCGTTTTTTGTAGTCACAAACTTTATTAAGACTGGCAGTATTAAACAAGTACAAGATTCATTTGAACAACGTTTTCCAGGTAGGCACCCACCAAGCAAGCCCACAATTTGGAAAAATGTTCGCAAATACCAACATGAAGGAACATGCTTAAATCTAAATAGAGGTCATTCGGGTCGTATGAGAACCATAAGAACAACAGAAAATATCGAAAATGTTCAGATCACACTTCCTCAAAATCAACTTGTATCAGTCAGAAAGAATGAGATACAATTGTCAAAGTCATCAATTAACCGCATTATTAAACATGACTTAAAATGGCATCCCTATAAGATGCATGCAAGACACCAGCTTCTTGAAACTGATTTTCCTCGTCGTAGACAATTGGTCAAATGGCTTTTCCATAAACGTGCTCGTTTCTTGGAAAACATTGTGATAGGTGACGAGGCAGCCTTTTTCATGAAAATAAAGGTAAATAGCCATAACATTCGGCAGTATGCGCCGCTGAACCTCTCCCCGCTCCAAGCATTCAACTTTGACCCACGTATTTATCAGCAGAAAGTGTCTCTGTGGATTGGAATATGCGGGAATGGCTTGCTTGTCAGCCCATTGTTTTACGAGAATAACTTGAATGGCGCTGCTTACCTGAGCATGATCAACAAAAGGATCTTCCCGGAACTCGGCCAGATTTACGGGAATCAATTCAATAGACTTTGGTGGATTCAGGACGGCGCACCAGCTCATAGACAGCTTGATGTAAGAAAAAAACTAAGAGAAACGTTTGACAACCGCACTGTCGCGCTACATCATGCAATTCAATGGCCCCCAAGATCCCCTGACTTAACACCGTGCGATTATTTGTAATGGAAATATCTAAAGAATAAAGTGTATTCTTCTCCACCACAAAGCATCAACAGGTTAAGAGATAGTATCACACGTGAAGTCAATAGACTTAAGGAAACTCACAAGTTAATCAAAAGAGAGAGATGTTTAATCAATGCGATCAAAGGCGCAAATGTGCTTGGAAAGAAATGGAGTACATATGGAAGGAAACGGTGCTTAGAAAATCAAAAAACGAATTTGTATTACCCATATGAATAGGTGTTTTTTTAAAAAATGGATTTAAATATATTTGTTGATTTTAAACTTCGAATTTGCATTATTTTACTTCCTTGCACAAAACATAATTTTGATAGACTCCACTAAACCCATTTGTGTATCAATATCGTAAAAGGGAATTTAAAGAAATTTCCAGAATCGACAGATAAATAGTTGGTAAATTTGATTCGTTTTGCAGAACTCAAAAATCTCTAATAGATTTTAAGTTATACTAATTCAAAGTACGATTAACTTTTTTCTGGGACACCTTGTATAAAAGTTGGGCTCCTCTGGTAACCAAGGCCTAAAAATATAGTTAATGCACTAACTGAAATTTTCTCGCAAGTAAGATTTCCTGTAACAATTAGATCGGAACTAGGATGAAATTATATGTCAGCTCTGTTTTTCGAAGCGGCTAAGGTATTAGGCATTTCTTTGAAAACGTCGGTCCCCTATCATCATAAAAGAATTAGGACAGTGTAGAGCTGTCTTGCTGTAATAAATGACGTCTACGCAAATTCATGAAAGAAAAGAAAACCCAGCAAGCAAAATATATGTGTGCCAGGATATAAGGAGCTATTTGCTTTAAAGTACGTTAGCGGCCTGTATGATAAAATTCCTGACTTTAATCGTTTTGCGCAGAAGAATTTGACCAGAAGCCAAATACGTATAAAAAGGAATTATAATAAAAAGGCTGTCGCCCAAGAATTCGGGTGCCAGCGATAAGGCATTTATTTTCTTGTATAATGATAAGTGTCCGTTTGAAGTAAAGTTTTGGGCCCTTAAGAAATGAAACAAATGTGATTCACGTAAATTACATAAATAAGACTCCCCGTAGGTCAAAGACAGTTTCCGCTCCGTTGAGACCTCAGTGGAAGATAGGCAGTAGAGGTGATGCGAAGCTGTGACGAATAGTCGAGGAGACAACCAAGTTTGCGGACACAGATAAATCGGCGAGTTGTGAAGACGAGGTCCATCTAGAACAGAACCGCGAAATTTTCAATGGTGCACCGAAACTCTATAATCAAGAAACCTTTTATATCAGTAAAGAAAAGATTCGCGCATTTGAGAAGGGAACTCAAACAGGGAGGAATTTGCGACTCAATTCACCGAAGTACCCAGAGTGTGTAATGTGTTCTCGCAAAAGATCGAGTTTTGTTCCGAAATCTTACCCATAACAAATGCATTTCACTAGGGAAGGCCGAGAGATTGCCAATTATTCCAGTGGGTTAGGTTCGTCGTGGAACCATTTTCGGACAGCTTAAGGAGCTCATGCCTTATGTTACTTAAACCAGTATGCCAAAAAAGAAAAGTTTCCCTCGTAAACGATTTGAGGGACTCAAATCTACATTGCAAGCATTTTTACCTGGTACTTTTCATAGCTACGGGCTTTTATTGACCGTCAGCCTGTCTACCATGTAAGAAAAGGCATGAGAGAATATATAGAGTTTCAAGCCAATCTTGATTGCACCATGCTAGAGAGATATGTGTAGCAGCAGAAAATTAAAGTAACATCATAGTAATTAAAATAAGCATGTATAATGTACCGTCCTATACAGATGACTACAGGTACAATAAATAATTGGGCATAATTCAAACAAATTTCTCTCGAAGGTTGGTATAAGTTCATTGAAGTAAGCAGGTAAAAAAGAGCAGCAGCATTTTAGGTCTTGTAAGCAAGAAGGATGACCTTAAATGTGATGCAGGAGCGGATGGGTAATCATTGCAGCTTATATAACAATGATGTGGGAGAAAAGAAAGATCCTGAATTAGAAGAACACCAGTGCAAAGTTTAGAACAAGTTGTATGGATCAGAGATCTGAATCAGAGAACCAGATGAGATTGGAGTTATAGATGACCAAAGAGAAGGGACGAAAACGTGTATGGCGATCGAAGAAATATTGTGGTCTACATTATCAAAGGCTGCACAGAGATAAAGTAGTACTAAAATGTAAGGTAACCAGAAACAATAGCTCAGCAAATTTAGTACTTTTACCATCCTTAAAGCAAAACTAGAAGATCTTATTCATATTGGATGACAACATGTTTAAAGCAACCAAAAATGGCACCAACCTTTCAAGGGTTTGGAATTATGAAAGGGGGTGGTATATGTCCCAGTCTCTAGGTGCCAAGGAGTGGTTCTTTAGATTTTAGTGAACAGCAGCGTGTGATAAATCAAAAACAGATCAAATATAAACATATTACATAGATATGCAGGTAAAACAGAATTTGCAGTCCATAATAGCTGACTTGGAGTAAGAGGATAAGGATATTCCCGGCAGATTTGGTTAATCTGTCACCTGAACGCAAGAAAGTATTCGTTAGTGAACACTGTTAATCGGTAATTAGATTTCGGGTAAATATTTATTGCACTCTATATTGTCTATGCTTTTGATAATTTTAATCACCTATATTAAGTCGCTTTTCGTATGCTATATTCTTTAAACTTGGAATCATTTTAGTAAGCACACGTTTTACTCGTTCTAATTTCGCAGTATATTTCTGGTAGTATGGGCACCAGGTTTGAACGCAGTATTCCATAAGAAGATGGGCCAAAGAATTATATAGAGAAAAGAGTGTATTTTGGGACTTATACTTAAATGCTCGACCAATGGATCCAGTTATTTCATTTGGTTTCTAAATGAGTTCTGAATATTGCTGACTATGTTTGAGATCGTTTGATATTCTTGAGTCACATTTACTGAAGAATTTGCTTTGCCGTTTTAAGTTCAAAGACATTAGCCACGTTTACGCCCAGTTTGACCATTTTTTCGTGGGATATTGTTTTACATTGCGTTGATCCGTGCTTTAGTGAGTACTGTATTCTAAATTTTAATTTCATCAGTAAACTTCGATATCATGCATTAATTAAAAGGTTTCATCTAGGTAGTTTAATATATACGAGAAATAGAACTGTCCCAGTACTGATCCCTAAGGTATCCCGCTTTTGTTAAAAGAAAAAACTTCTTGAGGATTTCAAAGAAGCAAATGTAAGACCACTTTTAAATAAAATTCAGAAAGTCTGATCCTAGAAATTTTCGCTCAGCATCTTTACTAGTTTTATGTTAACTTTTTGTATCTATTTTTAGTCTTTGCCATTAGGATTCTTGCCCTTATGAGCGCCATCCTTTATCCAATTAATGTCATTTCTGCCATTAATCTTATATAAGTAAACGAAACTGAAGCCTTATGACAAGGGGAGGACCGCATGATCAAACATATTGAGTGTTGTACTCAAACTTCTGAACAAGACTCCCAATTCTTGTTTCCTATTTTTACGGTCGAACTTGGGTTGAAAATTTACTTCAAACATGTAAAATGCTTCAAAAACATTGAGTGTCAGAGGTTTTATATCTCTGAGTTCATGCGAGCTCAACAGGGGATAACTCGGAAAAGATTCCTAATCACACATGCACCATCAAAACATTTACTCTAAATCAAACCATGCAGATGGCGTAATTGTGGGCTACTCTTTTCTTTGTATGCCAAAACAGCTGAGTTAAATTCTTCTGAATTTTCGGTCGATACAAACATAACCCAAGATTTTATCGTAGGCAGAGCAAAAGGCAGAATACACTTTCTATGGATGAACGGGGGTCGTACTCGGCGTACATACTGTATATGACATTCTAACTCCAATTCGGCGCGAGAAATTAAATTTAGGGAGTATTTTCTTGTGGTCTAGTGATTTAATGACTTTCTTTCTACCGGGAATGAGTCGTTCTAGCAACGGTGTTTGGGCCCATTCTTTTCTGTCGTATCAGATAGTCGTCAATAACATTTTGTCTCAAAGGTTTTATATCTCTGAGTCTATGGCTATTGGCGAACTCAACGGGTGATAACTTAGAGAAGGTTTCTAATCACAGATATATTGTTGAAACTTTTACCGTCAATCCATCTCTCATGCACTGGTGTTATGTGGAGGCTACTCTTCTTTGAATCTCAAAGCAATTAAGTTTAGTTCTTGGTCGATTCCAATTTAAACGTAAATTTTACTGTAGGTGGTGTCCGAGGCGGAATATGGAGTGCCACTATCGGATATGGCTTTCTACTTCCAGTTTGGTGTGAAAGTTTGAATTTAGAGAAAAAACTGATTGCTTGTGTTTGTACTGATTCAATCACTCTCGTTTTAGCCATGAAAGACGATATGGAAATGAGCCTTTCTAGCAACGATGCATGGTCTATTCCTTTCTAACTTATCAGATAATTTCAAAATGACTTTAAGGAATAAGAAGCTAATTAATCAATTATTTTACTCATTTTTTTAATGTTCAACAATTTGAAGGAAGAATATAAAAATTGAACCAATTTAAAACAACAACTTAATCTAAATACTTTGAAACCCTACCAAAATACTATATTTTGCCGATATTTAGCCAAATTCTAATTGATAGGGTGACTACATATTTTTTATAGCAAAAAACTCAGTTCAACTGTTAATTATGCTTGTGGAATAAAAATGTAGGATCCGTCTTAATTTTCTTCTTGAAATTTGAACCGTTATTTCTCAACAAATTTGACGAAGTTTTTTTTTAAATCCGATAATTGGTTCGATAAATATATATTTTCTTTTTTGCAAACCTTGATCTTATAACCTTTATGACAATTCCAAATTATTTACGTTTTCTAAATGTCATTACCGCACAGATTCTAGGTGCTGGAGACCAAAGAATTTAAAGAAATTTGGGATTTGGACACCCAATATATATATATATATATATATATATATATATATATATATATATATATATATATATATATATATATATATATATATATTCCTTCAAGTTGAATTAACTCTGGATAATTTAAATTAAGAAATTAATTTTCTCTGTATATGTTCCCCCAAATTTGTATGTAGTTTAAAAAAAAGTGTTTACAGTTATTTCTCTCAGTAACGCCTTTTTCCAAACAATCAACTATAAAATCATATAATAAAAATGAGCGAAAAGAATTTGTTTATAAATTTGAGCCACAAATTAAACATTTGCATTTTAAATTAAGTCACCAAAATACTTGTTCCTTTTGAATTTTCTTGTTTAAGCAAAATTTTCAGAGCAAATAAAGATTTTTCGGTAGTTTCATATCGTCAAAGGAAGGGTATATAAACCTAGCGGGTAATTACAGTGCTAACTAGATTTAACTTCTCTACATCAGAAATCCGTCTTATATAGTTAAGAAAGTTGAGGTGATAGGGTGAAATTTATATATTTGCATATTTCAAAGGAAGATCTTATGTTAGATTATATTTTAGGCTGGTTATTATAAGTCCTTTCTCGACCCAAAATATGAATAATTTATATTGATGCAAAAATTAAAATATTAAGAGGGATTTCCCTTTCGACTAAAGAAATCATTTTATTAAATAAAAATTTCCTTAAATATAAATACAATCGAGTTTGGTGATATTAAAACCAATTCATGTAATTTTACCAATATTCTTGAGCGTGAATTGTTATAGGGATTTTATTTCGCAGGATATATTTATATTGTTGCAGATTGCGAAAATGAACTTCAATAAAGCTTCTGGACCTCATGCGGTTATCAATTCCTCCCAACTAATTCATAGAAGGGGTTAGATAGGACTTGCTTCGCTTATACGTTGATATCATTTCCTTTTGATGAATTTATAGTAAGTATTAGATAAATAGTATCACCCCTAATAGGATGTTATCACATCTCCTCGATTAATTCATTAAGGGGATCAGATAGACAGTAGCTTTGCCTAAATAGTGATCTCACTAATTTTTGATGAAGTCATAGAATAGATGGAAAACAACTTCCCTTATAAGGCGATGTCTCTTAATCTCGATAAATTCATAAAGGATTAGATAGGTGTTATATTTGCTTATACAGTGATATAACTTACATCATCTTGATGAAATCATAGATGGGTTTAGATAGGTAGTATCGTCACTTATACCGCGATATAACTAGCGCTCGATGAATTTATAGAAGGCATTAGGTTAGTCAGCTAGTTAGTCAGCGCCAATCCTTCCATGATACTGGAAAGATCCCTGACCGGATAATGACATTTATATAAGGTCAGTATGACAATCGCTGACCGGCCCGAGGGCCCCAGGGGCCGGTCCTCTTTTGGGGAGAGGTGCCAGGAAGTATTAATCTTGGCACCAAACAGCGTTCAGGTGGAAGCCTTCGTCACCTCGGGAAAGAGGGACCTGTTCCGCGTCAGCGTCAGAGGTACGTGGATATAGATACCCATCGGCAGGATTCCTTGGAATAGAGAGTGTATGTGTGTTGTGCTGTAAAGGCGGGAAAGGAAAGAAAGCAGTGTTGTGATTGGCTATGTGTGAGGTATAAGATCTACCCACCCGCAAACGGGGTGAGCACAGAGCGTCCCCCAATCGATAGCCAGATCTCTACGTGCGCTGACGTTTGTGTCCGCTCATGGCGGAATTCGGAATCGAACCCGGTACCGCGACGTTGGGAGGCAAACGCCGTATCCACTCGGCTAGCATAAGCTCTCGAAGGCATTTGGTTGGTAGACAGTAGCTTCGCTTTTTACAGTGATTATCCTGGTAGATTATGAAATTATAATCGGAGCCGAAAACAGAAGAGGGTGATCCCTCATCATAAAATTCGAGGTCGAACCTAAGTTCTTTTACTTACTAAAAAAACTAATCTTTTTTAATTAATTAAAATACTTATTTGCTTTAAACAAAAAATAATTAATGGGTACATTTCCTTAAAAATTATGAAGAAAACTTCTTAAGGAAAGTGGTTATCTTTATGTAAAGGAAAATTTATGAAAGATTATAAACGAAAGCAATAAAAAGTGACTTCTGAGCCTCTTAATAAGCTTAGTGCGTCCATCCCATCTGAACCATTTTTAGGTGTACAATTAAGACGAAATTCTTTGTGGATCTACTCTTTTCCATTAGCACTTCCGCTCATCCCGTTCACAGTATCATTGAAGAGCACAATAGAAAGAAAGTCTATTATTATTAGTAATAGTATTAGTTAAAATTTTTTAACTCTATTTCAAGAAGGCTTTTTACACATCACAAGACCAGTAACACATAAACAAGGTGTAGCATTCAATATTCGAGGTAGTTTCCTACTGAAGAGTAATTTTGTTAACTGAATGAAAATAAAGGATTATATTACATGGGGCTGAGTCAAAAGAGCCATGGTTTATCCTTGGTTTAATTTGGGACCAATGGTTCATGTGGGAGAATCCCACGTGGAATTTCATTTTCAGCACGGAAGTTCCATGCGCTGGAGAAGGTTCTGTTAGGCTGACATTGGTAAGCCTAAACATCCCCGTTCCACAAGTGGTAGCCTCAAACCGCGTCCACCACGGTCCACCTTTACACCGGTTAGAATCCCCTCGGCAAGAAGATTCGAGGCCATTCTAGAGTAGAGCTGTTTCCCCCTACCCCCCCCCCCCCCCGTGGCGAGAGCCTCGGACATATATAATGCTCGTCTTCCATGAGGAAGACACAGAGTTGAGAAGTCTCGCCCGGCCCCAAGAAGATTCCCCTAGTTCCAAGTCAGGTGCTAACAACGAAGCAAAGTAATGGCTGAACTATTTGTGTGTCGAAATTAGCCCCAGCCAGTGAGTTAATTCCATTTAACGATTGCTACCAAGTTATTTTTCCGACTTCACTTATCAACACCTGTCGAAGCCCTCTTCGTTCACCCCTCGTTTTTAGGGGGCCAAAATACTCTTCCCTGGACCGGACGTTACCGCCCCTTCCTTTTTGGAGAACCGTCATCACTTTAAGTTCCCGCTCAGAAGCTCTGAGCGCCCTCGCCTCACGTGCAGAAGACATCCGTGAAGCCTTACCCCGACATCTCACCCGGAATCCTCCGTAAGCTAACCCCTCTCTCCCTTCAGTAACCCATTTGAGTTAATTCCCGCCATTTGAATAGTCTTCTCCTGTAATACCTTAAATTTTAACTTCATAGTCTGATTCATAACTACAATTCCCCCCTTCGTATACCGGTGTAATTTTTGCCCGTTAATTCATCTGATGTAATTTTGCCCATTAATTCTCTGATGTAATTTTGCGCATCAATTCGCTCATTATTTTTATGTAAATAAAATTATATTTTTGTACATACCTCTTTAAATAACCTTGAGCTTTGCCATTGCCCATATTTTACCTGACCTCTTTGCACTCTTATCTCGCTATTCCGCCCGCCTAAACTCGTGGTGTTCCGTCCCTTTGTCGGTTCGCCTTTAAGTTATTGGTCCCTTTCCCATAGATAAAATATGGTATTGATATAATATAATGTCATACCACGACAGTTCATAAAATTATTCATTTAAATTTTATTTATTTTCTGATTACGATATCGATACATTGAAGTGCTAGGGATCGAATGAACCTCCCTTCAAGTGAAAATTCAATTCAACATGTACTAGTTTTACAAAATGCGTGGGCGGCTTGCTTCAAGTCCCCTTAAATTACCCGTCCCTCTCCCCCTCTCCTTTACATCCTATTAATCAGACGATCACCCATCCGTTTGTCCATGGGTAAGGCCGTTGAGAGTGATCGGTGCTCAATCCCTTTCCATGCTCACCTATCAGACACAACATTAGCTAATTTCTCCTCAGTCAGCCGTTTTTATCTCAAACATTCATCGCATAATTAACCAACCGTTTACTCCATATTACGTCCCTTCTCACACTCTGAAACTTACACTCGTATATTCCATTCTCAATTTCGTTTTTATCCATTCTACCTTACATGTTAATGTGTACCACCTCAGAACAAACGGCTCCATACCTCATCCACACCCTTTTACATACCATAAAAATCACGCACACAGTTGTTTTTCAATCTATTCACCTTTCTAACACCAAACATTCTTCTCAATTTGTTGATTTGCATTGCATTCACTCGAGATCAATCCTTCTCATATTTTACCCGAATCCCACTGTTATACACCTGAGTTAGCCCCAACATACTCTCATGAAGCTCCATGGCACATTTCATACTCAAATCTTTTGCATTCTTAAGCACAGTAATTACATGAGAGACTTTCCTACAATTTCAAACTTTGTGGCTACAATCTACTGCAACTGGATACCACCATCACTTACACTGAATCCTATGTAGATAAAAGTTTGCCTTTATAAAACGCTGACACCACGGTGTCGAATATCACACCACACCGTATTCTTACCTTCAAATACTATCCCCTTACTCTTTTCTGTACTCAAGTTTAGCCTCTTCATCTCTCACGTCTTCTATAAATCTTCAATCAACATTTCTATTAGCATCAAATCATTTACATATATTTACCCATCACTCACCATTCTTTATATATCGCACACCTCTTTCCCTCATTACCATACGTACTTCTCTCAGTACTTCATTTATCAAGATTTTACACAACCATCAGATAAACTTGTCTTGCCACCCCTCGTATGTAAATCCACTCACTCCAACAAATCTTCACCCCATTTTACTCTATAATTTCAATACAATACACTTCACATTGTCCAATAATTTACTACTCACTACATACTTTCTTAGCTCCTGCCATAATGCTTCTCTATCTACACAATAATAATCATTCTGAAGATCCATCAACGCTGCATACACTTTACATCTCCTCTCCATTGAATTGTCAACGGTCTTAGTGTAAACATTACAGCCACAGACAAATTATCAGCTTTAGACCCTCTTTTTTTCATGGCCTATCAACGCTCAGTTATCATATTATACATACAATCAGAATATTTCCAAACATTTTGCTACAACACTCACCAGATTTATTCCTATGGAGTTCTTGCATTCTACTTTCTCCAGTTTACTATTATACAACGGCACTAATACTGCACTATTCGTCCCTATTCATTTCTCCATTTTCAGATGCCCCATGATATAGCCACAAGACTCACTCATTAACCCAATTAATACCATTTTTTCAGCATCTCATTAACTACTTCATCTCCTCCATCTGCCTTCCCAATTTTGCAACATCTCAGGGCACTAACGATGCAATGCATGTTTATCTCCTCCATGCACAGATGCAGCACCCAATTTACATACGCATCATATTACATACTCACAGTATAAAATTATAAAATTATTTTTATATCTAATTTTTAAACTTATAAGTGCACTGTTATTATTTTCCTTGATGTTCACACGATTATTCTTTCCCTGGTTTCTTATCTTTCTCACAACCTCCCAGAAAACTTTCTTATCCCATTGGCAGCCTTATTCATCCTTGATAAAAATGTTCCATAATTAGTAAGTGACTAAATAATTATTAAATAATGCAATAACGATTATCTTCCAATTATTTTGCAAAGGATAAAAGAGAGAGAGAGAGAGAGCGATTGGGATATAGTAGTAATAATAATATTAGTTCCTCTTCTTTCCCACCTACCATGTTAAGTGTTTGCAATTATTCCTGTATTTTTGTTTTGCTTTCAACGAAAATATTCTCATCGTTATTCTTTCATTCATCATTTTCCTTGTTTATTTCGTGTTTTTCCCTTTTATTGTGATTTTATTTTATTTAGTTATCTTAGTTTTTTGTGAATTTTAAAGTAATAGGCTGAAATTTTAATTACGGTGATCTGTGCCCTTGGGGTCAGCTGCCCTATAGTACTTAATAATGATAATAAAAATTGGCATTTTCCTTCCGTTGTCTAATTCTTGCCCACCGATTTACTGCCCGAGCACTACTTGAACTTTATTACACATTTGCTTTATCTTCATACTTGACCTATTTTCTCTGTTTTATACCCATTCATTCTCACATACTCTCTATTTTCTCTTTTATTCAATAACCATCCACTTCTCGTTTTCCCTCCACTTCTACCTTCCCCACTTCTAGACATCCTTACACTAACAAATATGAATAACCTTACACAGCACAAAAATGCGATCAGATCTGAACATAATAATTTCTCTTACAGCTTTCACATCAAATAGATTCAGGAGCATATTCTGCTAGCCACATATTTATCACAATCTTAACTGATTCTCCTCTCTTTTACTGCACCCATGTGTATATATGCACATACCTGTGATTGAAGAATGTGCTTGCTACACATAAGATTCTTTCAGCACAGAACCCTTCCACCTATCTCGATTTCATTATCTCCGGGGGGAAAAAGTTCAACTTCTCACCTCTCTCATTTCGTTACTTATTCGTGGATTCACATCTCCCTAAAAGCATCAACCGGTACCTATTCCCATTCTATAACACACCCAAGTCATTCCACAACCTACATTTTTTAGCCTCACTTCTATTGTTACAGAGTTCATTCACTACAACAACGGTTTCATCCTCGTCAATCTTAACTTCATCAATATAATTCTCGGTCACACATTCATACGCAAACATTGCATCATGTCACTCCTCCCCTATAATAATTGTCAAACACTCTCTACTATTACTACCGTGATCTATCCCTAATCGCACTTCATTCACTCTATTCCACACATCGTCTTCATTCCAGTTAATTTTTTTACTCACATAAAGAATGCGTTTTAATTCTCCTTGTTTTAACTAAGACCTAATAAAAAACTAAGTAACGAAGGGAAAATAATTTTGCTTAATTTTTTTAAATAAAAAAGATTGGTTAAGTTAAGCTAACATAACATGTAGATCACACGCTTAAGAATTGTTTTTGTATATCACACACTTAAGAATCGTTTTTGTAGATCAGATACTTGAGAATCGCTTTTGTAGATCAGATACTTAAGAATCGTTTTTGTACATCATACGTTTAATAATAGTTTTTGTAGATCACACATTTAAGAATCGTTTTTATAGTTCAGATACATTAGAATCGTTTTTTTACATCAGATACTTAAGAATCGTTTTTGTAGATAATACATTTAATAATCCTTTTTGTAGATCACACACTTAAGAATTAATTTTGTAGATCAGACACTTAAGAATCATTTTTGTAGATCAAACACATAAGAATCATTTTTGTAGATCACACAATTAAGAATCATTTTTGTAGATCACACAGTTAATAAATATTTTTTTGTAGATTACACAAATAATAATATTTTTTATAGATCACACACATATGAATAATTTTTGTAGTTCATTCACAAGAATCATTTATGTAAATCATACGTAAGAAGTATTTTTGTAGATCACACACTTGTGGATCAATTTTGTAGATCACATACGTGAGAATCAATTTAGTAGATCACACGCTTAAAAATAGTTTTTGTAGGTCACACATTTAAAACTAGTTTTGTAGATTACACACTTAGGAATCATTTTTGTAGATTACACACTTAAGAATCATTTTGTAGATCACCATTTAATAATTCCTTTTGTAGATCACACACTTAAGAATTATATTTGTAGATCACACAGTTAAGAATCCTTTTTGTAGATCACATACTTAAATAGCACCGCAAATTCTATTCTATGGAATCCATTGAAATATTTGCAGAGTAAATATGATATTTGTCAGGAGACTTTGGTTTCTTTCCCATCTTCACCTCTCGTTGTTAACTTCTCATTTGTTACCTTCTCGTTGGCTCTTCTTAATCACTTTTACAAGTATCCAAATGATCCGGGTAAACAGGCCTGAATGCCCAAAATATCCCCCTTCATCCATTCCCAATAAGATCTACGAAATACAAAGGTCTCAATTCTTTTTTACAATGCCATTAAGCAGTCAAAATGTATGGAGTTCTATGTTCTGCACCATTTGTTCCACTCAGGATTAATAACAGGGCAAAAACTTGCAAGTTCTCTCATACAATCATTTCATCATTTAAGAGGTGTAATTCCATCGCAATCAATTAAACATACACCTATATATTATTTCAATTAGTCTTCCTGAATTTCTTTACTAAGTCAAAACATCCAACTCTTCTTCATGGTCTATTTGCCCCGTATCTCTTCGTTCATTAAAATACTTAATGTCCTTACAGCCAACCTAATTCCCAAAGAGTTCATTTTTATTGTTTTTACTCTACATTTTTTCTACTCGTTTCACAACCGTATATCACTACCCGAAACTAACAGGATGCAGCATACTCTCATGAAATTTCCTGCACATTCTAAGCTCAAAATTTAATCAATCGCTAGAGTAAATATCGCTAATGAAACTACAATAACATTTCTAATCTCGTTATTCCAGGCTGTTTTATCTCTACAATTAATATACAGGACGCACCTCAGCTACCCAAAACATTGCACCTTAATATTATGTCACATTCCATCCTCAATTCAAACAACATTACTTTTCCTATCAATTAAATATCCCTTGCGACTTAGCTATTTGTCTCCCAATCCAATGTATTTAAAACCGATTGCGTTGATCAAGTTTCACCCAAATGTATGACTGACAAAATAAAACATTTTTTTAGCATCCAGAAATTTACATCTTCGCATATATTCCAAGAAAGTGCTATATCTTTTCCCTAATAACACGTTAATACACATTCTCTAGAATTATAAACCAAACATTCATCTTTTTACCAGAGCTCTCTTAGTCAGCTGCATCTATGCTAGTTCGTTATAACCTTTTCATTCATTCACTTTTTTTCTTTCTGTCGTCTTTTTTAGACGCTAAATCCAAATTCTTTCGTACACAACTACGAGGGGCGGTCAATAAGTTATGCGAATCAGTAGGGCAAAACAGAGGAAGGGGGATGACTGTTTGTGGGAGTGTTAGGACAATTTATGACAAGTCAGGACCTGCAGCCGCACGCTCCTCGTCTATTTAAAAAGCAGTAGCTGATCGCAGATCGTCAGTCACAAATCTTTCAACAATGAAGAAGGTTGAGCACTGCGCAGTGATCAAATTTTGACCAAGGAAGGCAAGAATGCAAAAGAGATCCATGAACTCATGGTTGCAGTGTACACCGACACCAACCCTTCCTATGCAACGATTGCTCGCTAGAATAGGGAGTTCCGCCATGGTCGTTAGTCTCTTGAAGATGACCCCCGTCCAGGACGCCCGTCAGACGTGACCAACGAGTAAATGTGGCCCATCTGGAGAGGATGATCCTCAAAAATAGACGGGTGAAGGTCGAAGAAATCGAGCAACAACTTGGAATATCACACGGAAGTGGTATCAACATCATGCACGACAATTTGGCCATGACCAAGGTCTGTGCCCGTTGGATCCCTAGAAACCTCACGGCCCCATAGTCGACTTCAACGTCGTAAAAGTCCACAAGGCCAGAGTTGCACAAGCTGCCCTGCGCGAGTGCAGATTCGAGGAGCTCAACCATCCCCCTACAGTCCAGATCTGGCCCCTAGCGACTACTTTTTATTCCGCCATTTCAAGGCTGCACTGCGTGGACGCCGGTTTGGGGACGATGAAGATGTCCAACTCGCCGTCCAGGAGTAGATTGAACAGCAGTCGAGGGATTTCTGGTTGTCAATAATTCGAAGCCTCAGGGACAAGTGGCGCAAGTGCATTGAAGTCGAAGGTAGTTAAATTGAAAAATAATAAAACACTTTTTCTCATATCTCGTTTCCTTATATCCGAATTGCAAAACTTATTTACCTTCCCTCGTATATCGACAATATCCAGCTAAAATAAAGTCATAAAATCCTTGCACTTACCTTTCTTCCAGTTCCTAACAAAACAAACATCACCTAATTTGTCTTCTATTCTATGTTTCATTCCACTTTAGAGCACTCACAGTGCTAACAATATATTTAGTTCGCGTGCTGATACATCACGTAGTTTGCGCTCTCTAAACCAATCTTGTTATCATTAAGTCTTTTTAAAATCCTCTTCCCATCTCCATTATAAAGTTGACAAATAATATTTAATCTCCTCATGCGAGGCAAAAATGCGACCTCCAACCATGATACGCTGAATTTAACTCATTCGCTTCCATCCATCTCCACTGCTCACTCACAACGTGTCTCATTCACTCATTTCTTCCGAGACCGTGTGATGAATCTCATAATGCTTCTCTAATAATTTTTTTACTTGATATTATTTTCACATCCTTGAGTCTTGGAATAACTTTTTGTTTTAATTTCGTCTTAATCCGTATAGTTAAAGGTCAAGGGTGAAAAACATTGATCTCCATCATGTTTGAGTGGCTTAGTTCATTTTATTGCTCAATGTACTATTTTATCTCTTGGAAACCATAAATAAAAAAAGAGTCCAAATTAAAAAGTTTCATTTTAAATATGATTAGAAATTTAAATTAACTAAAATAAAGATTAAATAAATCGTAGGTTTTTTTAAAGAGTTAAAAAATCTCTTCACGTGGGATAAGATATCAAAATGACATGATGCGTGATGGGTTAGGTAAGGCAAAGAGCCACACCCCTTAGGTCCTGGACGATCCCAGATGCTTCTGGGCCATAAGCACAAAAACAGATTGATATGAGAGAATTTCGAGCCAATCCGCTCCCTAGTTCAGTATAATACAATCTCCCTCTCTTTATTTCTATCCTTCTCTTTCTCTCTCTCTCTCTCTAGCGATTAAGAGCTTAGAAGGAAAGTTTTGATTTGAGAAACGAGTGCCTCTCTTTGTTCTTCAGATCATCACAGTGGTATTATACCAATGACGACTATGTTTAGCTCGTGACGAGAATGCTTCGTTAACGTTCTATTCTGAATAAAAGTAGTATAAACCACACGACTTAACAGAAATTAGAATCTGAATCATTGAACATTAAATAATTTTGTAATGGTTCGAAATCTTTTGCGCCTAGAAGATATTCAGAAACTTAAAATAGATTGCATGCAAAGAGGGACAAATTTATTTTTTACTATGGTTAATTAATATTGTATAGTTTATCATATATAAAACTTAAAACCAAATATAATTATATTAAGTCAACCAAAGTTGGTATAATGTAGACAAATAATTGATTGACGTTCACTTGGGTAAAGTGACATTTCATATGCATTTTATAGTTGAAACTTGGGAGTCAACTCCTATTAGTTAATCAAACAAATAAGAAAGAAAGACTTGACCTGCTGTCAATTTTGTGAGGTAAATATAAGGTGGATACAATTTAGCTAAATAATCATTAAGGCTCTAAATAAAGCGTAGTTTTAGATGAACCTTTGTTTCTGAAAATGCTAAAATAAATAGAAAAATCCTTTTAAATAATCACGAAAATTATTCTAGCTGGTCAGCCATTACTTTAAACAAGATTTCCAATTACCGCTTAGACTCAATTTAATCTAACATGGAAATTAAGCTTCGTTCTTCCAAAGAGTAGGATATGTTTATATATATCTGTTACTTATACTACTACTGAGGATAAAACCACGGAAGTTAGCCATGGTTAGCATAAGCTACCAAAGAAATTGGGAAGAATTCTAAACTTCCTGAGAATTTCAGGTAAAAGCTATTTTTTAAGACCAAAATACATTTCATAATTGAGACGGAAACAAAATAATGTTCTTGGATAAAAATAAAACACATTTTTTAAAAATCTTTTTCTGAAAAAGAACCATCAAATTTCTGCCGACAAATGCGCGTAATTCCTGTTATTATAACATAACATCCCTTTTTTGACATTTTACCCATATCTTTGCGACATATTTATTGTGCTTTAGTATTTTTTCTGAAGTATGTTTTTTTTTGGCCCAGTTTTAAATAAAATACAAATGCAAAAGGTGGGTAAGGAATTTGCAAACAATTTTAGACAAATTATGACTCGCCTGCAAAAAATTCATGTTAAGCATCTAAGATGAAACACATAAATGTGTTTATTTTATTTCAAACTAGAAAATTATGGAATTAATCGCCTAAAATGTTTAATTCATTATTCCTCTTACTCTACAAAATGACTAGAAATAAAATTACGTTATTTTAGAAAACTATAAAATTAGTTCTAAGGGCAATAGCTATTACAATAATTGCATGAAAGTAAAATTAGAATAAAGTTTTATATTACTAATATTTTTGAAACTGCAATGTTCTTGCGAAGAAAAGACGATTCAATTTTCCAAAATGTTCGGTGATTTTATGATTGTTGTTCAGTTTACAATTTCCGAGAACAGTACCTAGTATGGTTTGATGGCATACTGTAGAATCCATTCCATCCATTTTTTTTATCACAAATAGCTAAATAAATTCATACAAAAGTCTCAAAGAGAGAAAAACCTAAATCAGAGGTAGTTGATAAAAAAAGGCTATCGAACCGGAATTACACTTCAAACCAAATCAGTCTATAGCTTATATGGGATTTAGGCCAAGAGAAAATCAACCTATTTGGAACATAAATTATCTTCGGATGTCAAGAAGATGCCAACATTTTCTAAAGATTTAACATTTTAAAAAAAGCGAATAAATGTCAATATTGTTAGCTGGAACTGAATATCATCAGCACTCTTCATTATGCTTTGTTATTCACAATAAATTAAGACATTTTAAAAAAGCTTAGAAATATTTCTTAGCCACTTCCCTACTCTATAGAAATAAATTAAGAAGAATATGACACTTTATCTATATCTTCAAAACATATGCCTCTTGCCGACAATCAAGGAGTATAATGGCCTTGTTGGTAGCCAATTGAGTGGAAATTAAATTGTTTGGAGATGAATATTTGATTTCAACTTTTGAGTGTGTGTGTATATATATATATAAAGAGAAAAAAAATAAAGATAAAGAGAGTGAGAGAAAGAAAACAAAGAACAAAGGAGAGAAAGAGATCGAGTGGTTTCTTTGGAACCGGATCAATAATAGGAATAGGAAGACGTTAACAATTGTTTGTAACATTCAATTTTTCGGAAATTTCGGTACTAAACAGAGACCATCTTCAACGACTAGGCATCTAATATTAATAAAAAAATCCTCAATACCAGTGCATCCCATGAAAAATATTCCGGCGAATAGCTAAACGGTTATAAAAATTATGAATATAAAATCACATTGGGAAGGGAGTCGAAAGTAGTAAAAACTATTCAGGTGGAAAATATATACTAGACACCAAAAATCCAAAAATAATACTCTGTTAAAACATAAAAATATAAAGTATTAAAACTAAAAAATATGATAGGTAAAAATACTAAAAAACATTTTAAAATTCAATAGTTACAAGAAACAAATCGTGGATGCAAAATAAGGCAAAAAAAACGAGAAAATTAAAGAGATAAACTGCTTTTACCGTTGAAGTTGTTGAGACAATTGAGAATGCTGGCAATTATTGATAATTTTATAATCTGCCACAATATCCCAATCATATGCAATTAAATATCTTAAAATCCTATTTATTATTCTCATATAATATAAAATATATTTCGTTTAATCCTATGCTTTTAACTAACGTGTGTTATATTAGTAAAAGCAACGTTCTATCACGGTAGGGCCCAATAGTTCATATTTTGTCTTAAAGTGAAAATCCTTTTAAAAAAGATTTCAAAAAACAAAAAAAACTTGGTAGCAAATCCTGCAACAAACACAAAAAAGAAGAGTCAAAATATATATCCATATGAAAGGATCCATGTCTACTTTTTCGCTTTCTTCGTCATTATTGTAAGAAGGATCAAATAATGACTCCTTAAAACACAAAAGCCTCTATCGACATAGTTTTTCAAATAAAAAATTACATTATTAATTAAATCGATTAGATATTAAAGAAGATAAATTAACCTTTATGTTCTTTTTTCTACTAAACATATGAACCATCCATGTTATTTTAATTTAATTAGCGACAAAAATTATAAAATATGTTGCATATTTGAAACAGAAGATCATGGATGGAATTGGATTATGAATCAAAGAATGGATATTAAAAAGAACAAACTTTCCTTTTTAAACAATAGGTTGTCAATAATTAAGGTTAGTTTTTTCAAAGAAGAATAAAATCATTATTAATACAACTATACAAAAATACATTTATTGAGCAGAATAGTTTCAATTATTATATGCTAAGTATGCTAAGTGACGATCGTACCTATCGTTTAAACTAATAAATATATTTTTTGCAAACGCCTTTACCGAGTAAGATCCCCTAAATTAATTGAAAATAGACGAAATAATTCATTTAAAAGATTGTACTAGTATTTACTTCATCTAAAAGAATCAGAAAGCGAAATAGCAAATTCTTTTCCTAACACTATTAACCAAAACCAATCAATTAGTAAAGTTTAAAGAGGCAAACTCGACGCCGATTTTTTAAAAAAATGTATCAAATCCAATTCCCGTAATTTTTACGCCATTCTTCTTCAATTCCGTTTTTGGTAAGGCCTTAGACTCCATCAATAGAGAAAGAATCACGAAAGATTGATGATAAAATCACTTAATAAACGATACGACCAGTGACAGTGCTTGTGTTTGAGTAAATTGTTATAAATTGTCACTAAATGGCTTTAATTTGACAATATGGCTGATCTCAATTTTATGGTGTTTGATACTGTTCCGCATAAGAAAATTTCATAAATTTTAAGGTTCAGAGCATAATGAGAGATGTAATAAAATGGATCAAAAATTGCTTTTTCGACTTATCTCTTCGGCCACAAACGGTATGCATTAAGTACAATTAATTTACATACGACATACGAGAAGTGGAATGGGCGGAAATGGCAGATAAGTGATTTTCGAATATTGACAAATTTAAATTTGCCAGTCGTTGAAGCATTTCAGGCTAATTTTGCATTTAGCAGTTTCTCCAGCAAATTGCACATGCAAGAAATTAAAGAAATTGAGCGTCAATCGGCCGGGATAGAGTGATCTTTCTCTGGTTTGCGAAAAGCGAACACGGTAACCATTATTCATGATTCTGGGACGATACCCTTGCTCCAGATCCTGTTTAACAAATCTAGCAGAAATGATATGCATTGCTTACCTAGGTGTCAGAGCATAGCACCCTGGACAGGGGCGGTGTCTGTGCATCAAGCGGGAGCGGAACCCAATTATTTTAATTTAAATCTATCGTTGAAATGATTTCCGACTCTATATGTATACTTCATTGCTGGCTTCCGGCTACATTATAACGTATATAAATGCTGGTGAGCGGGATCTCGGCTAGTGAATGTGGAAAAAGCGGTCGCGAAAGACTCGGACACGGACAATGAGTTCAAGTTTGCGGTCTCGTTCTCTCTCGAAAAGGAAAGGAGCCCTGTGAGAATTTGCCTCAAACCCTTTTGTCTCGGTTTCACACCTCTGAAAGAAAGATCTTGCCTTTAGATGAACACACTTATGGACGCCAGGAAGAGGGGTGGGCGTGCTTCGAAATATAATGAAACCCATCCATAGCTTGCGCAAATTTGACGACGATTAAATGGTTCAGATGGCACTTATAACACATGTAAGAATATTTTTTCTATTTGAATGCCCTCTCACACTTGGCCAAAGAGCAAGAAACTAGGTGCACAACGATCAGACGGACGAGAATGGTAGTTAGGCCGACGGCGATGAGGTTGCCGGTGAAAAACTCAAAGGCCTCATCCACCGACTTGAACTCCTTTACTCAGAAGGTTCCGCAACAATCGCCAGAATGCTCGTGTCCGAGAAAATGGCCATGTTTGGCTGTATACGAGTAAGTTTAACAAATGATATCTGCTGATAAGAGATTTTGACTTTGACTAACATGCTGCCATTAGTGGAGAGGATCAGAAGGGAGAGTTTCATTTCAGGGGGCTCGAAAATGCCAGATATTCTACCAATGAGTGGTCCTGACTTAACATAGGCTACACTCACTCTACTTGCACCCTCTATTTAATTATGGACCCCTCGTTCGACTGCCCTACTCTCTTTGTATCAGACAGACTCAGCTTTGGTGTGTTGCACCAATCCCAGGATCACTCGGGAGCATATCCACCTCAGTAGAGGCTTCTATCTGGTTATACTCTCGAGTTTTCCGGTATCATGATCGAGGAGCATATTGCCTATGCCACATTAAAAACGTCACTGGTGCCGGCATGCTAAACTGCATTGGGAAGAAAGGAGGAAAGGGCAAGACGGCTCCCATTAATGTGAAAAAACTTTGGTCGAAGAGGTTTCGCATTAAGTCCCAGCGGACGACGCCGCCTTTTGATCTAATGGAGTTGAAATAGTTAAACTCTCTCCATCAGAGAGGGGTGGGTGGAACAGTACGTCCTATGCTTTGTCGTGTTCTTGACGGGACCCGAATAGGATGAAGGGGATCAGCCGAAAGTGAAGAGTCGCTTCGAGAAACTCGACAAAAGGAAGTAAGAGAGAAACCCCACAACCTGTAAAAATTGGAGAGGGGGAAGCAAATTTTCTTCTAGAAGAATCTTATGGGAGACTAAGAGAAGGTATGCGGGGTCCGCCATTATATAGATTCACCTGAAGGTAACTCTGCACTACTGGATATGGGGTAAATTGCCGAACCCTCATCTATTGAAAAAGATGTAACACCCTCTCCGCTAGGCCACTTAGTCAGTACAGGAAGGAAAGGGGACCTCATTAGAAGAACCGGTGCTACCCGAGGTTGGCTTCAAAGGTAATTGGCCTGGACCAAGAGTGAAAGTACACTGACTGACACAGTACTTCCTTGCGGACTCTCGGGTCGGAAAGAAGTGGATCCCTTCCGGGTACATTGCGCAGTGAACTACACTGGGTACCACCCTGCGGTGAAGGCGAAAAGGTGAGTTGGTACAGAATGGCAGAATATAGAATTTAGCGAAAAGGAAGAGAGGCTAAGCTAAGATCGGATTATTAATGTGAAATCGGTCACTAATAGGATTCGCCATGGATCTGTTCTCGGAGAATGGCTTTTCATATATATATATATATATATATATATATATATATATATATATATATATATATGTATATATATATAACCTAACTTGACAAAGATTATTTAAAATTTTAAACAATAATTAAACATGAAAGTAGGTACTGAGAAAAAATATCATAGTGACTGGGGAATCTTGCAAAAAGCCGTGGACAGATTAGTTAAATGGTCGAAGGGATGGAAGATGAAGTACTCTGACGCCAATTGTCAGGCGAATAAATATAAGTCATAAAAAAGGATTTAAATATCTTAAATAGAAAAATTATTATTCTTTCAAATATAAAACATTTCTGAGAATATATTTGGAGTACAAGCTCCAATTAAGGGCTTTAGAATTTTTAAAAAAATGCAATATTAGATCTTGTTTGTGTCGATCGAAGGAATTAATTATTGAACTAAGAAAGAGATCTTATGAAAAACTTCAGTTTACTTTCAATGGAAGGTCAGCATCTATGAAGCCAGCCTATCAAAGACATTAAGATATCAAAAAAATTTCCTAATAAAAATTATGACATAATATTTGAGCTAGATTATCGACCAGCCTTTATAATTATCGGTTTCAATTAACCAAAGATTTAACACTGCTCTAGCACAAAATGTCTTTTCATAATTAGATACATAACAAAAATTAGGAATATTTTAATAAGAAATGTCAATGAAACCAATAGAATAAATATTTTCGAAGGATTAAATTAATAAACATTCATCAGAACCTTAAAGAAATAAGACAAGTAAAACGGATGCTTAATCCATATCTTTTCCTTAACTAGCACTCACTTCTCACTGCAACACTTTCAACTTTTCGACTAACTTCTAGTTGATATTTGGGTGTTTTCTGTAATTCTACATTGTGATGCACTGACATCAGCATCTTGAATTTTATGTAAATCACTTATTTTTAAAACACTGTTACTTATCATAGAAATTAATTAAAAAAAAAATCAAGATATAGATAAATTCTCTTTAGAATATGAGCCTTAGAATGCCATCTCCACGACTCGCAGCAATATATCTCCAGAGAAAAATACAACTTCATCGAATGAAGAAACAAACTATAGTGATTGCTATTAGAATGCTTTAAAATATTAAAAATATTCATAAGTGTTTCTTAATAATTCGCTAGGTTTCTTTGAACACATTATGATTGTATGAAGTTTTATTCAAAAGTTTATACGGTTCCGATGGAAAACATTATTCACTTCAATTCCCTTAGAATTTTAGTACCCTAAAAAATCTGTTTAGACCCGACTGTTTAAACACTAAGTGTCCTACTTTCTATAAGTACCCATATAATTGTAATCAAATGTTTTAGAACAACTAGCGTTATATAATCTAAAAAGTTATAAAATTAAATAAAACTCCGGATTACAACTTGCAAAGTTACTGCCAGGAATTTAATTTACATAACATTATTGCGCACTGCTTTGCAGGAAAACCCACATAATTAAATTCAGAAAGAATACGACAAAAATCACTGGCCGCATTTATGGATCAGTTATGATGCATGTTTCGAAAAGATTAGCAAGCCTTTGAGGTGGTAAATTACGAATTTACCTAAAATTTAACTAGATTATTAGTGACAAGCTTAAAAATAAATTCTCTGCTTATTAACGTTGCATAAAATATAATACATATAATTATACCCTTCTTTAAATCTTTTTTTCTTCAGAGATAATTGAGGCGAGTTAACTTGATGATAAGGATGCGAAGGCATTAAATTGATTATAACCCAACTAGCTATGAAATACATACTTAATAATTTGAATTAGAATCTGACAGAACAAGAAAATTCAATATTTAGCCAGCCTTGATTTGTAATTTCCTTAAGAAATTTTCATTCCGACATCCTAAATACAACAAGAAAAGATTTGAAAACGATAGATGATTACTTATTTCTCTAACGGATTCTTTATTGTGATGGTCGGATGATGTTCCAAAAAGGTTAATGGCAATTCCATGTACGTGTTCCAATACCGTTTCTTTGGAGACCAAGAAAAATAACTTGAAAGATATCTAATCGTCTCGCAGAACATATTTTTAAATCACGTTTACTTAATTAAAATTCAAGTAGTGTATACGAAGGAGAGTATATATTGTATACCTAAGTGCTCGTTTGCTTTAAAATTGCTAGAGATGGGAAAGTAACTATTTGTATAAAAGAAACATTAATTTTAATTAAGATTCCTGTAAATTTACATGTTAAAAGAAAACTTATTCGAAGTTCATATGACATCAATCGTATTTACTTGGCTCTATACTTATTTTCTTTTAGTGTAGGAGAATAGGGAATGCTAATTGACACAAGTTATTGCGTTTTGAACAACGAGACGGGGTTGTATGGAGATAGAGAGGCATGGAAAATGAGGGCGAGTAGAAAACACAAACGCATCTGTATCCGAGACAAGGCGCTTGATTCTATGAAAAATAGGTGATAATTCAGAATCTGAGGAACACAGGCCAAAATCAGATGAGGCATAGAATATACAAATGGAAAGAGTAGAGAGGGAAGGGAAATATAAGAAGGCTTAGATGAGGCGATGAAAACTCTCGAGTCGGGTGTGGCAGGAGGCATCACAGAATATTTAAGGATGGTACGGGCATGGAGTCGAAAAATGTTTGAAGAGTGTCAGAAACGGGTCTTTGGAGGTTAAGGAAGGGTTGGAGAAGACTCTTGCACGGGTTTACTTACTGTTCAAATCACTTGTAGTTTGGGATGACTAAGTCCATAATCATAAATCTGTTGATAGAATAAAAGTGTAGATAAAGTTATGGAGAGGAGGTGGAAGAGTCCTAGAATTAGGCATTTCAAGCCCACGTCAAAATCAATTCATTTGGCAGCGGTGGCACTTGCCATCCGCTTCCCATTTCAGCAAAATGACCTGGCTTATCGGCGGCTCTCCGCAGAGAATTGGGTAGTAAGAGAGAATAACTTCCACCATTTTGAGCATCTAAATTAACAAAATAATGTTATTGTGTTTTTCTTCTGTGGGAATGAGATGGCGCGTTACAATTATTTTTTATTCAAAATAGCCCTTTATAATATTTAAAATTTGCATTGGCAAAATTTAGTATGAAACATAGAGCGATAAGAAGTAATAAGGTTTAAATACAGGGGGTCGACAAAGTTTAAGCCTATAAATTAGTACGCTGAATGACGAAAATTAATATAAAAACTAAATGAAGGCAAGTGATTTAGAATTAAGATAAATGTAAAACAAAAATATAAAGCAGTAAACTATTGGTCAGCAAACTACGGCCCGGGGGCCTGATCTGGCCCGTAACCCGAAATCATCCGGCCCGCAGTACTTAAGATAAATATTCAATCAATCTGGCCAGCAGCAGCGATTTTTGTTAGGACTTTCGTTATCTAGAATTTAAGAACAAGCACATAAAAAAACCTCGATCCGCTGTGGCAGGAAGCGAGTCTCGCCTTTTTTTTATATCATCGGTTTTACTGCCAATGTCTGGATATATATTTACAAATTGAAATCAAAGAAATATCCAAAACAAAAATAAAAATAAACAGCATAATAATATATTTTAATTAGTAATTATTTTTTATTTTTATTATTTTATAAATTCAATAATTTCTGTTTTCTGTACGCAATACAGCGGCTGACAACAGATGATGGCCCGGTGACGATAAGCGTGGCCCGCCTTCCACTCACAAACAGGAGCCCTGGCCCCTTTGCCAAACAAGGGTGCCTACCCCTCTAGTAAATAGATAGAAAATAAAGAAATAATCCTCATAACAGTGGCGAGATACAAACCGCCACCGCTGCGTGTAGCTGAGACAGACAAGAGGCGCTCTATTCATCGGACTATCGTTGTATTTAAAAACACACGATTCTAACAGAGCTTTAAAGCTCCGAGCATTTTTCGTTCCACACAACCACTACAACTTCATAACGTGGGTGAAGAGATTGTAAGTGTAGCGATTAAGGTAAGATATAGAAATCCATAACAGGGTTATTTGAAGTCAAGATTAAAGCAGAAAAATTATAGAGCAAAACTATTTGTAAGGGAATAGAAGTCAAAGAGGAATATTCCCTTAAGTTGCTCCTTAAATTTCTTCCCTCACTCCTTTCTAAAAATTTAAACACCACGTGTAGTAACGTGAGAGTCCAAAGAAGCGGAGAAAGAAATATCCGCTAGCTGCCTTGCAGGTGCAGTTAATTAAGTTGAGCACGCAAAAAGCTTTAATCACACCGTGAAAACGCTAATCTCCGTATTTTGGAGGCTGCTCGCTGAGTCTCCCGCCAACATCGTTGGAGGCCATTATGACCAAGGTCGGGCGACAAACAATAATCCTTCTAGGTGCCAGAACTCGTCTGCCAGACGGATGTGCCTTCCAGCGATTAAGCAACAAAAATGGCCGTCATTTAAATACCCTGGGTTTTCCAGTCTCTGGTTAGATTTAGAATCCGTCGCATTCGGTTCAGATCGTTGTGTTTGTTTCCTCAAGTTCCTTGATATTCGGTTATACCTCGAGATCAGATCTAACCAGGCAGACCAATCTCATTTGTGAAGCCTTAATATGTTCACAGCATGCCTCGTCGAAACGTTTTCGTCCGCGAAGGATTGGCCGGGATTCCTCTTGTCTCATCTGGACCCTTTCCCCCATCAAGGATCTCCAGTTTTCCGTGTGATACTTCGTGTCGAGCCGCTTCCAAGTATCAATTTGGAGGTTGTACTTCTCTGGAGCAGAGGTGCCATCGTCCGTCTTGAAGAGGGATCGTGAACTCGTCTTCTATTCCCTCCCCCGTTTATGATCGTCACCGTCAGGATATTCGACCTGGAGCCACGCCCATTTGCCTTTTCCATTCCTCGCGCTGACCCGCTGAAAGATATTCACTCAAGGGCCGCGTTTGCTGGCCTTCTCCCTTCCTCCAGCTGACTCCATTAAAGGTTAAACGACCATTTGCTTTAATGTCACGATAAACTACACACTTTCCGACATTAAAATATTACCTCTGTATAACTGATTTGTAATATTCCATTTGAAACCTGATTAACGAGTACTTAACGTTTCCTGATTGCCCATTAATCTCTACTCTGTTAGAGTTGTCCTTTATTTACATTACCTATATTTCCCGTATCATTATCACTATCTCTCAAATTTAAAAAGGGAATTTTTTTGAGTATTCGAATAATAATTTCATCTTAGTTTGGTCATGACTTATGTTTATTATCAAAGTTATTTCTAATCATTCTTTTATAATATAAAAAAAAATGGTGAATTTTAGAAATAAATATAAGTATCGAAATATTTATGAATTTTTTAAAACCCAAAAAATTACAAATGGTGAAGTTCAGAAAATTTATTTTTATATATCTTCTTTTTATATAACTATATTTTAGCAACGTGATATTTTGAAAGGGGAGAAATTTAGTTTCGAGTTCCTTTTTTAAAATTATTATAATTGGTGAAGTTCAGACAATTTATACAAATTTAACCATGGCTGCTTTTTTTTAGATTTTAAATTTTAATCTTAGTGACGAAGCCATTGCCTTCTCTCTTTCTCTCTCTCTCTCTCTCTCTCTCTCTCTCTCTCTCTATATATATATATATATATATATATATATATATATATATATATATATATATATATATATATATATATTAACAAGTGACTCATTAGAAATTATGATTTTTGTTCTCATTCTTTAAATATACCTTTGAACTGCTACTTAGTAAACTCAGTTAAACGATATCGGTCCCTGTTGATCCTTGTAACTAACGGATTACTTTACGAAGTGAACGTACTTGTACGTAGCAAGGACATGAACATACATTAGAGGATATATGTATGTATATATAACTGTATATATACATATTTCCTTGGTTTTTCACTCTTTCCTTCCAACCAATAGATACATATTGATATATATATATATATATATATATATATATATATATATATATATATATATATATATATATATATATATCTCATCTATTGATGTGACCTATTTCTCGACACTATTACTTCAAAGTTTTAAGAGTATTTTCTATTTTGAGAGCTGTTGTTAATGGTTCTTACAGGATTGTTAATAACTAAATTGTTCATTGGTACTATAATAATACATAAAACTCAGGAGCAGAACCAACGAGGGCATCCCCTCTTGAAAGATTTAACGGATAAACCTCTTTCATTGTTCTTTCTTCTGTTTTTATTTTAGTGTCTGTCTGCCCTTTTCCATGCCACTTCTTGTAACCCATCCTTTTGTTTTGTTTTTAATTTCGCCTTTCCCTTCTCACACAGGCGTGGAGGATCATATATACGAGTGAAGGCAAGTTTACGAGTGCGTTCACGAAGCCTCTTAAAGTACCTTTTCCCTTATGGAGTTTGGTTACAGCTACAGTTGTATTACTACTACTTTGTGTATAGAAAGAACAGAGAGGGACCGCTGTATGCGATACGGCAGTCAGGTAGTCAGAGAGGATCGTTGCGGAAAACATTTACGAAAGGGACAGCGAGAGTAGATAGGTCGGTGGCTATACACCGAAGCTATGTGTTGTTGTGAGGGTGAAGGTTATGTGGTATTGACTGGACAAGGGTTGGGGGTAAGTAAGGCGGGGGAGGCTGACTGCTCATCCAGAAACGCGTTATTCATGATGCCTATTGGATTATGCGAAAACGGTACGGGCGGCGGGTGTTCGTGAACCGCGGGATATCGCGGCGCCATCGCGTACCTTCTTACGTGTAGTGAGGTGTAAAGTGGGTCTGTGATGAGTTTGTCGAGTTGTTTGGTGAGTCTGGTATGAGCGTAAGTGTTGAGAGGAGCTAGTTTATTGTTGTTGTGTAGTGCGTCCATTCTCAAGTACCGTAGCGAACGGGAGGTGCGCTTCAGAGCAGAGTTCTGAATGCGCTGAGCCTTTCGTTTCCACGTGTCGCTCGCAGCTACGAGCGACAGTGGGGCGTACGTGAGAATGAGTCGCACGAGTGCTTTGTATAAGTGTAGTTTTAGTCTTTTACTCGCTGGGTAGAACCTACCCAGCGATGCGTTTGTGCGTGAGGCTCTTGCTTGTATTATGTTTTGGTGTAAGTTGAACCTGAGGGATTTGTCGAATGTTACCCCCAGGATTTTGGTGCACTGTGTGTATGCGAGCCTTGTTGGGTTTTGGTGGATCATGTCTGGTGTGTGTGAGTAGATTTTTAGGTTGTGCATGAAGTGATCTCTAGCGCCATAGAGTGTCATCTGTGTCTTCTGAGGATTCGTGGCAATCAGCCATTTATCCTCGTAATCTGTCTTCTCGTCTAGTATTCTTTGTGCGTGGAGCGCGATTTCTTCAGGGGCCCGGCCGCTGACGAGTATGGTCTCGTCGTCAGCGTAGGCCACTATGTATGTGTAAACGCATTTTCTGGTGGGCGTGGGGTGTCATTTGTAAACATAATATAGGGTGTGGGTGCCAGAACGCTTCTTTGGGGAACGCCTGAGCGTGGTGTGAACGAAATCGAGTGGTGCAGAAGGGAAGAGTAAACAGAAGGAATAAAAAGCAAAAGATAAAAGCAAATATTATTCTTCTATTTTTATCTCAACCGATTCGTGGTAATGAGCATTGTAATTCGAGAATCTCAAACTAGTAATCCTACTCTGGCTTGAAGAAAAAGGACCCTTAAATGAGAAGAAAGAACTTATTTTTCTTTCTTTAATTTTACGGGAAAGGCTGCACTTGACACCTTCACAAGGTATGGTTAGTGAGCATGAATGCCATTTGTATCGGCGAGGTAGAAATTTCTAGTCCATGAGCTACCCAACTAATGTCACCATATCTGAGTTTGGTTGGTTTAAGATACTCGCCTGAAGAGGTTTTTGGGAGTCTACAATGTCCACATACAGGCTAATTGACTCGTTGAATTTTTGATTTTCAAGTCTTTTTTTGGCGGGAGGCAAAACAAATGATTGACTATTCGGAAGATGAACACTCATTAAAGCAACCTTTTCGTTGAATTAAGTAAATTCAACGCTTATGATTAAGCTTTCAAGGGAATTACATTTCATAAATAATGTAAATAATTAATCTTTTTCATCATTTATCTATATATCACTCTAATCTTTTGAATTTAAATCTTTTGCACATATTTCTGTAGAGGATTGTGAATGAAGCCACCTTCTGTTTTTCTCGACCTCTCTCTGGAGTTTTTTTTTATCCCGTCTATTTTAATATAACCTTATATTCGTTATTTTGCATTTTATATACTTCATTCTAGTTCAATTTAAATTTCTGAATAAAACTTAAAAAGTTTTCTTCCGACAGTCTAACTATAAGAACAAAGGATATTTCTGGCTGAATAAATTTTATGAGTTACTAACCTCCTTCATAAGGTTGATAATGGGTATTGGCCCCATAATTTATGACGCTAAAGTTTGTAAAAGTTCATAAAATCTCACAGGACACGGTAGCAGTCATGCTTGAAGCTGGTAGCTGGCGTATTCTCTCCGGGCGGTAATGTAACGGGTGTACACATAACCGAAAGCTTACTCTTTCTCCCTCTGACAACTGCTACATCGAGTCTTTGCTTTTTTCTTCTCTTCTATAAGTAACCTCATAAACTACGAATGACCGCATTATCCAAATGACTTAAGTTTTAATTTGTTTCATAATGCATTCCTATATCTACCCATCAGTGTATATTTTAATATATTACCATAAGTGATTAGAAGCTTTTTCGTGAAGATATTTGGAAAATTACCCACAAATCCAGTTTTTTACTTATTCAATACCAAAGAGCACTTGAACCATCATCAAGCCATAGCTTATCTGCAATGAATATTCGCTATAATATTTTTTCATTTAACGTATTTTTATCGGAACAATTCTTTCCTTATGCTCGTAAAAGAAAATATTTTAGATAATAAATTAATATTTTACCATTGTATTCTAATTAAGGTGAAAAATGTATTTCGCTTTATCAACCAATCATCACTATCTTTATTTTTATCGCAATTCTAAACTATACAAGTAAGGTACGTAAAATAGTTCTGCAAGAAGAATGCCCCAATAAATTTTATAGTCACGATTTGAACAATAATGCGTTCACTATTTTGTTATTAACACAATAGCTAACACAACACATTAATTAGTAGCCTGGATTTCTAGGATAAAGAAATGCTTCTTTATTTTAGTGGTTTATTCATAAGTTTACTTATTTAACTGATTTTTGATTTTTCATAATAGGTATCCTTGACTGCTTAGACGATTTTGTGAGAACCGAGGAGATAATTGGCATCTTCAATTCTCAACATCTTCCCCATAAGCGCACTATTACTTTCTTCTTTTCAACCAACCTGATGCAGACACGCTTTTTCCATTCTCACCATGAAACGACCTCAAATCCACAGATTCACCTATTATTCCTAAAACAAAAAATACCAATTTGTTGTGTGGAATTAAAAGATGGTGATACCTTTCCTACGCAATATTTTTCCCCCAAACACTCTAGCACATCCATCTTCTCATAGGTTTGTGGCCAAGAACTCTTCCTCTGGATCATGAAGTTCACATAAAAATCAGAATGATCTCAAAGCCACCAGGGGCTAGGTTCCAGTTGGGGAATGGGGATGTGTCCGGGTAGCCATTGTTTTAGAAACAAAAACCAATCGATCGTGGAACTTTCCATGATCTAAAGAGTGAGGGCCACCTTTTTGGTGTGAGGGATTGTCGAATGAGTACCACATCGGCTGGGATACGGGACGGAGCAGAGAGTGGATATGTTGGGCTGTTAATAAACAAAGGGGAGGGAAATGATAACTCTTTTGTTATTGGTTATGTTGGTGATGGCGTATGTAGAGCTCCTTCTTCCCCAGCCCTCAGTAGGGTAAACACAGCTGGTCCGCTAATAAGTTGGTAGGCTAGGAGGATTCAACAAGTCACCTTATTGTTAGAAACCACTAAGACTAGCAAGAGCTCTAGTTTTTGTGGGATTTATAGCAAAGGATAAAATGATTAAATTTAATTTTCATTATTTTCAGGATAATCAAAAGCAATTTAGATTAGCAATAATATAAAAGATATTTGGCCCTAATCAAGATTTTAAGACTATAAGTAAAATCAGAATCTCTCGAATACGTATATGATCATGTCGCATTATATCATTCATTACATTTACTGCGCTATCTACTATTTTAAAGTTTAAAACATCATTGTTTTTGACATTTTGGTGACATAAACTTCACAAATTTCAAGATAATAACTTATTATCACCCATTAGAGCGCTGAAAGGCCTTCGAAGCGAAGGTATTTTTCCATACCCTAACGCGTAAATGTGAACGAATCCGCTATGTTTATCTTACCTTTGGGACGTAATGCCTTGGCTAAGAAAGATACTTCCTTTTGGCAAATAAAGCAACACAAGAGGTGAAAATTGGAATAAAAGAAAGTGGCAGAGTGGCCCTATTGCAGTGATTGTGGCGTTAAAAATGAGGTAATAAAGCAAAATCGTTCAGTTTACAGTGATAAAAATCTAAAATGTTGCATGTAAACCACCCATATACTGCTTCATTAAGAAATTAACGTTAGGCAGATGGAACTCAATATGGTCAACATTTTTCAAGATGGCCAGCCGATTATGGCAACTGGTTTCTATTAGGTTTACATACTCTATGGGCCCTTTGGACCCACCTAGGGAGCATAGTGGCTTTCTTAGTGTCCGCCCACCTCTCAGAAGAGAGACATGTGAGCCGGCAACTAAGTTGCATACTCGAAGGATCTTGTGTATAGATTAATATTCTATGCGTCAATTATTGTTTAGGATTGTAAGATGACTTATCTCATTAATTTTCTAAAGGTTTTGACATTTTTCGTCTCACTTGCTTGATTCAGTTTTCTTAATTGGTATCTGGATGCATCATTGTGTAGCATATTTATTTTTTCCTTGAAAGTTGCACACAAAAGTGCAGTGCAGCTTGAGACAAACCAAGAGAATTTGCATCTTCCTTGTCATTCACTCTCATATGATGTTGGTCAATCAGTTGTTGGTATCACTTCCAAATAGGTTGCAGCGCTTGCCAGAAAATCTCTCATCCCTTCCAAGGCTTATTTCACTCATATTCACTATAGTATAATGCCCCTTTTGATCAACCCACACCTGACACCACTTTTCTCGTGATATACCTTATGGAACGTAATGTACTTCTTTGATAAAGTAGGCTTTGATCTAAGAGTGCTAATTTTTGTTGTGTTAAGGAAGAGCCGCTTCAAACACGTAAGAATATAGAGAAACGCAAGAGAATATCCAAAATAAACTTATATTTTAAATTTAACAATTTACTACACAAAAACAAAACATGAACCACAGAAATACTACGAATTTTAAAATACACAAAAAGACTTCAATAATTTCTCCGTATGCCTTTCTAACTTGACCTACTTGACATTATAGTGATGGTTGACCCACCACTCACTTTAATTAAAAAAAAAAATGCTAACGTCCTTTACTGGCCACAACTACCTTTGTGGATACCCCTTGCAACGGGTTTGCGTCTGACCTTGAACTCAATGAGCACTTTACCTCAGGAATGTTATTGTCTCCAAGACGCGTGCATACCAGCCAGATGGCGGTTGCGAACGAATAACTTGAAAGCCACCACTGACTTTGGCGAGTGTAGCAGCTGGGGTCCACACGGTATTCAATGGGGGAGGGGGGGGGTCTTCAAAGGCGAGAACAATCACGGTGCTCTAGGAGGCACCAGGGTAGGCGGGGTCTCTCTGGTAGGAGTAAGTTGAACTTGGTTCTTAAACCAAGTTAACTTAGAGTTCGGTGTGACCACCGGGTAACGGGCTCGAGGGGGAGCTTTTTCTCCTTCGTTACGTAATTCCTCATGGGCGAGGACTGAACTCGGGGAGGGGGGTTGGGGGAGTTCTTCTTCAAGGGCGAGGATAGATGAGGTGGATTTCTCTGACGAGAATAAGTTGAAATTGAACAAGTTAACTTAAAGGTCGGTTTGGTAACCAGGAACTAGCTCGAGGATGAGCTTCTTCTTAATTCCAGTCTTCCTCGGCACGCGTCTTGGAGACGCGTGCCGACCAACCAGATGGCGGTTGCGAACGAATAACTTGAAAGCCACCACTGATTGGCGAGTGTGGCAGCTGGGGTCCACATGGTATTCAATGGGAGGGGGTCTTCAAGGGCGAGAACAATCACGGTGCTCTAGGAGGCACCAGGGTAGGCGGGGTCTCTCTGGTGAGAGTAAGTTGAACTTGGTTCTTAAACCAAGTTAACTTAGAGTTCGGTGTGATCACCGGGTAACGGGCTCGAGAGGGAGCTTTTTCTCCTTCGTTACGTAATTCCTCATGGGCGAGGACTGAACTCGGGGAGGAGGGTTGGGGGAGGTCTTCTTCAAGGGCGAGGATAGATGAGGTGGATTTCTCTGATGAGAATAAGTTGAACTTGAACAAATTAACTTAAAGGTCGGTTTGGTAACCAGGAACTAGCTCGAGGATGAGCTTCTTCTTAATTCCAGTCTTCCTCAAGGACGAGGCCTATTTCGGTGTTTTTGGATACACCAGGATAGCATGGGGGAGGGGGGGTTCTCTGACGAGAATAAGTTGAACTTGGTTCCTCAACCAAGTTAACTTATGAGTTTGGTGTGGCCAACGGGTAAAGGGCTCGAAGGGGAGCCTTTTTCCTCTTATTTTCGTAATTCCTCAAGGGCGAGGAATATTCCTGGGCTTTAGGATGCACCAGGATATGAGGAGTCTCTCTGACGAGAGTAAGTTAAACTTGAACAAGTTAACTTATCGTTCGGTTTGATAACTAGGGACTAGCTCGAGGATGAGCTGCTTCTTAGTTCCTTTGGTAGCCCTGCCTCTCACGTATTCTACCTGTCCAGTTTTGGTAGCCCGGCCTCTATAGTCAGGGACTTTGTAGCCTGGAGACTCACGTATTCTACCTTGTTTTTTCCAAGTGTTTGTTATTTATACCTCGTCACCCCACTGGGGTAGGGATAGAAAGGGGAGGGGCTTGAGGACCGGCAACAGTGGGGTTCTTATCCCAACGGTTTTTCTCAGCAAGTCTTACCTCGGCTCCAGCTGGCCGTCGAGCTTGAGAGAAACACGTCTCCAATTTCTAAATGGGGTGAAATTGAATATATTCTCGTATTGGAGATCTTGTAGTTTCAAACCGTTCGGCTTTTCATATAGACGAGTGGCGAGGGGCTTTGGTTACGATTTTTCCCCACGGTGCCGGGCCCGGATGTTCTTGCGGTCACCGTCCCGTGTCTCCACTGAGAGAGAACGGAGGAGTGACGATTTCCCTACATTCACTAAGAAATAGCTACCCTGGCATACAAATTTATGCTTGCCGTCACCCCATTTCACAATTTGTGTTGGTGGTGAAGAGTTGTAAGTGTGTTTTCTTTTAAAGAGTTCCAGTCCGGTCTCGCTAACTCCAAATGAACAACTACTGTGAGATATGTTGCCTAAATACTCATCAAAGGGCTACATATCAGTGTCATAAATGACTGTCAGATATGGACTAAGTATTGAGAAGCAAATTGTGTTCATGCACAATTTTTTATTGTCTCTTAAAACTTCTTTCAACTATCCCAAAATACTGATACTACTTCATAATCATTAACACCATGGGACTACAGGATTCCCTTTATTTTTTCAGGTCATGTATAGAACAGATCTTTTGAATGAAGAACCATTCGAAACTTCGTCCTTGATCATTGTCAATCCAGTTCCTAAAACTCCCAGGTCATTTAGAGATAGAAAACTTGATATTGCTGTTACAATCACATTTTTTTCATTGGTTTTAATCGTGAACAATTTGTTAACAATTAAGTATGAATATTTTTGCATCCATAAATTATCTTGTATCTGCCACTTCAATAGTAGAGAGAGTTACATTAATTGTCCAGATATATTGCTAAACATGAGCTCTATTTTGTCATGTTGTCTCTAAGAATGTTATACAAATTATAGGACGTTTTATTGAGGTGTATCACACCATTCTCTTTCCTCGCTCTCGAATATTCTTACCTCAAAAATGAAGTCAGATGGAATTTAAACATAAAGTAATGTATTAGTTTTTTGCTTAACAATCAAAAGGATTTCGATGTTCAATGTATTAAATCTTTCATTAATGCTAGGACATCGAGGAAGAAAATTATCTGCCGATTTTTTAAGATCTGGCATATTGATTTTGGATTCAAGCATCTCTGTCAGATGAGGTTTTTCTTTTACTTTCACTTTGACAGGGAATGTATCATTCAAACTTTCAATTGGTCATCATCCCTTTTTCATAAGAAATGAAAAGTGGATACATAAGAAAAAATGGATTGCCCCATCAGTGTCTTTTGGGAGAATGTGCTGATTCCTTTTAAATGGTGTCAAGTTTATGTTCTTAAATTGCATGTAAAATGTGTGGTGAATCAACATCCAATAGCTTTAATCAATAAGTTACACTGTCATTCATATTTATCATGATGTGTGTTTCTAATATAGCACCAACAATATTGCCAATGTATTTGTATTTTGTGTGAAGTATGTATATGAAGTTCATCTAACTCTCCTTGGATAGGATTATTAAATTCTTATAAACAAGGGTTACCTTATCAAATCTTTTAAAAATGTAATTTGAGCCATAACTGTATGATAATTATGTTCCATATATTGAGTTTCAATCTATTGGGTTGAGGAATAGGTTCTTGGATTTTTACTCAAAGAATTCGTGTAACCAGGTTCTTAATTCCATAACAGTATTAAACGAAACGCCGAGCAAATTGTTGGAAAGCGATCGGAACAGATTGAAATCCGATGGAGCCAAGTCTGGCGAATATGGAGGAAGCGGCAAGATTTCCCAATTAAGAGTTTGGATGGCGTCTTTTGTCATATTGGCAATGTGAGGACGAGCATTGTCGTGTTGCAGAGGGAATCCATAACGTCGATGAGGTGCTTTTCACGAATAGCTTCGACGAGTCGATACATTTGTTGAACGTAGAATTTTGCATTGACAATCTCGTTGTTCGCAAGGAGATCATAAAGAATGATGCCTTCACAATCCCACCACACACACAGCATCGTCTTTGGTGGATGAAGTCCTTGCTTTAATCGCCTAAGTGTTTTTTGTTGGGGCTAAGCCATTGTTTTCGATGGTTCATGTTGACATAAACACACCAGTTTCCGTCGCCAGTGATGATGCGGTGAAAAAATCTGTCCTTATATCCACGAGTACCCTTGTGACGAGCAAGCAAACCTGCGGCAATCGTGGAGCGTTGAAGTTTGTTGCTTTCGCTCAAAGCGTGTGGAACCCATGCACCCAGTTTTTTAACTTTCCCCATCGAATGAAGTGATTCACTACAGTTTTCTGATCACACGCCAGTTGTACAGCCAATTCTCTTGTCAATTGTGGAGGTGTTTCATGAAGAAGAACGTTCAATCGATCTTCATCCAACTTAATGGGGCGACCAGAACGTTCTTCATCATTAAGATTGAAATAACTGTTTTTGAAACTTGAAAACCACCATTGAGCTGTGCTTTCTGATAAAGCATTTTCTCCGTACACATCACAAATATAGCGACAAGCTTTGGCTGGGTTTGCATTGTTCCTGTCTCGATTGAAAATGAATAACAACAAATGTCGAAAATGCGTTTTCTTTTAACTTGACATTCCATTTTGAGGGTACAGAACAAAAATTAAATTAACACAACTTTTAACTAAACCGCAATGACTTATTATTCAACTTCAAGACATAGCCCAAGCAAAAGCCTAATAGTGTACTCTGTTAAGAGAAGTAGCCTAACCTTTGCAAATTTTGCTCTCATTATTTATTATTATTTCTTAATATGTGCACAAATCACGTCAACAAAACTTAAATCAACACAACATTACAAAAAACGCAAGAACTTATTCCTCAACCTAATATATATCTGATATTTCATACTCTTTAATAAGCCTACTTACTTCAGACCCAACAACTCTTCCTTTTATTAGTTTTGATTGTTCTTAACTAAGTGTACTGGTTCTCCATATATTTTCATAACACCATTAAGATGTTCATTGTCGTTTCGCTTATTGTCATGGCTAAAAACAGTCAATTAGTTTTGTGGTGGACAAAGTTCCAACAAATGTTGCCTTCCAAACCAAAATACGTATATAATAATTATCAAAAGTTCACGAGAATTATTAAGATTGTTGTTGTCAAAAGAATATTGTGTGAGTTAGCTCTGCAAGAATCTCAAAGCAGAGACCAAAATATGTTTCTTTCAAAGATGGAATTAGCGCAAAAATAGAAAATTTAACATCCTTTTTGAAGAGAGAGATTTCAATTTACTCTATCATTGGTATCAATTTATCAGTTCCTCTTCGGATGTTTGCTGCCGATTTGCATTGGTGGAAAGGACTGCCTGTCTTTTAAAATCAAAATTCCATTAAATATATTTTATGAGCCTTAGTCTAAATATTATCTGTATAAAATATATTGAAATTGATAAAAAGTTGTGTTCCCCGAAAATTCTTTCAATTTCTAGATAAAAAACAATATGGCTGCTGCATTTTCAGGTTAACATGACAAGTTGCTCTGCCATGTCATTTTTACCTTCACATTAATACCAGACGTAAAAATGATGTTGACGCAAACATATCATCAGTTAATGGCCAGAAAACACTTTAGTTTATTGCTAATCAGCTTTTCTCTCTGGTATCAATTGGCATTAAAGGTGATGTTTAACTGGCGAACGTCATTTTTAGATTTATTAACGTTTACTGGTAAAACTGAGCGCAAAAATTTTTAATGGCGATTTTAATTGCATGTGATATGGAGAGCAAAATGGCCAAATAGCTTCAGATGGTTAACATTGCCGATAAAAATATCACTGAAAACAGGATGAATGCGTATTAAAACGGGTTTAAGAGAATTTAAAATGTGGGTAAACTGAATAAGGAAGCATCGAATGAAGCATTTGTACGGAATATGAATGATGATGGGGCTGGTAAAGGGAGGTTTTCTGGAGTAAGTTATGGAAGAGATCAAAGGAGGGATAGTGGTGTAAACATAAATAATAATAATGCTAAGGTCATTATCAGAAATAGGGAGGTGTAAATAAATGTTATGAGTGCATTGGCGAGTTGTATAATTTGGGTATGAAATATGAAACGGATATGAATATAATTGACTTAGGTGAAAAAAGGTGTGTTTTATCAGGGAAACTCTAAGGATGCAAGAGATTGTTAATAGTCCAAGCGTTCGTAAAATTTGATTACACCTGGATGAAATTATATAGTATCAGATAGTGTTATGAAACAAAGGTGGTGGTTGTGTTATACGGTGAATGAAAGTAAAGAGAGCCTAATGCCGGAAGAATAGTGTGATAGTACTGTTTTATTAGGGTAAGAGGAAAGGATAAATGTAGTAGTAACTAGAAAAGAACATGTTTCTCATCTACTTAAAAAGTTTTGATTGGGGGGAGGGAAGGTGAGGATAACTGAGGAAAGAGAGGGGATGAGTTAAGGGAGTTTAGAGCAGGTAGGGTATGTGAATCAATTATTTACACTAAGGTGAAAACACGAGAACTAAGAGATGTAAAGTGTGTCCCGATTTTATATACCTGGAGAAAGCATATGATAGTATAGATGATGAAACAGCATGACAGGTTATAACAATGTATTGAGTGAGTTGTAAACTCTGTGTTCGTGTGATAATCACGATTGTCGAGGAGAGCGACGAAACCTCTCATACAAATAAAAATTTTTCTCATTAAGTTTCATTATTTTGAACATTTTAATCATTCTTTCTCTTACCTGCATAGATTCATCTATAAATGAAAGCTAATGTTTAATGTCATCATTATAATCGTAATATTCATCCTAGCTTCTATCTATCTTTATGCAGATACTTGATCAACACACAACATGCACATTATAAACCCAGGCTTACTGATCCTTTATCTTCTCAGTCTTCGTTTCTACACGCTTAATTAGATTTATTTCTCTCCAACTGTTTTTTTTTTTAAAGTACTGTATATCGAAAACTTTGCCCACTTATATCAATGCATTCCTGCCTTCTTTGATTGACGGATGGCAAATTTGACAAAAATGTTCGTATGAATATTTGTGTACAAGTCTTCAATAAGGGTTTCACTTTTCAAGGGCTATAAAATTTTTAGTGTATAATTTATAATTGATAGATCTCCAGAAAAATGTTACACTGGGCTTAATCTGATTCAAGTGAAAATGTGCTGCAAGCAAAGTTGAGGTAAATTGTTTAATCCAGGGTAACTGCCGAATTGTAAGAAAATCACCTTTCCTTAAGCTATGTGAGATAGCGTCGACAGGTAAATAGGCCAACGAAACAGAACCGTTCAACATACTAATTAATCTGGAAACATACGACATTCTACAAGATTATGTGAATTTTATTCTGATGATTTGCAAAATTGCCATCGTGGTGAGTTTTACCTTAACCCTAAACAAAAATTGATTAAGCCACTTAGATTAAATTTATTTGCAGGAAAGGTTTACCTCTGGATAGAAGTTTCATTTAGAATTATTCAGGATTCTGCGGACAGTTGTCTTATTTTTCTCCTATACACAAGCATATTGATTAGAACTTTCGGTTGTTAGTATAATAACTAGAAACACTTCATTACAAGTGCTAGAACCTGATGATATTTTTGGATGCCTACCCACTTGCTTGCTTGTGAAAACTATTAACTTTCTACTGATATGTTAAACTTCTGAGCACTGGAAGGAAAGAAAGGAAGGAAGATCTTTGCTGATAATTGACATTACATAATAAAAGGCAGAAGTTATAAAGATTAAGGTCCATCACAAAAAATACAAACGTTATGAATAATATTCGTTCTTAAGTTTATTAATCTTTCAAAACATACATATAATTGTGACTTTTGCTTGGTACAGCAAAATATTGTCCTGTATCTAATATGGTTTAGTATTCTGTAGCTCGTAAGATTTGCTCTTCGCCAGAGCTTTTGTTTGTACCTATATTAGGGATCAAGTATAATCGTCTTATTATTAAATAGTAAAATTCAAGTGCCATATGTTAACATTTTTTTAGGAAATATTTGGTCCCCAAAACTTATTGGAAAAATATTTTCGAATGGGCATTCTCTTTAGTTTCTAATAAATGTTAAGATTAGTTCCACACCAAAAAACTCAAATCGTAGTTGTTTTCTTTTATCAGGATTAATTATTAATGCGGAATAATTGAGCATATATATAAAAAAGCTAAAACTCCAAACTTCAATCTGATATCAAAATTTAATTCTCTATAAAAATCTGAATATTTTTCAAAAAGTATAAAAAGGATATTAAGAGAATATTGGGCGATCATATATCTATCTTCCATAAGAATCCTAACAAAACCTTTAGTTCCATAAAAGTTTGCATTTCAGAACTTTGAATCCCTATAAATTAATTTGATATTTAAACTTATAGTGGGGTGGAAAAATAATGAGAAATTGGAGAGAATCTCGTTTTTAAAGTAAAAATTTACGCTAAAATATTAGGATAATTTTTTCCCTAGTTATAAATGATACTAATAAGTATTCACACAAATTAAATTTATCGAAAAATTGCCTATCAAAACAGATATAATTGGATCACTGACTTGCCGATCTAACATGACTCGCATTAACACACCATTTTTTACATTTCTGACTATTAACTTGTTCACCAGAGATGGAAGAAAGTGTTTGAGCTAATTATTATAAATGTGAAAGCTAAAATTAATTTAAAAATATCAATTTTTAATTAAGGATACTTAAAAAAGATTTATATATCTGTTTGAAAGAGAAGTTTTAATGTTGAAATTAGTGGTTTTACAGGTTTTATTACCATATTCGAATAATTACAAGTACTGCATGGATTGCCTGGCACTCTTCAGTATACTGATATTTCCTTTCATTTCTCTCTTATATTGCTTTCCTCAAGTTGTGGTTGGCACACATCTAAGCTATTTATTGTACTTTTAAGTCAATATTTTTATTCCATATTAAAAAAACAGGCTATAAATGTAATTTTATTATGCTATTGGCTAGTCATATATCATAGCATGATATGTACAGTAGCATCTCTTTCACTCAGTGATATTCCTTGCCCATTAGGTTTCAAACCCCTTTCCTCGTCACAAACTCCCTAGATATAATGCTATAATATGATTTTTCATCTGAAGCCCCTTTTCTCTCAAACAGTCATTTATATAATCAATCTAACCATTTTGCTGTCTTCGAAACCTTCCCACATCAGGGCACTCCTATATTATCACTAAAACACTCTTTTCCTACTTTCTTCTAATATTCCCCTTTTTACCTCGCAACTTTTAAGGGCACAAAATAATTCACTCAATATTTTACATCATATATGCATTTTACCCATTGATTTTGCTCTATATCTACCATTCTACAAACAACATACCTTTCATTTTATCTATTTGTAATGCTCTCTCTGAAACTTTTTTTGTTTCCAACTTTTCTCACTTCCATACAAAAAATTTCTCCCTACATAATGTCATGCAAATTTTTAGCACATTGTATACCCCAAAAGATCACAATATCCCATACCAAGCAGTATATTTCAAATTTATGCCCAAATTGCCCAAAACATGGGAAGTACTGACAATAAAATCAGAATAATTAAATAATATTATGTGAGGGAATGCCTTCGAAGGACCACCGTGAGAGGACGCCTCCTCGGAAATACCGCTCCATTCTTTCAAGACCACTTGCGCGGCATGAAAAATTTGGAAAGTTCGAGAAAGAATCGGTCCCTCACTTAATCACCCATCACAGCTGTGTTTGATTTCGGACGCCATACGTTCCCCACCACCTCCCCTGCGTTAACGCCATGCGCAGCCACATTAACCCTACCCCGATATCGTGAGGCAAGTTTCATCGTCTGGTACGACGCGTTATCATGAAATGTGTTTGCTTAGACTGGTGCCAAGAATCCCTTAGGGACTAAAAGGCCCTGAGGCGTCTATCAGATCAGCCACCCTGGTATTTATCCCGAAGCTTACCATCTCTCGAGCATATAGAAAGCCCACCATCCACTCCGTTCAGACTGCCGTCTGTTTCCGGTGAACCCTTGTAACCCGTCGTCGTACTTCGTTGAAGATCAAGTCAGCAGATCAACCTTCATTAAGCTTTGGCCCCTGTTTAGAGAAAAGCTATCAAACCCCCTTATTCTTGAAAAGTTGTGCGGCCCTCTCATCTTTAGAATTGTCTCGAGTTGAGATTACGTCTCACTGGAGCAGAGAAAATCTCCTTCTTCATCACAAAGTAATCCAACCACAATTTCGAGTTCTCCTCGTCAGGACTCCACTAAGAATTTTCTTGAAGACCTGCGCCGTTTTCTTCCACCCCATCCTCCAATTCGCCCGCGCTTGAAAGTAAAGCGATCTTGTATGGTCATCCCAAGATTACCTCGTTAATCTTCACTTAATTCATTGAACTATCATAAGTAATTTTTTTCCCTTGTTGTATATATATATATATATATATATATATATATATATATATATATATATATATAAATTGCCCCTTTTATTATATATATTAAAAATATATTTGGGGGTATTGTCTTTATATATCCTTTGAACGGCAACTTGGCAAGCTATTAGTCTAAACCCGGTCAACCGTAAATCGCACTCTTTATTAATCGTTCCAGTACATTCTCAAGTGGCCTGTGGTCAGCTGATTGCCCGAGCTTGTGTACGACTCTGAGCGCCGAGGTAGTCTACACAGATATAGCTTAACATATATGAATATATATATATATATATATATATATATATATATATATATATATATATATATATATATATATATATATATGTATGTATATACTGTATATCATTCTCTTTATCTGATGTCGGGTATAGTTGGGTACTTTTTATAGTGAAAAAATCAGTATCCTTATCTTTATCTGGTGGCAGGTAAAGTTGGGTTATTTTTATTTGAAAGAATCCTTTTTCTTTTCAAGTTACCCCCCCCCCCCCCCTTCCCCTAAGTGAAGTTGTTCAGTAACCAGCTTGCCAAGTTCGTTCAAGAATATCCAAAGAAGGTGAAAAAAATTATTTTTATTTTTTTAGTGATCTTTTTTGTGGTGACCGTTTTTTCCCAATTTCAATTTCATTTTGTGTTTTTAGGGGGGAAAGATCTCCCCTAAAAACCCTCTACTAATCCCCGTGAAGAATTAAAGGCCTATAATCATTGGTCACATAGAGATCAAGTTTTGAATTAATTTTATTTTATTTTCTTTAGCGTACAATTTTTTTGTGTAGCAGAATTTCCGTTAGAATTTTGATACAATCGTCAGAGCTTCATAATCTTTTCTGTCAGTTCCTTAGATGCGACGAGGAGCCACACGCGCACTTACACCAGCAAGATGTCATCATTTGAGTGTTTCCGTCAACAATGAGAGATCCTTGGGTTGTTAGACAAGGATCTAGTTGCATATGTTCATGAGGAAGAAAGAAATGAAAGGGCAGAAATAAAGAACAAAGAAAAGCCGAAGAGAGAAGAGAAAAGGAACAAAGAGAAGCTGGAAAACAACAAAGAGAAGCTGAAAAAAAGAGAAAGAAAAAGAATTCGTCAGCATAAGCGTGAGCTTAACGGGAATCATTTGGAAACTCTTTCTGTTAGCTCGAGAAATAAATCCCCCTCAAACCCCTTCGGTAAAGCTTCTAGTATTTAAGGAGGACGAGGATTTCAGTGCTTCCTTAACTCACTTTGAGAAAATTTTTGAAGTGAAGCACTGGGATATGGAAGCCGATGGAGTCACTCCGCTACTTCCTCTCCTTAATATTAACCTTCGCGAAATCTTCATTTCGCTCCCGGCCGAGGCTACTCTCGACTACTCCCTCAAGTCGGAATTATTATCGGTTGTTAATATGAATCCCAATTAATATAGGTCAAAGTTCTGCCAGGGAAGATAACTTCCAGGCCAGACTTACCGTCAATTTAGATTCACCTCCAGAGAACTTTCCAGTTCTAGTTGGACTTAGCCCAATTACACCGCGACTACAAATCCCTAATTGATTTCGTTTTACACGATTAGTACTGTTGATGGCTGCACTACCCAAATTTCCCCCGAAGAATTCACTCAAGTTTGCGCAGGTACCTGGTCCATTTAAGCCCAAGTACCATCCCCTGCTAGAATCGAGGGATATTAAGCCCCTCATGAAACATCCCCCAGCCTCGCATTACGCACGAAGGCCCATAATTTGTTTTTCCTGCGGTGTTCGCGGACACGTGAGAACACACTGTTCGCAAAACTCCCAATTTCGTTCTGCTCCTAGTCATCAAATCTACCAAATAAGCGCCTCTCTCTCTCTTTCAGCCACTCGCTCTGAAACGACAGAAACTTCCCCAACAAGCAGTTCCCCGGAGAGCAAGTTCAATAAAAGCACCCCCGATGGGCTTGAGTTTGAAAATCGAAGCGTTAATGGTTGCAGAGTGTGAACCATCGTAAGAGACACCGGATGTACTTGCTTCGTCGTCTCTGAAAAGTTGCTCCCTCTAGTGGGTCCTGACCACGATAAATTCGCAGTAGTCCATGATTACTCAGGACGTGCAAATCGGATCCCTGTGGTCCGCTGCTATCTCGAATGCAGATACTTCACTGGTTTAGCCGAGTGATAGCAGCCCCCATTAAGTTCTGCGCCGTGTTGATCAGCCGGATCCCGCAACTCTCCCCCAACCCAATCACACAGCCCGTCATCAAGAGGGCCTAAGCGCTAAAGGACACTGCTCCCCCCCCGTTTTATTATAACCCCAATATGCCCCAGAGTTTGCAGCCCTTTAAACGAGATTTTGCAAGCGCTTAAAAGGAATGCCCCATTCTCCAGTCCTTGTGGGGGAAACGAGATTTGACGAACGGGGATTTGCCCCTGGTCAAAGTGAAGTTGCCTACCTAATAGGCGACATACTCTTTTATCGCTCCAGTTATCCAGTTCAGCTGATGATAAAAGCCCCACTCGCTCGTTGTGTATCCCTCGTTCCCATGTTCCCCAAGTCCTCCGACTTGCACAGGATGGATTAATGGCTGGTCATTACAGTCACAATAAAACGGCTCAGAAAATATTCCGTTATTTCTTCTGGCCTGGTGCTGCCAAAGAAATTGCCGAGTTTTGTAGATCGTGTGACATTTGTCAGAAGACTACAGCAAAAGGATGAATACCCCCACCCCCCTCTAGAAGAGCCAAGTTGCCTCAGAGCCGTTTTTTAGAGTGGCCACAAATGTAATTGGCCCAATTTACCACCCGTCTAACGAAGGGCACTCGTACGTTCACACTCTTGTTGACTTTGCAACGAGATTCCCCGACGCAGTCCCCCTTAAGAAAATAGATAGCGTGACTTGTGTGGAGTCCATAATTCCTATCTTTGCTTGTCCGACAGAGGTAGAAAGTTCACCTCTGAGCTAATGAAACACGTCGGCAAGCTCCTTAAGATCCAGCCCTTGTTCACCTCCCCATTTCATTCCGCCGCTAACGGTGTATGTTTAAAGTTGAATGGCACTCTGAAAACCATTCTGAAAAGGTTATGCTCAGCAGAAAAAATGGCATCGATACCTGCCAGTTGCTCTGTTTATCTGCAGAGAAATCCCCTACAGGACTTTGGGATTTGTCCCCTTCGAGCTCTTGTATGGCCGAAATGTACTTAGGCCAATGAGCATTTTAAATGAACTTTTTTCTAATCCCCGCCTGGATGAGGAGATCAAGTCCTTGTATTCTTACTTGCTAGATCTTAGGAAACGTTGGAAAGAATGCACCGATATAGCGTACAAAATTTGGACCTAAATCTAGAAAAATATAGGACCTATATTAACGTTAGGTCCAAAGAAATGGGATTCAAGCCCGCTGAAAAGGTGCTGCTCCTCCTACAGAACTTTGGAGTTTGTCCCCTTCGAGCTCTTGTATAGCCAAAATTTACTTGGACCAATGAGCATTTTGAATTACCCTTTTCTAATCTCAGCCTGGATGAGGAGATCAAGTCCTCGTATTTTTGCTTGCTAGATCTTAGGAAACGTTTGAAAAAATGCTCCGATATAGGTCAAAAGAAATGGGATTCAAGCCCGCTGAAGAGGTGCTGCTCCTCCTACCCACGGATACATGCAAGCTCTTGTTGTACCAATGGAAATGCTTTTTCCCAATCCTAGAAGCCCGAGATGCCGTAGATTACGTAAAACAAACACCTTCTATTTAACAAAGTGTTTCATGTAAATATGCTAAAGCGCTATCACCACCGCGCCTGCATTAATAATATAATTTCCCTTGACAAAGAGGCAGTAATGGAAGCCTCTTATCCATTTGAGCCTCTTAATTTAGTTCAAACCAAACGTGTCAAAGCGGACAAAAACTACCCTCTCCAATCTCTTCCAGGTTTCCGTGTAAACTCCACCCCAGAACTCAATTTAACCCTCAGTTGGAACCCCCTCAGAAGACGCAATTGGCTCTTTTGTTAACTGAATTCCCCAATGTAATTTCTGAGAAGCCTGGTTGCTCTTTGTATTTTGAGTATGATATAGCCCTAACCACCCAGGAGCCCTATCCTGCATTCCTTCACTTGTGCGCTACTTTTAACGCCGAAGTGGAAAACTTGGTAAAACTTGGTCCTATGAGATATTATCACTTCTTTTGTAAAAGCCTTATAAAGGACGTCGGGACATAAGACCGGATTTTGTCCATTTGACGATTGTTCTTTTAAAAGAGATGAATTTAAATGCTAACCAATGAGATCTGGGCAAGCGGGCAAACATACATTTAAGTAGGTAAGTCAAAAACCAAACGCTCAAAGGACTACAACCCTGATCGTTTAAATAATCGAGGAGATGTTCATGCAAACTTTAGCTAATGCTAACTAAAATCATCGCTTACTAAATTAAATAGATAGATAGAAGAAAAGGTGTGAGAGAGTGAAAGGATAGTGCGTCCAGAGCCCCCTTGACCCTCCCTCTCTCCTCTGTCTCCGTTTCGGATCCAGAGGTGAGGAGGAGGGGTATGAGACCCCGGACTCCGCCTCTTCCCCAGTTACCCTCCACCCTGTGCCCTAAGACATCGGGGTAAAAGTTTAAGGGAAGAGGAGGAGGACAGAGAGACGAAGAAGAGAGGGACGGATAGTAGAGCGAGAAACTAGTAGGAGATTAGACAGGCGACCTAGGTGGTCATGACCCTACATCTAAACGTGGTGCTAATACCAGGGCGTGTATCGCTCCCCTTGTTTTTATGTAAAGACTGTTTAGAATGACAGTGTTAAAGGGTTAGTGAGGAAAGAAAGGAAATTGGAGAGTTGCAGAGAGTTGCAAGTTTGCTTGGAGGTCAAGCTAATCTCTTACTGTGAAGTAGTTATAAGTTGGAATCATAGTCAAAGAGTAAGTACCTGAGTTCCAGGTTTATGTGAATTCAGTTGTTGCCTTCTAGTATTTAATATAGGCTTTCAAACCGTTATTAGTTTGTAAATCTGATTCTAGTAAGTATTCGATAGTTTTTCTTGCATGTATTCGTTGTTATCTTGCCAGCTCTGTTCTTTTTATTGTACATGTTCAAGATGCCTGAACACTACGCGTGTTCTTTTGAATTACATTGATCGCTATTTTTATCATTTATAATTTACTTTCATTTTCGGTCTTAGTTTGGTTCTCTTTATCGGTTGTCATATTCGTCGGTTAGTCATTGTTATATTCGGTTCATTTTTGAAGTGTTGAGCTTCCCTTCTCTGTCTTCGTCTCCAATATTTATTCTGCTTGGGAACATTCGGTTAGGTCTCTATCATGCTCTTAATACTATGTATTTGATTTGTAAGTTCTTCTCCAATCTCTTCGCGTCTCATCAATGACCGCTTTCGCCCCTTTTCATACCTTTTCATAATTATCTTGTTAAAGGGTTCGATATTGGCTTCTTTGTGTACATAGCTCTTATATTCTTCTTCTCTCTATCCTTCTTGTATTAGTTATGAGGTGCATTGCCTTGTTGTGAATCCTCTGTATTTGAGATTATTTCACGTCAATGTACACATCACTATTGCTAGATAGATGAGTGTCGTTTGGACTATTGAATGAGAAACTTTCTTTTTTGTTCCATTGGCTGAGCATTCTTAACCCTTACAGAAGTTTAGTCATATTTTTCCTTTTTCTATTCTGTCGGTTACTTGTTTCCTGAATCAAGTTTTAGTTATGGTTAAACCCAGAATTTTACTTTCATTACTGTATATATATATATTTCATTATTTACGTATATTTTCGCTATCTTTCTCCTGAATACTCGTATTATGTTGACACAACAACTTGCGTTCTGTCATTCACAAATTTTATATTCATACACCCCTCTATTGCTGGGGGAGAGGGAAATATCTGCTGTGTAGACAGCGTATAATAGTGGACTGAGGCAATCATCCTGGGGAACCCCGGCTTCGAACTTAAAGCGCTCTCCTTGGTGATTGCCTGAGTCTATACACGCGTATCTATCTATGACATAGTTGCACAATAATCTTTCAAGTTTATTTTTAATTCAAGTTGAATTATCTTATACTGTATCCCGGGCTGCCAAAATTTGTCGAAGGCTTCGGACATATCTCTGCAGACAATTTCCATGCTCAACTTCTCGCCTTTCACCTTTGCTATTTATTCCATTATTAGACAAAGTGCCATATCCATGCTCCTTTTTTCGGAAGCCAGATTGGCGCTCGTTGTAAAGGTTGATTTCCTCAAGATGTTGTTCGTGTTTTTGCAATGAAATCCAATAGCAAAATAGGTTGTAAATTTTCTACCAGAAATGGAGATTTACCAGGTTTCGGAATAAAAATCATTTTCGACACTTTCAGGTCGCTAGAAAAGTAGCATGGATTAAAAAACGCACTGAGAATATTGCTTTAAACCTTCTAAGATTTTATCCGTTGCTTCGGTATAGTTTTTTCTGTGAGTCCTGAGATCCCTGGCTCATCCTGTTTAAAACTGCTCATCGCGTCTTTAAGCTATTGCATAGTTATTGTTTCATCAATTTCCTCGTTGGTGTTTTTATTTGTATCGACAATGTAGTGATGCTGGGTATTTTTACTAATCTGGTTAAGTTCTCCAACTATTTCGTTCTCAAATTCAGTTTCAAAGTTTTCATTCTCCTCTTCAATGATTCTGAGAACTTTCTTCCATTGTTCCCTATAAGCTCTTTCAACCTCGGTTTCGTCTTCTAGTTGGTATCCTGTCTTGTTTTTAATTCTGATCTTTTCCTTAGCTGGTTTGTCTTTCAATCTGTTTACCCACTTCAAAAACTGTTTAGATGATTCTTCCTCATCTATTTTATTGATAGGGTTGGTATAGTGTTTTTCTTGTTTTTCGCATATCATTAACGTTAGCTCTCTCTTCTTTCTTCTCAATTGGTTGTACATTTTCCTACTTGGTCTGTATATACGTATCTGTTCTGAAGCTAATCTTATTTTTAAGTTCTGGTTAATCATTTCGGGCGTCCATCTGAAATTCTGGATGGTTCTGTAAGATATTTTGGGGATTACCCCCCTCGTCAGCGTTGATCAGTGCTCGTCTGATTTCTCTAACTCATTCGTCAATATTTTCTATTGTCGCTTCGCTGGGTGTCTTTGGTTCGAAGGCTATTAGAATTTCCTTGTACTCGGTCCAGTCAGCCTGATGATAGATAGGCTTTCCATTTCTTATATGGCTTCTGTATGGGATGTGATTTATAGTAAACAGGGTAGCTCGATGGTCGCTGATCGGTATGTCGATAGGTTTGAAGTGATAGTTGAATGACAGGTTGGGAAGCCACATTTTTGTTAATGTTAGTTGGGAATTCTGACCCCAGTCTTTTAGGCATTCTCCCATTTAGCATCGTCTTCAAATGACTGCCGGCGCTGTTCGTGTTGTTATACTCATTTTCAGCACCGTGGGCGTTTATATCTACCATAACGATGACTGGCTTTCTTTTATTGAAGAATCCGGTGAAAATAGCAATTGGGAGTCCATCGTCTCTCCTTAGGGGTTAGTACCCGGTTGCTATTATGAGGATGGAAAGATTGAGTTGTATTTATATTGCTGCATATAACTATACTACTCCTTCTTGCGTCCTGTAGTAGAGTTTCTCTTTTACTGCAATGGCGGCTCCGTCTTATCTCTGTTTTGATGGGTTTGTTGCTATAATATTGTAATTTCATATCTTTATCTTTTCCACTTCTAGATCCATCCCCTGTCCTGATATTAGAATTATATTAGGGTCCAGTTCTCTAAAAATATTTCCATAGATATATTTCTTATCTCTCCATCCGTTTGTAGGTAACTGTAGAATTTCCAATTTCCCTTTATCTATTTTGAAATTAGTTCTAAGTTCTTGCTCTCTGGTCATTGCAGGTGATTCTATTTAACGCTTTTTCTTTCCTTTTGTACACGCCTAAACATGTATTCTTGCCTTTCTTTGTGAGAGATTGATGTAGACGGTACCAGAGATTGTTAGCTTGGGATTATGTTTATGTTTGTACTCGATTTCCTAAACTTTTGAGCTTTCCTGCTCGTCACTCTGGTCTCGTGAGCGGATTCTTCGGTGCTGCTGTCTGTTTTGGTTTCATCCGTGTTGGCATCTTCTCTTTCTTCTCGTTGATGTTTATTTTGAAGATGGTTGAGGAGTCAACTTCTTTAGGAAATTTCATTGGCTCGAGTCCGTTTTATTTTAGCATACCATTCAGAGTTCTTGTATTGCTCCTTGGGCTAGCTATATTTATGATGTAAGCGTGCAGGATGTATGTGAGAATCATCACATATAATTTTCCATCCAGGTTTATTTGTGTCTCCATTCTCGGTAGATGTGGGGCATTTTTTGCAGCTGCGGCGTACGACATTTTTCTTCGTCCTTTTATTCTTTCCTCAATTTCTGTTCTTTTAATTATTTTATTTCTTTTCGGACATGGCATAACAATATTCCCATTTAGTCCTGCGCAGTTAATGCAGTTTCTGGCTGTTTTCTGGCAGTTTCGGTATGAGTGGCCCTCTGTCCCGCAATCAGATCAAATCAAAAGTTCCTTTTGGGGTCAGTTTGAAATTATGTGTTCTTTTATTGCGTAGCAACAGAACAGATTTGTATATTTTCAAACGTGTCTCGTTGAATGTTGGTCTGTGGGATCCTTGTACAGAATGCTGTCAGCCCCTTTTCCACAATATGAGAAGCAATTTCTGTATTTTTGCATACTATTTTGAACACATAGGTATGCTCTTTAAATTAAATAATTTCATGAACTTTTAGTCATGGTTGTCTGGTTTCTAGTTCTTCCTTAATATCCTGTAGGGTATTCATTCCAAACCATGGTTCGACCTTTCTACAGACCCCACTTCTATTGTTTGTGCACTGCAGAGGGGGTTTTTGATTCGCGGGCGAGCTCTTAAATGTGATGCTGCCAGCCATGGACAGGAGTTTTCCACGTCCTTGTTCTCGAGAAATATCAAGATGAATCCTGGCAGTTCTTCGATTCATTTTATGAGAGGGATTTTCAGGATCGTGGATATCCGTTATGCAACTTCTTGCGGTTTTCTCTTGTTTTTATTTGTATAAGTCTCAAGGGGAGTCGTTTAATAAAATCCATTTCTAAGATCCTTAGGGAGGGATTCCCCCCCTTTACTAGTCTGAGAGAAAAGACAGATTCTCGAGATCTAGTCCCTTTTCCGAGTGTACCTATTTTAACCTAAAATACGTTTCTACGAACGCACTCTGCAACCCTTCTACCTTAATAAGCCTACTCTATTAGACGCCTCTCCAAGTCTACGGCTCGTGTCCTTAAGGAATCCTCGTCTTCACGACCCTCAGAGCCTCAAAAGTGGCTCGTGTCCTTAGTGAATCCCTTCTTCTGGAATTCATTATACCGTACTAACAAGGAGGTCTGGTGGGCGCACAGAAGGTTGCGTTATGTTGCGTAAGTGAAGAAAAAAGGTAAGAGGTAAATAGCGCGAAGTATGGATAATCCCTCCTTGGGGGAAACCCCGTAATAAGAAACAGGAGATCGTTCCGATTATAATAAGGGCGTATGTATCTTGCGTGCAGTTTAAGAAGAGAAATATTTATCGAGCAGAAATCACGTTTTTACGTTTTTGAACTCCCGCTAGACTTTGCCTCCTTTATCTGGGAATACGTTACCACACCATAGAGAGAATAAATTACACTGGCCAACAAATTTGAACTTTTTTAATCAACAGAGACTGAGAAAGCTTTTTTTCATGGCAATTTTCTCGTTGATTTCAAATCTGACTTTTGTTTTTCTTTAGCACATCAGGTTTTCGAAATATTCAAAAATGCAATATGACCGCCGTCCTTGATAGAATGTATCGTTTAACTCTGATTTTTTTTCCGAAACTGGTGATATATGGTTGTATAGCTTCATTGCTAGAAAAAATTGTCTTCTGTATATCTCCATGTGCAGTGAGAAATTGAACTGACACCAAATGATGCATTGAACATATGGAAACTCTCAAATTTTTCATTCTATTTAGGCGTAAACATATGATAAAGATAAATAGCCATGTTTTGTTTATTCCACAAGCATCATAAAGTTAATGGTACTTATATTGCATGTATAAGAATGGTAAACAATGATTGAAGAGCTAATAATTTAAAACGTGAATTTATAAACGTTGAGTACGGGATTTGCTCTCATTCCAAAATCCTTGATAGTGAGTTTCCATGGTCTTAATATCGTGGTGGAAAGGTTTACCTTGTTCGTCACTTACGGCTCCAAGATTTTCTGAGAAAAAGTCTAGGTGCGAATACAGAAAATGGATTTTAAGTGATATACGGCATCCCATTTCTTTATAAGATTGAAGATGGATTTCCACGCCATCTCTGTATGCAGGTGACATGTTGATTCCCAGAAAGTTTGCACATTATCACTTGAAGGCTAGCCATGCATTTAGTTTAAAAGGAGTGAAGGTCTTCTAGAAGTCATGTTCTGCCAAAACCTCCCTGATTTGAGGTCCCACAAATATGCCTTCTTTTACTTTTACAGCGCTCAGTTGTGGAAATCTTTTGCACAGATATTGGAATCCTTGAGAATTGTCCTTATCCATTGCTGTCACGAAGTTTTTCTTTAGCCCTATTTCAAATAAAGAGGTGGCAGATATATTTTCTGAGGCTCTATCACAGGGACAAACTGAACACTGCTTATTCCAGGCTCATATATAGATCGAAGTGCCCAGTCACGCTTTTCATAATGTTTTGCAGTGGGACGTCTATCCTACAGGAAGAGAAAGCATCAATACTTCGTGAATCCTCCTTGCATACCCATTAGCATGCCTATGACTTTTAGATCACCAAAGATGTACCATTGATGGGCTTGGTAGTATATGGCTTTAGGAAAAATATCCATATTGCCATATGTCTCCTTAAGGTGGACAGAATGGCCAGTAGGAATGGAAGGCTTTACATTGCCATTGTGTAAGAGGACAGCTTTCAGACCTGTCTTAGAAGCATCAATAAAGAGACGCCAGTCAGACGCCTCATATGACTGTGACAAGGCTTCGACAATCCATTTATATCATGGCAGTAGCAGAGAAGTCCATTAACTGTGAATAATGAAGTTAAATCATTATTACATGCACATTTTTCTCGAGTAAGATTTTTTCCTGTAGTCGAGATGCTAAAAGTTCTGCTTTCTCCTTTGACAGAACTTAATACGAAGAAAAGTAAATAACTTTGGCTCAGAGATAGCATCCTCATATTCAACGTCCGCATCTAATGTGCATGCACCTTCATTACTGCTATCATCACTGAAATCATCAGGTACGAGGCCATCATCAAATGGAACTGGAATTGGCAAAGATTTATCATGTGGAACTGGTCTGCACGCCGAATCCCTGGTTGGATAAACAAGTTAGTGCTTGTTCTTTGCACAAAACGCTTTTATGGGCACATTGCAGAAATAGGAATCCTCAAAATGAGCTCTGGACTCTCTCCATATGTTAGGAACAGCTAAGGGCATTGAAGCTTTCTTTCTGTTAATTCACTCACGTAATCCACTAGAGCAGGAATTACAAATTTGGTGTGGTGCCCATGCTTTATCTTGGTCACCCAGAGGAAAACCGAAGTATAGTTTGTACATTTTTCGTTATATAATTTGTAATAGTACGCTGCTGAGATTTTGTAAAATGCCCACATACATAGCAGAATTTATCTGGATGATTTTTGCACTCTCGAGGCATTGTAACTGCTTTGTGGAAATATTTGGAAGCCTCTTATGATCAACACAGAAGGAGCAGCTTAGAAGATGCACATCACATGAGGAACCTGAAAGCATAAAACAGAATTGTAAATAATTGCGCAAAATATGCATGAGGGTTACAAATGTAAATGAATTATTCTCTATACCCCTTTAACCAGCAAGAAATCATGAGGCATCTAGTTCGCTCATCTTAGCAGTACAATAATGATTCATGCAATAAAGCAATACCAGCAATATACTACATTTTCTGATCGCAGGCTGCCAATTTGAATTTTTGGCATCCCTTAAAAACGGTACGTGCTAAAGCAAATCTGAATGCAGATTCGCATTCAGTATGGAAAAAGCATTTGGAAAATCATAGTAAGGGCTATGATGAAAAATGTGTGTTTACCAGTGTTATCAGACAATCTGAGCTTTCTCCTAAATTTCAATGCCCGACCGAGAATGTAACTAATTAACCAAGCAAATACCGTCAAAGTATAATCCAGATATCTCCTAATGTTACCTAATTTAAACGCCAGTTAAAATATTTAAAATTTTGATCATTTTACTTAATAAATTTGCACTTTGTATGAGTACCTAAATAAATTTTGCAGCACCTAAATAGAAGAAGCGGTGACATTTGGCACCCATACAAGAGATTTAAATGAAATAATAAAATATTATATGTTTGTACGATGAGATATCCGATTAAAATAGAAACAATTTTAGCAAAATAATGCAATGGATTTATTTTGCTTTTGTATTTGGTATATATCTGTAATTAAATCAAAACAATGTACTATAAATTAATCTCCCAAAATTTCTAGTTTTGTTTTAAAACGCTCTTAAATTTAATCCAATTCAATCGAAGGGACATATCTAAATCACATTTATTAAATCTTTAAATTGTTTACGATCCACGATCCAACAATTGAAAGATTGAATAAATATGTTAAACCTTGTAAGCGAATGAAATAAAGTAAAGTAAGATGTGTTAGTATGTTAACTTTATATTTAATATATTAGCGGGCCTATATGAACTTTATTCCAAGACCCCAAATAGTGACTCATTCTTTCGTCTTGATTTTTAGGAAAGTGCATTATTTCTTTGTATTATTATAGAGTAATTGTTAGACTTTATAGTTATGAAAGAATTGATAAAATATGTTAATATAAGTTGAGAGAACGAATTTGTTGTTATGGGAACCGATTAAATATATAAATTTATTATAAGTGGTTCTTACAATACCGCATTCATGTATTCGAGCTGTTGAAGTAAAGAGGAAGATGTAGTGCGTTTAAGGATGAATTCTTTTATCAAGAAAAGTCATCTGAAGAGGATTAAAAAGTTCCCGCCGAATAAAGAATATTAAATTCAGCTCTAAGATTTATTTTACATTTGAAGAAATATTTGATCACCATTTACCTAGCCGACCAACCAAGAAGAGAGGTTTCCATTTTTGGACTCATATCCTTGTGAATACAAAGGATTCACTGAGGAAGCAACCAGGCAGCTGCCCAGTCGAATTAAGAAAACTTTTAGCTGCCCCAAGAGTGGTACTAAAAACCTCTTTTGGTAATCACGCCACTATCGAAGAGACTCACATCAGACTAACACCAATAACTGGTGACATTTTTACGTCGAGCAAGAAGAGTGATTAAATAGAAATAGATTAACGAAGAGAGCAACAAGCTGCTCATTTTTCACTTCAAGAGGAGCCTGCCAATTGAATAACAATCAAATCTTCTGTTTTTAATGAGGCAGCTATAACGGGATGGCTTAAAATAGTGGAAGCACAATTTCACATTTCAAGGATCACACGGGAGGACACAAAATCTTACCATATCCTTGCTTTTTTACCCCACAATACAGTCGATAGTCTTCCTGCTGCGGTCCTTTCATCACAAAACTACCCCCTCTTACGAAGAGAAGTGATTGGACTTTTTTGAGGACGAAGCCTGAACTCTTCGAGAAATTTATATCATCTTCCTCACTTACCGGATGACCATCAGTAAATATCGAAGAGCTATGTAGGACAGCACTGCAAGTTGGAGTTAGCGAAGATCTTGTGAGACACAAGTTCATCCGGTCCTTAGCTCAGAACATTCTGCCAATCATCGCCACACAGAAGGACTTGACTCGCGCGTCAAGTACAGTGTTTTAGTGTAAATAATACTGAAACAATTGAAAGTGGTGCCACATCTTTTCCCGATATAAGTGCTCTCACTGTAATATGATATTTCTAATAATCCAATGAATAATGCAATATACAAAAAAGTGCGCGCTCATTGGCCAGCGTTGGGTACCCCGATGGTAATCGATCAAATTTTGTGCCCTAAGAATATAACAGTGATATTACAAAATGAGTAAAATTAAGGCTACAACCGTTCCGTAATAACAAAAGCTTGTTGTGTACCGTTCACAGTTGTTTGTATTTAGGTCGAATGTTAAATATTTTAAACCGTGGTGCAGATGGCCAAAGTGAGTTAAAAACGTACAAATCCAACAATCATCCAGACCATCTTCCCCAGCCCCCTCGTAAAACTATGTAAAACGGCTCTCTACCAATTACCCTCGCTAAAGCTCTCCTCTGAGGGATCATGTTGCCCTTGGCCAAATGCTGCCATCAGTGGAGCGAATAACTAAGAAGTGTTTGAAGCCAGCGGGCTCAAAATTCCAGGTAACCTCTGAATGAGGGGACCTGATGTCATCGACGTTCCGTCCTGCACCCCTTTGGTCTTACTCATGAGTTCCGCACCCAGGGGGGGGCAGAAGGGCCGGATGTGCCGATCTTGGCTTGGTCGCTTACCGAAGCAGCAGACCCATTCTTCCCGGGCAGGCTCCGCGGATGAAGAGGAGCCTGGAGTCTCTTTAGTCTTTTTTTTTTAATTTTTAGGAGAGCAGGGCGAGGAATGAACCCGCTTCTCCCCTCCGCCGGCAGGAATCCCCAGGCCAGTTGGACCGGCCTCAGCCAGGTCCTTTTCCGAGATAGAGAAGGTCCTGGCAGTCGCAGGGGCACCCGTCGGAGGAGATCCCTCCGCTCATTGTACTGCCTCGGAAACCCTAGCCGTTTGAGGATGACCTTGCATGGGGGCAGACTCGAGTTTGCGCTTGGCGCGGATCCCGGATTCGCTCCCATGGCAGGCTCTACCGTCTGAGGCTGTGTTGCCTCAAGGACCATGTTTATCTCAGTTGGCCAACCTCCTCCAGGACATCACAGGTCCTATTGGCAGCAGCGTCATTAGTCATGTCTGGGGAGGCACAGGCTTCAAAGGTGAGCGGTCGACTATGGGATGCCTGCTGGTTTTCTTGGCAGTCCCCTTGGAAAGAAAATGAGGGACTGCCACTGGCAAGAGGGAGGTGCCCGAAAGCACCTCCAGGGAAGGGGGTGAGGGGGAATCCCCTACACTCGTAGGCGAAGGATAGGAGTAAGCCCCCTCTCCGGTTTAAGAGTTACGGAGGGTCCCCTGGGAAACCACAGGGGGGGCCCTCCATTTTCTTGGTGGAGCTGCCTGATGGCGGCTCCGTTGGTCTTATAGGCGAAATTGGTAGAGATTTTACTTTTGTTAGGTTTTGATTCATGGGCATGGTGACCTTATTTTTTCCATGGGAAGCAATCGCTTATCCCCCCTCGCAGTAGCCGACCCTGCAAGGGGTGCGTACAGGACCACCCCTCCCGCCTGGTGGCCTGGCAATTCCTCAGCATGGCGGCTCCACCTTGGACACGGCGTAAAATTGAAAGATTGTGAAGAAAGAAGGAAAAGGAATGTGAGGAAGGTATGGTTGGGAATGAAGCAGATTGTTCAAAACCCACCATCTTAAACCGGAGCTCAGGGGCTAGGGAACATTGTCTCCTCCCCCCTTAGCTCCGATCCGGGATAGTTGGCTGAGAAAAAGGTCAGCATCTACCCTGTGAAATTAGATGCTGGGAAAGGTTGTATGAAAAGCTAGGAAACAGGGGGAAACACAAATGTTCTAAAGGAAGGAGAAGAGGCTAACCTGTGGTCGGACAGGGTGCTGAATCCCTTCAGCACGGCGGCCAGGATGGCAAATCGCCGCACCCCTTACGAGGTAGGTACTATTGAAATGGGAATTTCGTCCCTCATACCCCTCACTTAATTAATTAGATTTCTAAGCAAGAAAAAGGGCATTCACTGAGAAAGCAGCCAGGCAGTCGCCGGGCTGAATTAGGAACCCCAATTTGGTGACAAATTACCCCTTGGTAATTACACCACTCTCGAAAAGGCTTACTTCAGACATAAAATCTCTGCTTAAAGAATGGACCAATATCGAGTAATCAATTTCAAAAACTGTATTAGAAAATTTTTATATGCATTCAAGTAATCGGTGCTGTCTAATAAAGAAAAACTTTATATTCAATGACCAAACTTGCATTTAAAAAGTATTTCCATTATTTTATTAAACCTAGTTTCTAATAGTGCAAAATTAATTAAACCTGGAGATCAGAAGGAGATTGCGTCGATATACAGTTCACATTATTTTATAACATTTATATATGAGAAATTATGTGTTTTTCTTATGACACCAAATTATTAGGCAATTAATGAGAAAGAAAAGGTAAAATATTAGGTTTTCCCCTTATTCACACCTGTTTAGGTGTATCTTTTTACGTAAGAGAGATTTTGGAGGTAAAGGCTGAATTACTCTGAATAGGAAAATAATGTGAATCTATGTAATAAGGGGACGAAGATTTGGGGTTTATTTAATTCACAGCTGGAAACAGACTCCATGTTTATGAGTTAAAGGAAGTATTCCTGTTTATATCTTTCAAAGACCCTTTAAAATAGATTTAGGGCAAGTTTTTATCTTAGTGGAAACAGAGTGTGACATTCATATTATATTATTATTATTCGAGAAAAGATTACGAGTAGAAGAAAGACCTCGAGGCTTTAAATATTTTATCACTGGCTGTTAGAAGTTAGGTTATATTAAACAATTAAAAAAGGCTTATCTTCTAGTTTTGTTCGGAAATGCCTAAGCGCATTGATTTATATTTTTTTCGACTGGCCTTATTTTCTTGATAAACACATCTGGACATCTACGTAAGTCTTACGTACTATGTACACTTTGTTCATCTGGAAGTTTGCATGCAAACAAAAAGTGGAAGCCGTAAACGTGTAGTTCTAGAGTTTCAGGAAATTTAGAGAATGAAAGAGAAGCCACACTTGGCTCTCCCAAGATGCGAGTAAGACGTAAATAGTTACCAGAGACAGATTAATCCGGGGAGTGGAAATATTCAGATCTTTATTTTGATTTATCTGCGAGAAGTACATATGGCACTTTGGGCCATATTTCTTACCGTGTCTAACGAGCTAACGCTGATCTCTTCCATGAACCGTGAAAGAAAATATGTTGAATCTCCAGAGAAGTATTAAAGTTAGACAATCGACGTGATGTCAATTGCCTTGATTTCCTCAAATATTCTGCTTTGGTATGAAAAATGTATTATACTCAATACTTACATTGCAAAAATGCATTACCAAAATGTTTGGTAATTTAATTTTTTTTAGAAACTAACGTGAGAGAGGAATTTGGAGTAGCTCAAATAGTGAAATATAGTGAGAGAATAATAGTTTTCGGTCATAGAAAAGTATTGAATAATTTCACAATTTGCAATGTGGAAGCAATAAGGGGCCACTTTCCTTATTTTGAGATGCCACAATGATATATTTTTCAAAGAAATGAAAGATAAACCTGGCCTTTGTCTTTGTGCATTGACTTGTCATGGAACGTGTACTGATGGCAAGGAAAAGCATATAAAGTTTTGGTACTGGTGGTACAGATAATGTGGGTCAAGGATCAATGCCTTATCAAAAAGTGTAAAAAATTTGGTCTCTAAGTTTCCGATCAAAGAAATTGAGAGCTACATTTAAGTTGTTGATTATGCACTGAGCTAGTAGTTATTGGTCCTCAGGCTTGGCCTGCATAAGAAAAATTTGTTTCCTATGTTAATATGACGGGGAAAAAAAGGGGGATTAACTTAGCTGGGTTGTTTTTTTTTACAAGTGACATTACAATTTTTCTCTCTCAGGGAAAAAAAGAACAAAGATGGCACATAACAGCTTTTTAGCTTCATTTGCCTCGGAAAGGCCTAAAACCAAAAAGTTAGTCACTCCCTAAATGCCGGAATTACATGGGAGTAAACAATGTGGTAATCTTATTGAATCTCTGATTATGCCAGCACTTTTGAGTAGAGGACGATTGGTACGAATCTGAAGTGGACGGATGGCAAGAGTGCACTTGATAGCGTGGCAGCCCGAAATTTACAGCTTGAAGCAAAATGAGAATTACATGATTCCAGTCGAATTGTTTCGATCTAGGTCGTAACCACAGATAAGAAACCTATATCTCAAGTAAACCTCTCTCAGTGCATCCAGTATGGAAGTCACTTGCAATGGAATTCTTATTGAAAGACCTAAAGTACTGTTCACGCCAGAATAATATTGTTGCTTAGGTTTTGCCTCTGTTGACCTTAGTCCTCACGGTACCTTAATATTAGAATTATTTAGAGACTCATAACTTATCTCCTATTCAGGCAGCTTGTAAAGAAGATCGGTCTCATCAATGAGTTTAGCTTGTAGGTGACTAAACGTCAAACCAAAATTTGCCTCATTTGACTTAATTTGCTGGGCTTAAGGCAGTTGTCTAGTCACAGATTACAGGAATCACGTCTAGCCATGTATATCAATTTTGCTGTTGCTTCATCTCTTCACCATCTGTTTTCGGGAAGGATCTTTAAAAGATTGCTTAAACTCTATTTCAAAGAGACTTTTATGAATTTTAGTTTTAGAGCGCGGGGAACTGGTTTAGATATAGAGTTGTTTTTTTAAATTGATTTGTTGGATTCATTGAATTCAATGGAAATATTTTGCATTTGTCATGGAACTAAGTTAAGCGATTTTTTGCTCTGACGCTCTAGCAATTATAAATTAACTAAAGCTAAAAATTGTATTAAGAGAGAGAATGTGTGTTTGCTCTTGATGGTTTCACAAAGGAATCGACGAGCTTTTAAATTTTTAATGTTTGGCACTTTGAGGTGATTTAGTTTTTTCAATTATTTTATAACTTATACATAATACACATATTTATAATTTTAGGAAAAGATTTAAGCAAAATGTAAAACATAAAAAAATAAGGAAAGCCAACAGCAAAACAAAACAAAAGATAACAAACGAAAGGTTTATTATAATAGAATATATCTTCGAAATTGGCCAAGCTTTTCCAAGAAATTGATAAACTTGTTGGCTACAAGAGGGTAGCCACCACCAAGCTTGATGTGATCGGAAGAGATACCACATCGAAGGTGTTTAGGAAGCAGACATTCAAATAAAATGAGGCACATAGTCTAGGGATACAAAATAATCTAGACGTTGTAAGGATTGAAATCCACAGTGTACGTTAGGGATGTTTAACTTTACAAGCTAATATTTAGGGTAACTGATCTTAACAAGCTACGAGGGCGGTCAATAAATTTTGGGAATCGGTAGGGCAAAACAATGGAGAAGGTTGAGCACCGCGCAGTGATTAAATTTTGACCAAGGAAGGCAAGAATGCAAAAGAGATCCATGAACGCATGGTTGCAGTGTACACCGACACCAACCTTTCCTATGCAATCATTGTTCGCTGCAATAGGGAGCTCCGCCATGGTTGTGAGTGGCCGTGGAAGATGACCCCCGTCCAGGACGTCCGTCAGACTTGACCAACGAGGACAATCTGGCCCGTGTGGAGAGGATGATCCTCTAAAATCGACCAGTAAAGGTCGAAGAAATTGAGCGAGAACTTGGAACATCACATGGAAGTGTTATCAACAACATCCACGACAATTTGGCCAAAACCAAAGTCTCTGGTCGTTGGGTCCCTAGAAACCTCACGAAATCTCACGACCCATGATCAACTTCAACGTCGTCAAAGTCCACAAGGCCAGAGTTGCACAAGCTGCCCTGCGCGAGTGCGAATTTGAGGAGCTCAACCATCTCCCTTACAGTCCAGATCTGGCCACTAGCGACTGCTTTTTATTCCGCTAGCTCAAGGCAGCACTGCGTGGACCCCGGTATGGGGACGATGAAGATGTCCAGCTCGTCGTCCAAGAGTGGAATGAACAGCAGTCGGGAGATTTCTGGTTGTCGAAAATTCGAAGCCTCAGGGACAAGTGGCGCAAGTGCATTGAAGTTGAGGGTAGTTATATTGAAAAATAATAAAACACATTTCCTCATATCTTATTTCCTTATATCCAAATTTGAAAACTTAAAGACCACCCCTCATAATTCAAATAGAATGAGTCACACAGTCTAAGAATACAAAACAATCTAGACTTTGTATAAAGATCGACAAACCCAGTGTACGTAAGGGCTGTTAATCTTTACAAGCTAATATTTAGGGTAGCTGATCTTAAGCTAATTCTGAGATGGACAGAATAGATGTTTGGATATAAATATACACCAGCAGCTCCTCCAAGGTAATTTTTAGAATGAAAGAATTTGAAATTTAAAAAAAAAAAATAGTATCAAAATTATAATTGATGTATGGAGATACGTAAATATCAGCAGCTCCTCAAAGGATTTTGATAATATATATATATATATATATATATATATATATATATATATATATATATATATATATATATATATATAAATATACGAGCTTACTTCTTCACTTACTTTTGTAAAGAGTACATCCAGTAATTATAGATCGTGCAAAATATCAAATTATTATCAAACCACTTACTCTAGAAAATCCACTGGCAGTTATAAAATGGATGAAGCGGCATAGATTATTGAGGATTAAAATGAATTACGTAGAGTATATGACAGCAATGAAATTGGCAACATATTCATCAATAAAAGAAAAATAAGTATGAAAATGTCAAAAGAAAGTCTGTACAAAATACAAACTGACCGCTTCGATTCCTATTGACTCGTTATCTTTTAAGAGCAACAATAGTAGATATTTTTTTCCGTGAAATATGGACTAATTACTTCAAAAACAATCCCATTAAGTTGGTGGTGCAAGACTGATTATTCAAATTAACGAATCATGTTTTTCCCATAGGCCTAAGTACCCTTCAGGAGGAGCCCCAAATCAGCCCTTATGGGTTTTTGGTTTTGTGGATACAGGTACAGCGCTGGTCTATGTTATATGGAAATAAAAATATCTCGAAATGCAATGACCCTATTACTCATAATGAAAAAGGTGGTTAGGTCTGGAGCGTTATTCATATTGACCAGTGAAAAGAACACAAATATTCAACGAGACTTCGGTCTAGATCACCACACAGTCAACCATTCTATTTTTTTTGTGGATCCACCTACAGGTGTGCATACACATCAAATGAAAGCTATTGGGAAAGGCATAGATCAGCTATTGAGAGCATACAAGGATACAAAATGGAATTTTTATACTCACATGTAGAGAAAAAGAAATAAACATGACACGTTTTACTCCTCCTCAAGGTGATTACTGATTAAAGTAATTTAATTTAACGTTTTATTGTTAATTGTTCGTTTTTTTTAAACCTGAAAATATTTTTAAGAAAAATGCTCTATTGGCTTGATTGAGTGTTCGTAACTGTTTAAGAATTTTCTTCGTAATCTCAGTAGAGTGGTTGCGGCTCTTTACAAGCTAATCTTTACATGGAGACACTGGGGTTAGCAATCGGGGCAAGGTTGAATATTCTTGATCGAAAGTCTCTGAGGAGCGCACCAACGATTAGTTGTGTTTTGCATATATATGCAAAACTGAAGTTAGAAGGAGTAATAACTAAACCGTATATTCTGTATATTCATAACTCAGGGGCCTATATACCATTATTTTCTTGAAAGACATCGTGGAGGGATGCCAGGATCCATATTATATGGAAACTGCAAGGAAAAGTCAAACTTGTGTCAGGAGGCACAGTCTCAGCAAACAGACTTTTTCATCCTATCAAACCTCTCATTTCTTACCTTAATAACCTTGTTTACCGCGAACAGCTTAAGACAATCTTCAATTGTTCCGATCCAAGTCTTGTTACCGGCAAGAAAAGTAGGCGGAGATTCCGATTGTTCTTTGTTGGCTTGCCACTCACTTCTCTTTCGAATGCTTCATCTGCTGCATTCTTGCTTTGGTTATTCACTAGTTTCATTGCCCTTTTGACTCTGCACAAAAGTTTGCACTATGAAGAATCCTCAAAGACACCACTTCAACCATACGCATTCGATAATTTAGTATTGCACTCTCTCTTTCTAGTTCTATCACATTCACTTTAGAGTTCTTGCAATACTTCTATTACTTCCTTAAACTTCATTATTAATAGCCATATCATAATGTTTGCAACCACCTCTTCTCTCTTGTGGTCATATATTCTCATCTATTCATCCATTTATATTCAATACAACCATCAGTAGAATCTCATTCCAAATAAAGTTGAAAAATCATCCCAAGTCTTTCAAACAACTTTCATCTGCTTCACTTCTATATATGCATGTGCCCTCCACTACAGCAACATAAAGTTTTACTCTTCCTATTCTCAACTTTCCTCAATTTCATGAACTGAAACATTCCGACTTAATAAATCAGGCCACTTCTCTTTCAGTAGGAGAGAAAACCGTTTTTTCTCATATAATCACGATTTAGACATCATCACACTCATTTCACTTCATCTCAAAAACTCTCGTCCTACCCTTTTATGTTCGTCTCACATAAGGCAAGCGCCTGCAATCTTACTCATTTAAAGACCTTTAATTACTCTTCCTTCTTTGCATTGCATTCGATATGTTCGCTCAATTCATTTTTAACTCAGGTAAATCGGTTTAACTCTCCGTGGTTGGTGTCAACCCAGGTTATTACCCATATTCCTGTAATAGCCAACAAGAAAAAGATTATTGTTGTCTCTCTTCTCCGACCAGCACTCTTATCGTAGCTTAATTTCCTTTGCAACAAGAAGTAGGAAGATGGTGTTAATATTCTCCAGCCATCTATAATTTGGATGGTATCCAGTATCTATAATTTGGATGGTAAAAAGATTCTTAAGCAATAAAGTCAGTCAAAAGATTTATCAAACCATCCATTTTCATGATATGGAAAATGATTGATTACTTTCGCAATGATGATACCCGAAAGATGCTGTCAAATGCTATTTCATTGTAGGTTCACGTTCTTTGAATATGGCGCCTCGCGCATATCTGAATTTAAATGAACCAAGACGTTCTACTTTACTTCTTTTTATTCTATATTTATTATCATCATCACTAACTCTATAATTTAAGAACGGGATTTTATGGAGTATTTGAATAATAATTTCATCTAAGTTTGGTTAAGACTTAAGTATATTTTAAATTTTTATCAAGGTAATTTCTAAGAATGTCTTTAGAGTTTGAAAAAACAAAATAGTTTAGTTCAGAAAAAATAAATATGATTATCCAATGCTTTATAATGTTTAAAAAAAATGAATTACAATTGGTGAAGTTCCAAAAATGTATTAAAATTTAAGTAAGGCTACTTTTTTATTTTATCTATAACTACATATATTTTAGCAACGTGATTTTTTGAAAGGGGGGAAATTTAGTTTAGAGTTCCTTTTTAAAATTATTATAATTAACGAAGTTCAGAAAATTTATACAAATTTAATCATCGCTGCTTTTTTTTAGATTTTAAATTTTAATCTTAGTAGCGAAGCGCAAACTCCCCCCCGTAGGGGGAGTGGTGAAGCCATTGCCTGGTTTTCTAGATATGGGAATTCTGGATGGTTTTTGGAATAAAACAAATTCCTGTTGAGTTTTCCTTTAACAAACTAAAATATAAACCCATTTTCAAGGACATGCATGGTTATTGATCCCATATGATGCTATTATGGTGAGCCATCAAGGAAACAACTAAAATATCGTAAATCTTGATTTGTTTCGACAAACGCACGAGAATTGAACTAACTTAAATTTGAGAACCATAAAAACAATTAATATAAGACAATTAACAAAATATTCATTTTTATAAGGAGAGCTTTTAGGAGAGCTAAAAGGATATGACTAACTACTGTGTGAATGTGAAAAAATTGCTTGGATGATGACTTCCGCTACAATGTAAAATAGTGCTGCTGATTTCCTTAGCATTCACTTCTTATAACTTAAAACACAAAGGAAAACATCAAAAACTTAACTTTTTAACAAATATTTATATTTTAATCATCACTTCACTAAATCTATAATTTAAGAAGAGGATTTTTTTGAGTATGTAAATAATAATTTTATCCTAGTTTGGTTATTACTTATGTTTTTTAACTAAATTTTCCCCTTTTAAAATATCACGTTGCTAAAATATAGAGTTAGAGAAGAAGAAGTTATCTAAAAATAAATAGGTTTTAAAAAATTCACAAAACTTCGATACTTATATTTATTTCTGAACTTCACCATTTTGTCTTTTGATATTATAAAAGAATTATTAGAAATAACTTTGATAAAAAAACATAAGTCATTTGTCCACTAAGGAAAAACCCATTTATTAATTTTTCACACATCTTCCAAAATCGCGTTATATAATTATAGAGTTAGTGATGATGATGATAATGGGACAGTTTAAAATTTGTAAAGAAAATCAGATTAAAACTAAACATATCAAAAGTAAGAATTTTTCTCTCCTGTATTTTGTGGCAGAAGTTTAAATATACGCCACTCCTTTAGGCTTTATAATTAATTATCTACTTGATTGATATTGACTAATTTTGATAGTATATTAAATGTTGCATATACATTCTAAGGCTAATAGTAAAATTCCATCCCGACTGTTACAGACCACGATGAATTTATTTCAGCAACTAAACAAAATTTTGTCGCAGGACAATCTTAACAAATACAGCTCTTAATATTTTTTAATTTTTTTATTAACTTGTAGTAGTCTCTACCTAAATTTTTGCTCAATTCTCCCATACAATTAATCCACACATATTTCTTTTGACGTTCAAGCTTTGGTTTAGTGATTACCATTTAGTAACATTAATTTTAGAATCGTCAATCCACTACATCTCTAAAGTAGTAAAGGATACGGTCTTCAAATATCATGCTACATTTCACTCTCAAACAATTAACATGAGTAATGAATGCTCTATCATTTAAGTCATCCGACCCACTATCATTTGGTACCTAAAATGTCGCATATGTCGCAGGTTCTCACAATGGTGTCACATATCCCCTCCTCCCAAGAAGATCCATTACTATTTTCTGTATTTACTTCTCCTTGCCCAAAGCGGTGCCTAACTCTATTATGATTCCTGGGATTATTTTACTAGACACCTCGCAAATGTCATTTGTAGAGTGGGCAACATTTCTGAGGAAGAGTGCTGGAGGATTTTGTTTCTTCCCGTGCCAACACCGTCTATTCTCCTCTTATCTCTAATTCCTCTAGGAGGATCGCTGGCTACATGTCTTCCACGCATCTTCAGTTCCACTATCTTTCCAAATTTCATTACATATCTCTCCTTACAAACTTTCTGTTATAGTCCATTGTCTGTATTGTGCTTTGAATTCGAGGAAAACCCCCCCAAAAATCTTCTTTAATCTTCCTTTACCATTCTTTACTACACTTTTTCACCCGCAATGAGAATTCAATTCGCTGAAAATAATGTAAATTTACTTGCAGCCTCACCCGACTCGTAACAAACGTCTTTTGAAAATGGTTGAATCATACATATGTATTAAATAACTTTTATTTTCTGTAACAAAAACAAATTATCAGCATTCGACAACAAAGTCATTACAATTCAAGTGTGAGTATTGAGGGTCGTAACTATTTGTTGGCTCTGGATAGGTGCAGATTGCAAAGGGTACACAATGTGTGTCATCGGACGTAATTGTATAAGTATCTTTAGGTGATAAGTTTCCAAAGATGATTGCATATTATTATTTCCAGGACGAGACGTGTTTGGCGTCTAAGTAAAGATTCTCCCTAGTCGAGATTTGCTCGATTGAACTTTAAGAAATGGTTCGGTTTTGGAAGATTAAGTTAGGTTACTCTGTTAATATATTTGATATGATTTGTAAGTGAGTAGGACATGGTTTGGAGTAACTAGATATAGTATAAAGTGTTGCTAAAAAACTGCTCTAGGCGAAGTTCGAAGGGGCTAATTGCAATTTTGTTGGAAAATCCAGTGTCAAAACATATTCTTCCGTTTCGCGTTATTTTATCCTCAGTTGTTAATGTGAGTGACTATAAGATCGGGCATCCAGGCAATGCTAGCAAAGGCAGTTGTGGGGTGGATTTGCTGCTGGGAAGTATGTGTAAAAAACGTGAGTGGTCTGAGTATATTATTTTAGACAAGAAACAGAAAAACTAACTATTTGGTACTGAAGACGTTTTACTCAGCTGTTTCAGTAACTCTAAAGTTGACGGGTTCGAAATTGAGTTGTGGTCATTAAAAGAGTGAATTTGGATTGGTTATGAGAGGCGAAGTCTTATTAAAAGGTATGCGGATGTTCTCTTTTGTATCTTTCCTTGGCTGTAGTGAAATAGTTTCATGTAGGTTTTAGTTCAAAGCAATAGCAATTTTTATGAGGTGGTATGAATACTTTGCTCTCAGATCATAATTTGCTATTCATAAAAAGGGATAGTGTCTAAAGGTAAAGTAAGGTGAAGTCTGATTTCCGATGAGCATAAGGAAGGGTTGGATTTTCTTTATGTATTTTGCAGAAAGTTTTCTTTTCTCAAATTTAAAGCGAAATGCCAACGTGGGCGTATCCTGCTGATGGTTTGTAAAAAGAGACGTAAAGAAAGTGGTGAAACTAGATATAGAGAAAATGTGTGAGAGACAGTCAAATATCTTCCTGCAGGTACTATGGCCCAGACGGCAAAATACATGCAGTGGAACCGAGATGGCACACAATCCTCCAGATAAGCCCGAGTAAATTTGACAAGGTTACACGTTGCCTACCCTTGTGGGCTAGCAAGAGAAGAGATAAGAGAAGGAAAAATGTGAGGGGGAGGGAAAATAGAAGGAGATAAGTGGAATTTTGCAGTCATTTTAACCCCTAACAAGAGCCAAGAGAGAGGATAACTCACCCCTCCGGAAGCTGGCCAGAGATGAATGCACTAAAGCTGGTAAGAAAATAGTTGCGAGCCGATCCTAAGGTACCAGATATAACAGTCAGCAGAGGATACCCCTTTCATGCATGTTGCTGGAAGGACAGAGAAGTGTTAGAGTATGTATTCGTAATAGGAATGTCAGAAATTATATACGTAAGCCGCTCCATAACTAGGGGCGCTGTCCTGGTATAGAGGCAAAGGCATATATATTCCTTCGATTTGGAAGGTATTTAACGCCTCGATAGGCTCCATAGCATGTGATTATAATTGTTTTTTGCTAATCATCATTATCATTATCATCACTAACTCTATAATTTAAGAAGGGGATTTTTTTCATATTTACATAATAATTTCATCTTAGTTTGGTTATGACTTGTTTTATTATCAAAGTTATTTCTAATAATTCTTTTATAATATCAAAAACCAAAATGTTGAAGTTTAGAAATAAATATAAGTATCAAAATTTTGTGAATTTTTTTGAAACCCAAAGAATTACAAATGGTGAAGTTCACAAAATTTATCCTTATATATCTTCTATAACTATATTTTAGCAAAGTGATATTTTGAAAGGGGAGAAATTTAGCTTAGAGTTCCTTTTTAAAATTATTATAATTGACGAAGTTCAGAAAATTTATACACATTTAACCATGGCTGCTTCCTTTTAGATTTTAAATTTTAATCTTAGGAGCGAAGCGCAAGCTTCCCCCCTAAGGGAGAGTGGCGAAGCCATTGCCTGGCATTTTTATGGAAAACTCAGTAATTTCATTGTAGGTACTAATGGTGCAGCTGACATTAATTTTTTAGTCTTTGCTCAGAGTAAATTTGGAAGATTACAAGGAAAGATAATTTATACTTTATTTTATTACCATACACAGGAAATAATTTCTTTAACGAGATTAATTAAATATACGAAAAAATAGGGTACCAATAGATGGAAATATATACTTCAACGGAAATTAATAATCAAAACTAATTTGCTATTATTGCATTAAATATATCGTTTACTTTAGGCGTTATGTAAACAATATAATTATAAGAATGTGTAACAATGCTTTTTACTGAATTTTAAAGTTATTGATTAAGTGCGCAGTGATGTAATGTTCTTTAAGTTAGGTGAAGTTATATGAGAAACATATATGTATAATTGGAAGGTGATAGGATTTGAGGCGTTCGAAGAGTTTTACTCTTCGCTGAGAGGTGACTTTACCGGTTAGCGGCCACCATGGCCTTTGATACACAGAAAGATGGAATGCGTTTAATGAGGATCACGTTTTCCTAACGTTTCATTAACGTATAAAGGAAGTGGTTTTGGACCATGCAACGAACTAAACGTTGTGACATTTTGGCTTGCCCCTGTTTGGAGGAGAAGTGCATTTCCGGGGACAGTTTCCTCATGCAAAAACCTGGATAGGGGTGAAAACATCCGGTCTGTTGAAAAGGGTGGAGGTTTCCTTCCCTCACTCTTTCTTTCAGTCATAGCTAGAAGCTATACTGGATATCTTCTTGGTTGCTAGAGCATGTTGTTTGCGTGTGTACAAGTCGCGTTTGAATGCCGAGGGCCAACGTCCCCCACAAATATATCAAAACTTTTTCTAAGAAATTGTCTAAAATATATTGACTTTATATCTCTTGTAACAACTATGCACTAATCTAATCGCTTCTTATTTTCAGCGAAAAGAAATCGGTACCATTTTAACCTCTTTCAAAATGCATTCATTATTTTTTCACCAAATTACTCTTTGCAAATACCAACAATTTTCTTGTTGCGAAAAGCCGTCTATAGAAAAATCATTTTAATCATGGTCTCGCATCTTTTTCAGTCAGTCTCATCTTCATTTTCATTCTCTCTCATTTTTTCTCATATTCCTTCCATCACTTTCTCATATTCTCTTTCACATAATCTCATATTGTATCTAATATTCTCTCTCAAATGCCCTTTCATAAGCTCTCTCATATTCTCTTTATATTAAGAAAAATATTAAAGCGCTAGCATATAATTTTGTATAGCACCTAACTATTAGAGTCATTAATAAATATTTATGCCATTATCTTTCTTGCTCTCTTTTACCATAATTTAGTAGCTAAATAATCGACTCATTCTTTCTCCCCTGCATTTTGAGATCTGTTTAAAAAGTGCCCTCAACAATACTTCGATTTTTACCTTCTCTTCGAATACAAACACAGTGCCAACTTTTTCTTTGAAATAGCATGTACTCGTATGTACATATAAATATTTTGGTTTTTACACGATACAAAACTCCTTCCTATCTCACAGTCTTCACTATTTTGTGTTTTACACTAATTTTCATATACAATACTTTTTTGAAATCATTTTGTCTAAATCTTTATGATAAGTTAATTCTAAAAACAAAGACTCTAAAAAACAGCCTCAAGTCTTTATCTTCCCTCCAATGTTCTGAAAACACTAGGATGAAGTAGAGCAAGAATGGACTTGCTTTAAACGGCTTATCTCTCGAGCTAACATCGGCGTTTTCTCTTAAACCAACATCGTCCGTTACATAAAAGAATCATCAGCCCTTTGTATAAAAGTTTATTATAAAAAAGAACGAGCAAAAGTCCGCTGCTTTTGAACGATTCTACCTCTTACAGACTACCACCATCGCTTGCGCCATGTCTGAAAATTAAAGTAAATATTGATCAATAGTAAAACGGTATTTTTATTTCCTGGCCTAGCGTTTATGTTCCAAAGAAATAAATAATTATATAAAGCGAAGCCATTTTTATTTCTATGTATACCCTTAAAGATGCCTCAAAATTAAATGTACATATGAGAAAAACGATAGGTTTTAGAGTGGTTTGTGTGGTAAGCAGAAATTTAAAAATATTTTGTAAGTTAGTAAAATGGAAAATGAAAATGGCATAATCAAACGAAAGTACCAAATGAGACGATGTCGAATTTTAAGTACGAAATGGGTACGTTTCTTCCGATCAATGAGTGAATGATATAATTACACGAAGGCTTAGCAAAATGATATATTAGTACAAGGTAAAATTTGCTAGAGAGTGAGGATTTAGGGCCATCCTTATACTGTCAGACGATACCCTAATATTGCATATAATTTGAATTAGGCTGCATTCTTACTGCATAATTAGTTGTGTTAGTTAACATTAATTTTCGTTCTAATAATGATTATTATTCACCTGCTTTGTATTAGTTTATCAAAAACTGTTCAAAAAGAAAAAAAAACCGTAAGTTAAAGCTGTAAAATAAGGCAGTGGAAAGTTTCACGATGCGGTTAGAATTTAACATCCCTTGAAGACGTTCACTTTTGAGAAATTGAAACTATGTGCCCTTCAAATCTTTGGATTCTTAAAGTCTTCATAATTTAAAACTTTCAAAAATTAAAAGAATTTGATGGGAGGTATTCCTATTATTTAAGAATCAAGAGTTCTCTTTGGACCCTTTAAGCCTTTGATGAACTTTACGTAATATGATTGATTTAACTTTAATTTAGCATAAATATTAGTTACCATGGTATTCTCTGATATTATCGTTTGTTATCTCTCTTTCTGCTTTTTAAAATCTATGTATTATCCTTGATTAGTCTTATGAAAGAGAGGAAATTGCTTTTGTATCATCTTTCCTTATTATGTATGGATTAAGGAACATGAAATGTTCATGTGGGTTTTTTATATTTCCGTTGAAAAGTTGTGTGCTTTTTAAATGAGATTAGTTAATTCTTATGTATTTTCATGTAATGAATCTAAATATTACACTAAAAAATGCTTATTGTCTATAAGTTTAAAGATACGCGGCATGTGATACTTGATTATTTTATTATAATATACAGTATGTGTCATTATGTTTTAAACTCTATTCTATATCCACTTTCTGCCTTTTTGCTTGACGCTTATAATTTCCTGAAGAATCATCTCTTGCCAATGTCCAGCAATAGTCTGCAAGCATTGTTGTGCTCCATTCACCCTGGTATTACTCTTCTATGGTTCAAATATCTTAGTAAAACCTTTCACTATGTTCATCATTAACCGCTATAGAGGTTGCTAGAAAAAGTCTAAATGTGAGTCCAAAAAGTGGCTTTTAAGTGACATGTTACATCCCATATTCTTGTCAGACTCGATGAGATTTTCACCAATTCTTCATAGTTTCCTTCTCTTCTGTTTCTGATAAATCCCTTCGTCACTAACTTGAATGCTTCCCAAGTAGCTTTCTCCTTCCCATTAAGGGCTGATTCAACGCAACCACTTTAAGAAGCTCTCAAATGGGAAGACCAATAAAAACTCCCTCATTTTTCTTAGCGTGGCTCAGTGAGGGGAATTTTGATGTTAAATACTTGAATCACTGACCAAGTTTGTCCATAGGTTTTACAAAGTTTTTCATAAGCCCCAGTTTTATGTTTAGTGGTGGTAGCAAAGTTTTTTTCGGTTCAGTGAGAGGTGGATGTTGAATATTTTTCATCACATCCTCTAATGATTGACGAAGTGGCCAGTCTCTCCTAATATAGTGGGAACTTCTTGCACAGTTGTCCCATTCATACAGAAAGCAGCAGTACTTGGTGTATCCGCCCAGCAAGCCTATCACAAGAGAAACAACCTTTAAGTCTCCCCAGAGCTACCATTATAGTTCATCATATTTTATTCATTGCAACATATGCTTTACATCCTCATATGTTTCTTTGATATGTGCTGCCTAACCCACAGGAAGTGATGGTTCACTAATGCCGTTTTGCCGCAAAACTCATTTCAGACTATTTTTTTTATGAATCAATGAATAGTCTCCAGTGTTTGGGTTCGTATTCGATGCTAACTCCTCCGATCAGACCATTAATATTGTTGAGGGCCACTAAATCACCTTCCATTGCGAAGAAATCGTTGAACAGCTCATGATGGTCACGAAATTTCGAAATTTTCACATCAGCTGCTAGGAAATTTCACTGTTGAAGACCAGAGCCTAGCAGCTCTGCCTTATTCTTGGGTATTTGCAGATCCTTGCTAAGGTCATGGAGTTCTCATTGTATTATGAGATGTAGCCTAGAGGAGTGTGCTTCATAAAAATTTGGGTTACTCTGTAATCCAACACTGTCATCCTTCTCTGCTTCCTCCTCACCACTTTCCTCATCTGACTCAAAGGATACCGAAGTTGGTGCATCAGGAACAGGTAAACCTTTTCTATGTGGAACTGGTGGAATATTTGATGCAATGTTTGGATATCCAATGGACTCATTTTTCTTCTTTTACAAGCCCTTTTGTACTGGAAGTACCATGTAAAAATACAATTATTCGTATGGTTTGTTGGCTCTCACCATGTCATTAGCACAGGAAACGGCATTCCTTTACTTTTCCTGTTCAACCATTGGCGAAGGTTACCAGCACAATTATTGCAACACATGTGAGGATCCCGGTTCTTATCCTGATCACTAATCTTTATCCAAAATATAAGTGATATGCTTTTAAAACCATAGCAGTTATACGGCGCTTCTTTGATGTGAAAGTCACCCCACCGCAAATGTATCAGAAATTGTGCGCCTTATTCACTCAAGTAAGAGGCATCTGAAAGAAGAAAGCAACAGACAACGAGAAGATAAACCGAAAATTATTCATAAATTTATCATTATAATACAGACCATGACAGCTTAGCAAAGGTATTTATAACATTGGGTAACAAAATAAAATTAATACAAAGTGCCTCATATGCATATCAATTGGTTTGTCAATGAATATTTATTATAAGTTTAAAAAGTGTTTGTCTAGGAAAATCACCTACCTTTAACCTCAAAATGTAAAATTGCATAGCACAACCAACTTTTATGACTGCTGTAACAATACTGAGGGGCAGTGAGACTGTGAGTGTGGTAAAAAAACACTGCCTCAAGCCTGTTGGAACATGTTGTGACACGTAGGTGTATCTTGAAAAGTAGAGCTAACAAACAATTTTAAACATACTTTCCATTATCAGCAAACTAAAGTTAGTTGGACAATGCTAGTGTGGTCTCGGAAGCACTTTGGTTGTTGACTAGTGTTATTAGGTAAATTTAAGCTTGCTTTGCGGGGGATGTGAATTGTGCCCGAATAGATAGCGTGGTTGCCGGAAAAGCAAAGAGAGTTCAATGACATAGTTTTGAACCGCACATATTTGAACTTCCTTAACGGATAAAATATTTTATTACGTTAGCTATGTCTCTCATCATGATTTTTTATTCAATGCATTATCCGCGTTAGGTCTTAAATAAGACGAATTTTCTTATCTATTATCTTTCTTTATTTGCAATGGATTAATCAGCATTTACTGTTTTGCGTGTGATTATGATTTCCATTTCATTTTATGAAGCCCGTTTAGGCTCATTTTACTAAAACGTTTTTGTCTCTCACAAATATGAATTTAACTGCATGGCTCTGCTTATAAGATCACTTGAAGAATTCTTTTAGGGGATGTGGTTGGCGTCCGAATGGTTAGAGTGGTGGCCGGAAAAGCGAAGAGCACGCAAAGGCAAAGCTTCAAACAATCCCTATTATTTCACTTTAACAGATAAAATATTTTATTCAGGTTACTGTCTCTCTCTCTCTCTCTCTCTCTTTCTCTTATTTCTTAATCTAATCTATTCATGATCGTTGTTTGGTCTTATAAAAGACGAAATCGCTTGTGTATAATCTTTCCTTATTTACTATAGGTTAATGTGCATTTAATGTGTCACGTGTTATTGTGATATCTATTCATATATATATATATATATATATATATATATATATGAAAAGGTGTTTTCAAGTACTTTTGAACTTTATTAAGTTCCTTATATGAATGCAATGTCCCGCAGGAGAAAATGAAATGGTGCTTCCAATTACTTTCGAAAGTACTAGGAAACACCATTTCATTTTTTCCTGCGGGACATTGCATTCATTTACTACTCTCACGTGATACTTTGTGAGTTTCTCATATATATATATATATATATATATATATATATATATATATATATATATATATATATACTTGTCTATGTACGAGACTACTGGAGACGTTTTAATGCAACTTCTAGTAGATCTAGACCACGTGATTGCCAATATATTCCTGAAAAAAGAAGCACAGGTTATGTTATGTATCTATGGCACATTTTAATTAATTATATCCTCACTATTTTTTAATAGATTTACATCTTATGTGTATACTTTGAAGATGCTAATCAAAAGATTTGTAGGAAACACCATTTTTTGTATAAATGCAAAGTGTTTTACAAATTGATCTTAATCAATCATAAATAAGTGAAGTTATACATAAGAAATTAAACGATTTCATCGGTGAAATATCCTATAGAAACTCTAATATTGTGATCTACTCACACATAGCAATTTCTTAGGAAATCCACTTAAGTGGTTGTTCTTGTTAATTGCTCCCACCAAAGTTTGCCAAAAAATTGTAATATTTTCATTTTGTTTTTAATTAAATTTATACTATGAAAAATTGTTGTGTTTTATTTATGTCTCGTATATTCAGATAAATAATAAAAAATGGTACAAACGCGCCTCTGATTAAATATGTAAAATTTCCCCAACATTTGGGTAAAATTTATATGCTAAAAGCTTGCCAAGTTTTTCTATTAAAAAGGCCGTGAAGGGTTTCTGTTTTGGTAATTAAAATATAGGTAAGGTTTACAGCGATAAATAAAGGAGTGTCTCAGGGTGGAGAACCCTAAGTTTTTTCACGGAACTGAAGAAATACTACACCTTTTCACCTTCAAATTAAAAGAAAATTAACTTCAAATTAAAAAAGTTGATGTTCATATTTAAAAAAACTAAACTTTAAATTTAAAAAGTTAACTTTCATATTAAAAAAATGAACTTGAAATTAAAACTGTTCACTTTCATATAAAAAAATTGGACTTCAAATTTAGTCATATCTACAGTATTACTTTCATATGAGTTTGTAATGGATAAACTGCTTAAAAAGTAAAAAAATCTCCATCAGCCATCTTCCGAACGTTTCCAACATTTGGGAAAAAACTACTATAACCTAAGAGAGCCTATCATCGTAGCTTGTGGAAATTCTTCTCATCATTTCTCACACTCCAGCAACCGTTGCTATGCATATCTTAGCCCTCTCTTTAACCAAAGGAGTACTTTTTCAAATACTGTACTGTTAAAATATTTTATATTGGTCATTTGCAATACTGATATTTTCTAAGTGCATAAAATTAATATATCTCTGAAAAACCGAAATAATATCCCTAAAAAGATAAAAGTAACTGAACAAAAAGATGGACCACCTTGAATACTTTGGCGCGAATCTGGATGGCGATTTGGCTGAAATCAGTCCTACCCAGCTTGCTGGACTGTCATCTTGTATCAGGTATGTCGATTTAAAGTCTTGTGCAATCTTTATTAACGTGTTCTTTATCGGGATTTACTTTCACAGTGAAATGGCTCCCACTGGATGATTTATGCGACCCTAACGAGGGTTCTGCGCGAAGTAATTTTGTTTAAGCATAGATGATATAACAAAACTCTCGGAAATGATTTTTTTCACGAAGATGATTTCGCATGGGATAATTGTTTTGGCTAGCATTATTTTTTTTACAGCTGATGAAAGCAAAATATTTTCAATACAAATTTCCACACATTAATTCATGAGTTTCACAAAATTGGCCCAGGTGAATAATGCAGGTGAGTCCTGCCTGTGAAATCGGGTCGAAGTCAATGAATGGATACCGGCCTGATCAAATCACAATTTTTGTCTACAGTATATTTAAATGTAATAAAACGTCGTTGTTTTGGTTTCTCTACCCTAAGGTGGAATTGATGATATAATCAAATAGAAGGTCTTCCATAAGGAGCGCCGAATTTGAAAGGTTAATAATTAAAACGAATTTTATAAACAAGGTTAGATTCTGCACAGTTCTAATGCGCTATCTCTCTCGTTTTGGTATGGTCCACAATTTCTAGCATATGTTCACCTGCGCATCTCGAAATTTTCGATAACTCCTTCACAGATGTGTGGCTCGATGCCTCCAATCACATGCCTGATGTCAGCCTTGAGTTCCGGAATTATACGTGGTTTGTTGGCGTATACTTGTGATTTCACATACACTCACTCATAAGAATAAATCACAAGCGGTAAGATCGCAGGACCTTGCTTGCCATTTCTGGTCACCATTCAAGGATATCACTCGTTGCGGAGATTTTCGTTTGGCATGAAGTTTGGCAGGTTACTCTATCCTGTTAAAAACAGAGTTAGTCAATCTCCGTATCTTCCGAATTTGGCCATAACTGATTGGATATCATGTGTCGGTAACGTTGTCTATTAATGGTATCTGCATTCCCTTCATCATCTTCAAAGAAGAACGGTCCAAGGACTCCACCTGCTCCATGACGCACGGTACCTTAGTACTCTGACAAGCAAACAAAGAACTCCTAATCAGAGGGAACAAAGATAGCAGACATGAAACAAACATGCCTTTAAACTTCAAAACACAAAAGTGTCACCCAATTCAAATTCGGTGTCCTTTATGGAACACCCTTTATAAAAAGTACAGCAAATTGCATATATTAGGTAATAGGCCTGTAATTATTGCCAATTGTGTTCCGATTGGCATTTGGTAATGGGCCTAGGTGAGCTTTAAGTTTGGTTATTGTTTATGTTTTTTCATTGTTTATGTTTGGAATTCAGTGTCCTATAAGAAAATGAATGATAAATTGCAGATATAATATTTATGTAGCTGTGCAAACCGGCTCTATTATATTAGACAATTACTGTGTACCGTCGTTGCACCAGTGTCTTTATGCTATAGGTGATGCCATTGCCGATGCTTCTGTTAATCTTTTTCTTTTTCATTGTTCTATTATCCATTATCTATATGCATTCAATTTTAGCGAGAGAAGTACAGCCAATAAGTTGGCTATATTGATTATATAGAGTACCAGGTATGTTGCATTGCAGAGACTGAAGGTATTTTTACAAAATTAATCTCAACACTATTACTTACTTTTTTCATAGGTGTTATTCTTATATTTATATCATTGGGGGCGAGATGCGGGGGGTCTCCTAGGTTAGAATGGCTACAATTGCAAATTGTTCCTATGGAGATTATACCCCAACCACTGACGACGCACCCATGACGAAGAAGAGAGAAGTAAAGACTGGCACCAAACAAGGGAAGTACACTAAAACCTACGAAAAAAGAAATTCAACAAATAGAATCCTAACAACCGCTGAGAATGACCCAGACTGATAAGCTGTAGCAGAGGCCAACGGCATTCCTAATCTGATAGCTTATGGGTGGATACGACGATCAGGTAAACCAAAAGAGAAACGCGGTATTCGTTGATTAACAGAAGTTCGTAAAGAACACGTCGAAATGATGATTGAATATATGCAGGAAAATCCGTTAATAACACTAAAGGAGATTGCTGCCAGTCTTGCTAAGGAAACTGGCATTGCTGTTTGCACGAACACTATGTACTACCATTTCGATGGCCAGCTATACACAATTAGAAATTTACTTCCACAACCTTGTGTTATGAATTCAGAAGCAAATAAACAAAAACGGAAAAAGTATGTGTAAAAAATCATGAACAGAATTGGGTATGGGAAAACAGTTATCTACATGGATAAGATAAAGGCTAATCTTTTTCTTCGACGATCTCAGTGGCATGCACACAAGGGGTTGCTTTGCCTGCTTAAATGTCTCACATCTAAAGGACAAAATTTTCATATACTTGGCAGCATATCTTAGCAAGGCCTGGTGTACTAGGAGGGTCGACAAGGCAGCTACAAATAAGAAGATTGCCGAGAATGGCTACGAACAATGTTACACACAATTACTGAGCCTCTCTCCAACATTGTTGTTGTGTGTGACAATTCACCTGTTCATTCTGGAATTGAATGTGTTGCAGAGGAAGAGGAGTTCGAGGGAGTAGAAATAGTACGTGCGAGTCCTTACAGTGCTACGCTAAATCCAATAGAAGAATCCTGGAGTGTCATGAAAGCCGCCTTGAAGCGAGATTTGGCTGAAAATTTGCATCGATTATGAACACCACCACTGGCATGACGCAGATGAAGTATTGTATGTAGTTCTTAGATGGCTACATTGATAAGGCTGTTGCCAACATCACACCCATGCCTTACCTGAAAACTTGCAACCATGTGCAAAAACATTTTCCTGGTGTGATGCAGATGAAGGGCTTAGACATGGGTGATAATAACTGAATGGGCTTGCAGTAATTTTGAGTAGACATACATTTATACTGAGGGGTAATTCATCATAGTTTACTTTGATCTCTTTCTCTATAATTGATGTTATTATTATTGTCATAAAAATTTAAGAAATACCTGTGTGAAAGGTGTTTTTTTCATTTAAATTTATATAAGTAATTACTGTACTATGTTATCTTTGTCATTTTCATTTAATAGCGTAATTCATATTGAGTTATATAATTGGACATTGTTTTTATTTCCGTTTGTAAATAACAACATTTGATTACCATAAGAAGCATTATGAGCTTGTGACGTGCTATCAGACATTTTATTTTTTTAAATTGAAATGCATTTAGACCTCTTGTCAGCTCAGTTGGAAGAGTGTCCTCTTTCCCAGCCAAGGAAGCGAGTACTGCCCTTACAGCACATGGCCAGCCAAAGTGGGAAAACTGGGCGCTGAAATGACCTATGGCTCACAAAAGCCTCGGCTCAACTTCTTACCCAAGTATGGGTTATCTCAAAGAAGGTGGAAATTCATTTATTATAATTTGAAAGTTAACTTTTTAAAATTGAAAGTAATTTTTTAAAAATTTTCAATCTATTTTTTTTTAAATTGAAGGTTAACTTTTTTAATATGGTCAACCTGTTAATTTTAAGTTCAATTTTTTAATATGAAAGTCATTTTTTGAATTTGAAGTTCATTTTTTAAATATGAAAGTCAACTTTTAAAATTTGAAGTTCATTTTTTTAAAATATGGAATTCAACTTTTTTTTTAATTTGAAGTTCAATTTGGTTAATTTGAAGGTGAAAAGGTGTAGTAAGCAAATCTTATGGGTTTTAAGCAAATAAAATAATTTTCCCGTTTCATTAAGCAAACCATATTATGCGATTTAACTGGAAGTTGTTTGGTCTCAAATTTGTTTGTATCAAGAACAAAAACGCTAAAACAAATGCAAATTTAAATTTACTGTGTGAAAGAGAGAGAAAAATTCTTTGTACGTAGTAAAGCTCACTGAACCTTTCATTAAAAGAGAAAAATGATATTCAGGATAATATTGTGGCGAAGTTCTATCCCTGAGATAGATTCAGGATCAATTTAAGCCCATTATGAAGTTTTGAGACTATAAAGTGAGGCATAAGAGTGGTCATTTCATTTAAATTTAAACTTAAAACCTAAGAGAGCAACTCATCCAGAGTTAGTAAGGCGAAATCTTTAAAAAATTTGGAGATGAAATGAAAATTTCTCTAAGATATACTGGATAGCCAAAGGTCTTATATGGACATGTAGGCTGATGGCGCATGTAATCCTTAAGGTTTTAGCTGCGACAACATCGCCCTATATGAGAGGGTAAGCGGATTTCAACCTATAAGTGAAAAAGTATGAATCTTGAAGTTAGAGGACTGAACAGACGTTTCCGCACAAACAACTCAATTTAGTGTTCATAATATAAAAGGGCTTCGTTTTTATTAGAGTCTGAAAGAAGTATTTATCTTGTACCACAAAATCCCTGCTGAATTTGATCCAGTCATCCACCAAGATGTTTACGAGAAACCTCCTATTTAGTTGTAAAAGTGTGTTTCGGCCCTTCACTGATTAAGAAAATAGCTTCGGTAGCTTTAGAAGTTCATTGAAAGGTTTACAGAAAATACAATTTGTTCTCATCTTCTGACTTAAATAAGAAGAAATAGCAAAAGAGCGATTTAAATACAAAGGGACATGATTTGCTGAAAAAATGTAACACTGTTTATGTATTCATAATCATATCTAATACTGATTTAATAAATAGTGTCACGTTTTTCAAGCAATTTTGTACCGCTTATTTTCCTATATATACTTACTGGAAGTTAAATCGTCTCCTGTGCTCATTTTTGTCATTAACTGAGCATGAGATTAGGAGGTGACTTCAATCAACCTCTAAAGCTTCAGTAACTGATTTCTCCATTGCTATAAAGCTGGCTCAAATTGTATATTTCTAGATTTTTGCTACTTAACTTTGACTTTCGCACTGTATTGGATTTATGGAGCATTTTCACAAATATGAATTAGTTAAATTGTTGAGTCCGTTTCTTCTTTAGATACAAATTATATCCACCACCAGATTTCCTCCAGAAACATCAAAACACCCTCAAATTAATAATGTAAATAATTTAATTGCGAACTTTATAATTTTCTTTAGAAATGATATTTTAACTACACTTAATGAGTATCAAATTTCTGAAGTACTGCATATAATTCTTCTAAAGTCACTTCATTTTCCACTCTAGATATCGAGGTGTCTTCTGTCCTAAATTTTTGGCTACAGTAATTCCGAATTACTTCCTTAATTTTTCGATCCTGAAACAATGCGATTAGATTTTTACTTATTTGCGGCCGAATTCAAGATTTTTACGACTCGAATTTCAGTCGATTGCATTGAGCCTCTTCAGAACGAGAAAAGCGGAGAAAATTTATATTACGACTCTCAAATAACGAAGTCGATGGAATAATTTTAATTAACTTTTATTTTTTCGGTGAAAGTCAACTAAATCCACTATTGAATTTCATTCAGAGTTATGACCAGTTTATCGTAAAAGAATGTGAACGAACGAATGACAAGATGCAAAATGACAGAATAGGTGTAGAAATTTAAAGAGGTGGCGAAAGTTGGACAATTCTTCAGGATAGATTCATACAGTTTTGTGAACATGTTTGATTTAGCCCCCATTGTGTGTTGGCTTTGTATCTTTTTCCAACCCAAATAAAGACAGATCCCTTTCATATAAAATCTAGTTTAGAGAATTTATTTGCCTTTTCCAACCCTGTGTACACATGTCCACCTGCTATCTAAAACTATCTCTTTCTCATATTTTTAACTACGTTTTCAGTGACTTGTTTAGTTATTTCCATAACTAAAGGCATTTGTTTGGCAATGGGACACTGATATTCTTTTATCAATAATTAATAATATCGATGGCCTTATTATTAACAGTAGTACTGTTTGCAGCAAATGAATAAAGTTATGGCGATGTATCCTTGTTTTCGTAGTATACAGTAATATTTAGCCTTGGTTTTAAGTGCTTAACTTACTAGTTTAGGGTTCGGAAAGGATTGTTTTCTGTTCCATAGGTGGTGAAAATGGTTTTAGTTCCCGGTTTTTCCTTAGTTGAAATGAAGGTAAAGTAAGAAAGAATTGTGTTCTAAGTTTGAAAATAATAAACTCTCTATTAATAAAGGATTGCTTACCTCTTTTTTGGAAGCGGTAACATAGCTAAATAGAAGTTCAGAAGATGAAAAAAAGGTAAATACTTCAATAAAAACAAGTCAAAGTTGAAGAATGAGACGAGCAAACTTTGAAATACAGGTGAAAAATTGGAGAAGTTTGAAGTTGTTATAATGGGGGTCTTCTGCTGAGGTAAGTTTGAAAAGTTTCACCTGCTCTAAATATGTTCTTAGCTGTTCGAATTTTTGTTCCCCTCTTTGAGAACCCACACTGCACCCCCTACACAAATCCCTCAGCCACTTTCTCTCCCTAAGGGAAGAAGGTCCGAGCGTGCTTGGACGAGAAAGATCCCTCTCTCCAAATATAGGAACTGGTCTTATCATAACAGCCCATATTTTCGAAAAATATATGGATGGCGATGTAACTCGATTATAGGCTTGTGTCACTACCAGTTTATGGTAGGTGACAAGTTATAGGGCTTCCGGTTAATGATCCGATTTATTTGATAGAGAAGGTAGGGCGGCCTTACAGTTGAGTTTGGTCTGACTCCAAAGTGTTCTTTAGGGTAATCCGCTACTAGGCTGGGTTCGAATAGTAACCTGGTTATTGCTTGGCTGAAGGAAGGACTCGGAAAAAATTGCGGTTTTGTAGTCTTTAATCTTGGCTTAGGGCTACCTCAGTTCATGCAAGTAAAATAGTTGACTTTTACGTGGTTAGTTTGTCTACTCTCGTCTTTGGCTGACTATTAGTGTCAATACTCAATGTTTCTTGAAAGTCTCCTTCTGCGTCAGGTATTTAGTACTATGAACGGACGGAAGAAAGACTAGAAACTGGCTGGTGATAGTACTACTAATAATAAGACTGTTATATGTTTCTGTCTGCTTATTTTACTAACACCAATTAAGGGTGCATGGCTTCGTTCCTCTAGTGTGAAATTAGAGCGTAGCTTATCGCATCAAAGGGTATGCGTTCTCTGCTAAGACTGCTTAGCGGAGCTTGTTTGGTCAACGCGTATGTGTGCATCATGAGAAAATCTGACCTTGGGAACCTATCTGTGCTTTACCAACCAACATTTATAGCAGAATTGGTTTTGTCTTTTCACGGGTTCAAGTAAACTCTGGCAGGCAGGTCAGATCAGATTCGGTTTTATATGTACACAGCTGTTTATACGTTCACGTGGGAGTACAACGAGTTCACCTGCCATATTACAAATTATTCTCCTTTGCATTGATACAAAGATTATTAGATTGTATTTTTTACATTATTCGCAAGTATTTGTTTTGTCTTACATTAATTAATTATTACAGAATGGTATATTATTCCAAGGTTAGATTTGTGTGCCTAATTTCAAGATTACAAATAAATTTGGATTGCGGGATAAATTTATTGTTTGGAAATATAATTCTAACAAATTTTACGTCAGAAAGACCTGAAGCAGTAGTAGGTTTTTAAGTTTGAAATACCTAAACTTATTATTTTTATTTAGAAATTGCAAAAAAAATATGTTAACTTAAAATAACGCTTAAATCTACTAGATTTAAGCGTTATTTTAAATTAACATATTTTTTTACAATTTATACTTCCATGTATGCGTTCTGCTCTTTTAATTGTTAAATTTCATTTAAAGATGTCCTGCAAAGGCTAAGCCCATAAAATGTGCCATCTTTTTGTTAGAGAATGCAAAGCAGTTGAATATTTTGCAGATTTTCTAATTATTTAGTATCTCTTTTACTCTTTGACGAGAGTAATATACCCAGAAATATGAATGACTAATCATATTTAAGTTAGAATCGATCCGAAGTTATTTGCATCTTAAATGAAGCTTAAGGCATTTTAAATTACTCAAAAGGTGGTTTTTACTCTACAAAATGGAATTACTGACATTATAATCATAAAAATGGATTTTTATTAGCTCTTTTTGCTTCTGATTACTCCACACTGATCCAAAATTAAGTCAAGGTCCTTAATTAGAGAAGGCACGGTGACTTTCTCTTGTGAGTACTTGTATTCGAAAGAAAATTCATTAAGGAAAGAATCTAGTTACATTATGGAAGCCAAGTAAAGAATGATGGTGAATTAGAGATGTCCTTTGACTTTCTAAGTTTAAAAATGGACTTTAGCACAAAGGTAGTAATGCGATATAGTTTGTTTATATAGGAAAAACTTGGAATATCTAAAATCGTTTGAAATTCAGTTTGATGGGTGACATGAGAGCAAATTAAATTCTTACGGGAGTCTGTGATACATTGTAACTCATGTTTGGTATAGAACTTTAATTTGAAAGCTATGCAAGATAGACCATGGAGCCCAAAGTTTTTTGGGCGAATTGAATTTCCAAATGGAAATGGCATGAGTTATTAAACGTTTAGGGTTTTCTAGTTTGTTCATGTAATTATACGAAAATTTAATTTTATATTTATTTGAAAGCTCTAAAATTAAAATATCTTGACGCCAGTTCTTTACAAACACTAAATTCTCTTTTCTTTTTAAAAATCTCTAAGCCAAGCAAAATAATTTGGGCATTAGCAATAATCTAAATCTAAAATAAAAGAATGAGAATATGATTTAAAGAAGAGGGATAGAGTTGTGAAAGCTAGATCAAAAACCAAAGCACACGGGCAAAGTTTGATTTAGATCTAATTAAGTTTTAATTATTCTAATGTACAGAATATACCGAAATTCGATAAGAAATATTTCTTGCATCACAAAAAAATCTTGAACTCAGCCTTATCTAGACTATGAGAGAGCGACACGGAATTTTCAATTGTTCTAATATGCCTTTTTTATCTATTTTTGTTTTGACTATTTAACTTCCCCTATGCTATGATGTAATTGGAAGGAGTATCTTTAAAAATTTTCTCCAAACAAGCTAATGAAATTTGATATACATATATCGTCTCCCTTTTCGATGGCCTTGCCAAATTCTAAAACACTCGACTTGTCACTACTTCTCGCTCCCTCCTCTCTGATACTAAGTGATTCTGAGCTGAAGGTACATTCCAATCGCAGATCTAAGTCTGGATCGAATTTTAAAAAGTTTAACAGATTAACCTATGTACAAAAGAAATGGTTTTAACGCAGAAGGGACAGAAAATAAGTTATAATGTCCCCTTTGACTCGGAAATCAGGTTAGAAAGCCATTTTGGTAGTTTGATTATATTTTCTGGTAAGTTATCAACTTTGAACTCAAAAACGCTGGACCAGATCAATCGGATTACAAACAGAGATGAAGCTACTGTGATAAAATTCTGTTGAGTTTGTTGTCTTTGAGGAAGGATGTGGAAAATTAGATTGACCATCCCCTTGAGGTGCCTCTCTATCTCTATTTTAGAAATAAATTAACTTCCTAAGCGCGGTTTAGTTCATGACCTCCTTCAGTGCTTCGAATTACTTAGAAAGCCAGTAAGTCCTTTCTCCAGTAGTTTTTCCTGACTGAGATATCATTGTTGTTCTCTGAATCGTAGTGCCCAACGATGTACCCCTGCTCTCCTAATCTCTTTCTTAAGAGATATCGCTAAATTTAATGCTGCTTCATTAAGCAATCAAAACAAACTCATTAACTAAAAAGGAGCATTCCCTACAAGCCTTAATATTTAGCTTTAGGTGCTGAATGATATCGATCCCAAGAAAACAGTTTAGTCCGAAAAATTGATCTTTTAAATCGAACGATTTTTAAGATAACCTGTCTGCCAGAGGGCTTCTATTTGCCCTTGTGGTCACTAAGTATATCTTTTACCTCGCTTGCCTTATAATCAATGGTTAGGTTTGGTTATACTAAAGATTTAACTTGTATTTGAAGAGATACAAAGTAGATTATAACCTCCCCCCCCTCTGTGTTTCTTCGAGTGCCGATGAATGTTTTAATTGTGCAAATGCGAGATGGTAGCTTTCCCAAGTTGGCACCAAATTAAGTAGCCATGGATTCAAATATCTGATAAATTTAAGATGCAAAAACTATAAAACATCTTACAGGTCTAATTCCCTGCCAAAATTAAGCTTAGTAGTCAAAGTACTGAAGAGAGCAAATATTTGTTTCAAGTTTTTATAGGAAGCTAAAACCTTCAATATATTCAGATACCAACCTTACTGTTACCATCTTCCTCACACTCATTTTCAAATATTACCCTGGTGGATTAAGTAAAGCGTTTGTATGAAAAAGTGTCGCCTGGTGAAGAGAACTGCTACTATTGCGGCAAACGTTCAATTTTGAGCAGTTTGGGATTTGTCGAGAGGTCCAGTTTTACCGTGAACAATTAAGCGCAGAAGGGTATCTATCAAACGCTTCACAGTAGGTAAGGGAGGAAGGAAATTCTAAGTTTTCAGCGCTATTGGAATTTTAAATTATGAAATTCGAAGAATTTGAGTAGTACTTTAGTTTAGTGTCTTAATCGAGAATGTCTACTGCCTCGTTTGGAAGATTTTGTCATCTTTGACGTTAAAAACATCCCCTTGACGTCAATTTTACGTATTCAATTTCGAAGTTTGAATGAAAGAACAAAGGATTAAAAAAGAATTTGTTTGAATTAGACACAAATCTCGAAAATAGCTTGTGAAAATAAAAGGTTAAATCATGCTTGGGAGGAGGTTTGAAAGACATGTCTTGGTTAAATTGTTTAGCGGATAACAATTTTTTAAAACCACGGATGGTAGCAGTGTAATTTGTTTAGTAATATTTCAGACAGTGTCAGATGATCCGTTTTGCACGTGATCGGTAATACTATTTTGAATATAGTAGGCAATTTCATGAAAATTATATTCGAAAATACTTGATTTAAATGCCTCTTACACTAAAAGAAATTCACATTGTTTTTTTTTAAATTCCTCAAAAATAAATCAAACCTTGTTTAACCAAAGAGCTAATTTTTGCTTTATTAAAGATTGGAGTAATCTTAATAATAATTATCCCATGACTTTTAACACTAGGTGCTACCGAATGCTGTAATTCGGTAGCGAAGGACATAAAAATCTTGCACGCCACTTTTGTTGAAAATTTAAATAGGGAAAAGAAATTATGAGCATTATGAAACAATTATTTAAAAAAAAAAAAAACGATAGTGGAAGAGAAGGCGTGTGGTAATCAGCAACGGTGTTTACCTTGAAGAGACGCACTTTCTCTAGCCAAACTCAATAATCCGATCGTAAATTACAAAATCTTTTTCAATTTTGTTAGTTCAATAACTACTTTTTAAGGAGCGTAACGAACTTTGTAGTTTAGTATTGATGTTAAAAATAGAAAAGTATGGAATGATCAGATATATATATATATATATATATATATATATATATATATATATATATATATATATATATATATATATATATATATATATATATATATATATATATATATATATATATATATATATATATATATAAATTTAGGCTTTGCAAAAGATTGTAGACCTTTCTAGAGGTTGCGATAGCAGTTTTAGTCCCTGAATTTCTTCTTATTTGAAAGGAAAGTAAAGTTAGAAACCCTTTTTGTGTGTTTGAAATTTGACATTAAAAAACTATGATAAATATATAATGACTTACCGTAAATATATATACAAAATTGTAAAAATACTTGAATAAAATTCAGTCAAAGTTGAAGATTGTGAAAAAGAAAATTAAAATGCAGAGGATAGTTTGCCTTGCTAGTGGGGGGTTTTAGGTGTTCTGAATTTTGTTGCCCATCCTTCGCGGAAGCGCGAGGGGAGAGATCTCACTCCAAACGCAAAGGCTTTGTCTTGTTGCCAAGCAGCTCCTGTTGGATTTGGGAGTAATTTGCTTTGGCCAATTAATATAATAAAATAGTTTGTAGAAAAGAGAGCTAAAACGGAATGAGCGATCTGATTTTAACCGTAGAGATAAGAAAAAAATTAATCTTTTGCATATATAATTCTAACAGATTTGCCAAATACCACTGACTTGATTAAATCAGTGATGAAGAGAGTGGTGAAGAAATCGTTATCAAATTCAGAACCAATATTTACGCTAATGATTAATTATTATAAGTGGCACTGGGTCTCAAAAATGTAAAACCATGTCCACGACACACCAGATTTTAATTAAAGAAAATTGGGACTAACAAATCCCTGCGAAAACTTGGTTACTTATTACAGCGGTGCAGTTTCTATCTCTCCCAATATTCCATCACAATAGCTAATTCAAGACACCAAAGGAATTCCTTCGTATCTCTGTATCCAACGGGATTTGTCTTTGATTATTTAGACAGCCAGACTCTTTAGTATGAGCATCGTCTCCTAACTACGCATTAGAATTTAGAATCCATGTGGGCCATCTGGCAATAAGGCTTCGCTGTGAGGGACAATCTGGTCATATAATCCTGTCCACAAGAATAATTTTTAAGGATTTAAAAAAAAACAAGAAGTAAGGCAAAAGCAAAGAAAGAGAAGACAAAATATGTATGTATCCTGAGTAATCAAATGAGATAACTTTGAGCAATGAACCCTGAGGATGCACAGTGATAGCGTGTATTTACCATGCCTTCGTACTTAACTCTGCTTCGGTGAGTTCGGTTAGCCGCTCGTTATCTGAAACTGTGCTTTATCCATTAACAATTTTTACTTTAATTTAAATAAAGTAGTTCGTAATTTAAATTTTATCCTTTTGAGCTCCGGAATTTTTCAAGAATATCGGTACCAATTAAACTATTGTAACTATAATGGTATAAGTTTTGTCCATTTGAAGAAGGAGGGCCCTTGTTTATATAGTTGCGAAGAATAAAGATTCTAAAAAAGGAAATTGTAAAGCTCAAGTCGAAAAGGAAAAATGATTTATTTGTGGGTTAGTTTTGGTATGCGCTAATTTGATAAGAACGCATAGCCAGTAACTTAGCTCTATACAGTGCCAGAATAAATATATTTACTATAAATTTACCCAAAAAAGGGAAATTCCAATCTGACCTTATAATAGTGATAATATGGCTTATCATAATTTCCGAAGAGTCAGTACGGAACACCAGGAAAAACGCCACAGGGAGAAGAGAAGCATACGCGAAATAGCTTTTGTGCAAACAGAACGCCGAAGCAAAGCGATTATAACTTTTATCTCATAACACGTAAGCGACATCACCAATCAGAGTTGTTAGTCTACTCAGTGATGAGGCAAGTCAATAAGATTTCCATCAGACGTAAGATTTGCCCGTTTAAACAATAGCAGTCCATAAGTCAATTTGGACTGTCTTTTTTATAAAGGCTCTCTGTGGACATTGTTTCATCACACGATCCCAATTTCGGACTCCCCCAAATTTTCCTAACTATTTTAATCACATTCCTCATCTATATCGTTATATACTCTAAATACGATTGATTATACTAACGGAAATCATATAAATATATGATAGAAAGAATATTTAGTAAATTGATCATTTAGTTCCATTCATAGTATATAAGATATCTAAATATATAGCATAGAATAACCATTCGCTCATCATATTAACGCCATACGAAATACAGAAGCGGGCGGGGTTGGCAGACTTTTCAAAGAAATTGAAGCTGTTATTAAAATATTTAATTTATTCTATCGGGAGAAATATGATTTGATGATATTAAAATTTCATCGTGATTAAATTTAAGATGGTAATAGTATATAGGTTAGGAGTGAATGTAATTCGTTTTCATATTTGTTCAATTCTTATACGTTTTAAATGTTGTTCTGCTGCAAAACATCTCTATCCTATATGCTACATATTTTTTGGTTTTTACCCCAAGAATATAGTAGCCCTCAATATGTCATCTTATTAGCTAATTAATTAAATATGGCACCTTTTTTCAAGTTTTGATTAGATCATACTGAAGACTATCGCCAGATTGGGGATGCTGATTATAATTCAAGCGAGCTGCCTCCATATGAAATTCTCTATGGCTATGAGTGAACCAATAGTCTGCAATTCACGTCCTTCTGGATAAAAATTCTATTTGTCAATTTGTATTTTTAAGAAAATATTTTATTAAAACTGTAATTTTTGTCTTACTTAGTATTTATATTATAAAGCAAATTTAAAGGCTATGTCATATAATATATAAAGTTGCTATATTATACTTTTCACGCATAGGAATTCGTGAATCAAGGGTCTTTTTGGCTACAAGTTTTTGTTTACACGACTGAACATTCGGGTTAGATTTTTTTTCAGAAGATTTGGAATTTTATCCTTTTGCAACATTTATAGCGCCTTGATAAGAAAATGAATGGCCCTGTCAGTGCCTGATAAAAACTACAGTTAGGAATTCAATGGAATTTTCCATAGGGTTAAAACCATAAGAACAACAAATGGTCCGAGCGGCGGTTGTAGCTCGGGACCTTTTGGTCTTCGCCGCGCTTAGGCAGTATTTAGGGTTCAAATTCTTGGTTAACACGCTTCAATATCTTCAATTATTTTGACTAATTTACGCAACTGTTTGAAAAATCGATACCTAACCGTTTAGGTTGAAAAATGGCACTAAAATTAAAAAATAAACCCCAGAGAGGACTTTGTTTAAAAAATAGCTATTATTTCCATGCTTTAAAAAAATATGGAACACCTGATAATTATAATTGTTATTTTCAAAATTAATATGCCATAAATTTTAAATGACTAAAGACCTTTTTGAATATTATATATTATTTTATTCTATAAGCTTCATGAATTTTTAAAATGTAATAATACTCGTATCTTATAATAATATGAAAGATTTTTCAAACTTTCAAAGAAATTAGATTCTAGAGTCTCATATCGCCTGTGTCTCAGTAACAAAAACCGCTTAGATGTTTCTTTCCAGAGGAACTGTTTTCAAGATCTTAATATCTTATGTTATGCTCGGCAATAAAAGCACAACTTAAAAGATATTTGCCGAGCTAAATCAGCACTCAAAACAACTGCTATTACCAAACACCTTGCTTGGCAATTCAATATGGAGCGATGTAAAACGTAATTTTTAAGAAACATACATGAATTGGACAATGGACCAATCAAAGAATATCATGTGCGTCTTTGTAAGCACATTCCGTTATATTGTTTCTATTTTATGAATGAGTTTAAATCTGAGAGATGATAAAAGAATTAATGATCGTGATTGTCTAAGTCAGACTTGGTCGGAAGGTACCTTCGTAATAGAAGACCCATTTTCAGGAAGATAATATATCCAATTACACAAAGTTGTGTCAAACACTTGTAATTCATGAAAAAGACGTGGAACTAATAGTCGGACTCCAGAAATCCAAAGATATTAATATAATGGATGATTCATGGTGCGAATTGGAGCAGAGCCAAAGAATCGATTTGCTAGACCAGAATCTGTGAGTGAGGTGGAACAAGTTTTGCAAGAAGAATTGGAGAAAGATTTCTTGTAATGAATTAGGTCGATAGTGACATTCGTCTCATACCAAACAAAATATCTCCTAAGTGATGAGCCCGAATGAATCAAAGCCCAATCCTCGTTGGTAGGAGAGAAGGGTCCAAAAAGTAATGGAGTTTTTATACCAGACAGCGATGGCTTGATAGTTCGCAACCACAGGGGTAGGGTGGAATAAACCGATCCCTTTCTGGAATATGAGAACATGTAGCCTCATAGGAAACACAAGTACTCAATCAGCTATGTTTTTTGAACATGTGAGAGCGATGCTATTTTGTGCTGTTAAGGTGGGATGGGAATTGAAATCAGCTACGAGATTCACTATGTGCATAATGAATCATACGTACCATCGTATATTCCAAAAATACTATGAAGAGGCCTCAAAGTTTTGTAGAATCTTGTGGTGCTTCTTTGCACTGCTCTTAATTTCTTATGTTTCTTTCCTTAATAATGCAGCCAAAGTCTCTACTTCATTTATTTTTTATTTGAATCTGGAATAAGGAAAGTTAAAATTCACATCTTCAGCTGCCATTGCGTGCGAAGTCCGAAATTGGTAGGATGAAAACCGCGTAGATCTTTTAAAATCTTTATTTTCTTTCTTCGAGTAAATTATGTAGACTTCTCTTGCATTCCTTTCTAACCTATAGAAACGATTGCCATTAAAGCTCTTCATATATGCATGAAAATTAGGTTACAAGAAAAGGCTCCACAATATTTTATTCCAGGACTAATTTAGGTTTGTTATTGCGCAATGCGCATATCATAAATTTCTCATCTTAAAATAACGGTTTCAACTTAGTTTTTTATGGTTTCGTTTTTATTGACACGAAATTGTCTTGGTTTATAAATGGGTAATCCATCTGTGAATTATTTCATATATGAAATTCATATTATAAAAAATTTACTAAGGAAAAGTAGTTGAAGATAAGTTAACAATGGAAGAATAAAGGGGAGAATAGAGCTTTAAAGAAGCTAGTATTTATTCAGCACAAAGCAGAGCCACACTATTATTTCGATGAATTATTGCTTTTGACTTATCTTCGGTTTCATTACTAAACATTATTCATGCATTTTATGTGTTAATACTTAAAATGAAAGGTTTCCTAGATTTTATTTCAGATTTTTTTTCCATGTATTATACATAATACATTTAGAATCATATATAGAAAATTTCATAAAAATACAGATATATGTGCAAATTGCTCATATTTTCTATAATTGGCTAGTTGTTAGTTTAAGCAAATTACCTTGAAGGAGGTAATGAAAAATAGTAGTGGGAATACCGAGTCGGTTAAGCGAATAAGGATAAGAATAACTGACATATTATATCATCATATAGGTAAAGCGGAATTTATTTCATGTTTCGAATTAGTTTTGGGGTTAGAAATCAAACAACTCTTTAAATTTATTATTATTTATATAAGTATCTATTAATTAATTTAATAAGTAATATATTTTCCAGCTAGTTTAAATATCGGTCGCTAGCTTTTTTACTAACTCTCTTTAGCACGTTTGTAAAATATCGTTTAAATTTGATTTTACAACGTGTTTTAATGTTATTTCGACCTCTTTTGTTGTTGAAATCTTCTTTCTCTTCTTCAGGTGATTTTCTAAACCCCTAAAAGATAGTAATCTGATGTGGATTATTAGGTTGAATAAGGAGGATGACTCATAGGTTCCCTTTCGAAATTGTTAAGCTTATTTATAGTATCTCTTGAGATTTAAGGGAGCACCTTTGTCTCGGTAAAAGATTGCTCTCCTTCTATTGATTAATGCTGGCCATTTTCTTCTTGTGATGCATCTAAACGGCCCAATTGAGCACATTAAACCTTTTTTGTCATATTTTTATTTGGGTTAAGGAGTTTAGAATCGATTATTTCCATCCATCCCCCAACAAAAGCATTGGAAAATCTTTTGTGGATGAGGTCCTTGTTTCAGGAGTAATTCTTTATTTAGAACGTTTAATATTATTAGGCATAACCAATTTTTCATCTCCTGTAAAAATCATACTAAAAAATGGTTAAATCTTTGGTAAGAAAAAGAGAGATGAACAAATGTTGACTTTTTTGTTGCAAGTTTACCTCTGAAGGGTAGGCTAGTTGTTAAGGGTATTTCATCCAATTGTTCAACAATTAAAATAGAATTTTTCGCCAACTCTTATTTTTGAAAGATCTTCACCAACTTTTATTTTTCATCCTGACTGTAGATCATCTTTGAGACTAACGTATCCATGAAAAAATCTTTTATAGCATCCTTACCAGTGGCTCTCTCTAATTGGTCCTTCACCGTATACGCCACACAATCTTTCGGCTGATAACTTAGCATTATGGCCTTTCCTATAATCCCAAAGCATATGGTTGTATATGTATTTGATCAATTGATTTTTCAATAGTATTTGTAATTTAACGATAAGGCACATTAAATTAACATATAAAACACACATTTACTAGCACATAAAATACCAACTGAGGTGCCTCGAATTGTAAGTTTTGAGTTGGGCTAAGACCTAGAGGCACCTAGGCTTAGAGTTTAATAGACTAGGATAGTATAAAAACAAACCTGCTTTGATCTTATCTATCCATAAAATATTGGTAAACATGAAAAATTTGCCGCGTTACATAATGAATTTTCTAATACAAAAGAGCGAAACGGAATTAATAATAATTTACAATGACAAACATTGTTGCAACATAGCTTGTCAATTTTACATAGGGAAGAATAAATTAAATGTATATAGAAATAAACGGTATAGTGTTGATACCCATCAAACTATTATAGTATTTATCTTAATTAAGAATGATTTTTAACTCCCAATCTTTTAAGAATTGTTATGCAAATAGTTTGAAAATTCATTACCGCACAAGCTAACTGAAAGATTGCAAAAATATCTTCTGGAACTCATTTTTAGTAATATTCCTATAAAATTACCATAAAGATTTCACTCCTCACATAGTCCACTTTTACGTGGAGAGTGTGGGAAATGAAATGTGGTACCAGGAGCTTTATCATTAGGCAATATCTCTTTTCACCCATAAAATGTTACAATTTTTTCTTGGCAAATAAGAGACACTTGGCCAAATGGAATGTTCTCAACATCATTACTCTGATTAAACCTTTAAAGTTTAATGAAAGACATTGGCCCAATTTTATTCTATCTTTAGTAGCTTTTCCGGTTATCTGAATGGGCCTCAAAGGCGAGAAGAAAAATCAAAGATTAGATATCTTTATCAAACCTGGGGGGGAATGTCACAGAAATCAGCTACTTCTTCCGTACAATATTATTTATGGATTCAATATGAACACAAAATTCATCTACAGGACAATTTCAATACGAAATATAATATAATTTAATGCATTAAAGTACTTAAATGAAGCACAAGGAAAGATGTGTGTGTGAGATGGAAAGAGAAAAAGCTAGACTCATAATTTAACTAATTTCTGGAGCAAAATCGCTCTAGTCCCTATAAAAATAAATTAACTAGCATATGTCAATTAATTTCATTGACCTTATAACAAAAGTTAACCAAAATTAATCATCTCATTGGAAAAATTTATCTTGCATTTATCTTGCATTAGAGCCAAACAAACGTAGATACACGAGGTTCTACACCTCACCTCGCATTTAAGGCCCTGCATTTTCCGGTGAAGAAACAGGTTGTTTACAAGTTAGCTTAGATTTTACTCCCTTACAAATTAGGGGTATTCCATAAACCTACAAATTGTTAACTCATTCTGCATTTATACCATATTAATATTAGTTAATATGTTTTACATACCGAGTTCATAGATCAGAGCAAGAGAGATAAAGAGAGAGAGTGAGAGGGAAAAAAGAGAAAGAAAGTGAGAAAGAGGGAAAGAAAGATAGAAAGGGAGAAAGAAGGAGAAGGAGAGGTAGAGAGAAAGGAAGGGAGAGAGTTATAGAGAAAGAGAGTGAATGAAAGAAAGTCAGAAAGAGATAATCAGAGAGCAAGAGAGAATAAGAAAGTGAGAAAAGGGTGAGAGAACTACAGAACTACAGAAACAAGGACCAGCAAAGAGCCAAAGATCCCCTCAAGGTCAGTCCGATACTCAGACGGTGTTAAGCTAATGTTAGTATTTCATGCTTTTATTCAACATGCTGTTTTTTAACTATTTCAATTCTACGGTACACACTTATCTACATTGCTTAACCTTTGACATGCAGGTTCAGTTTTCTCTCAAATACACGTTCACGTTCGTCCAAACGCGGGGGGCGGGGATGCGGTGATAGGACAGTACTCTCTTCTCCCGCAGGCTTCACCTGCAAGTGATGAAAATAATAAAGGTATAAGGCAGACAGAAAAAGAAAGAGGGAAATCAAATTCACTCGATGCCATGCAGGGGGATGTTTCTGGCATATTCTTACTTATCATTACATTTTAGTCCTTAACTTCCTATGATATATGAAGTTTTCATCTATTCTCCTACTATGGTATAGTTACACTATTTAAGTACTCATCAAGTCGGTTTTTGAACATATTTACTGACGTGCTTTCTACTACCCGGTGGGTAAGACTATTCTACGTTTGCCTGATCTTAAAGGTGAAATGATTTTCAGCTATAGACTATAGCTCAAAATCATTTCACCTTAGCCTATAGCCTATAGTAGAGTTAGAGCGCATATTCACTAATTTGAAACAGTTTGGGCGTGTGTTGGCCTTTTCACATCTCGAACAATATTATGTAATTAATATTAGTGAATCCTTTTAAGATTTTGAATATCTCCTAATTGTCTACTTTCAAGGGATAATAGGTTCAATAAGCGTACTCTCTCTTCGTATGGTTTGTTTAGAATTCCAGGAACTAGTTTAGTAGGCCGACGTTACATTATTTCTAACTGCATCGTAGATGAAAATAATGAAAGAAATATTGAGTGACTTGGTTAGGAACGAGCGCCCTCGTCTGAATCAATTCTGGGTGTTTTGCGATTAAATTATTCGTCTCAAGATAACGAGCAAATCTTTCTCTAATTAGTGATTTTAAGAGCTTCCCAATTACAGAAGTTAGGCTGATGGAACGGAAATTAGTAGGCTCAGATTTCTTCCCCTTTTTGAATATCGGCGTAATATTTAAACGTTTGAAGTCTATTGCAATTAGACCTTCGTCGATCGATCGATTGAAAATCGTGCAGAGCGGTCTTGCTAATTCATTTGTTAGTTCTTTATAATGAATTGGGTACACCTCATTGGGCACGGGTACCTTCGGAACAAGATAAAAAGAGAGAGAGAGAAGGAGAAAGAGTGGAAGAGACAGAGGGTGAGAGAGAGGGAGAGACAGAGTGTGAGAGAAAGAGGAAGAAAGAGAGGGAAAGAGAGAGAGAAAAAAAGAGAGAGATTTAAAGAAAGAAAGAACCTGAGAAAGAGAAAAAAGAGAGAGCAAGAGAGAATAAGAAAATGAGAAAATGAGAAAGACAGATAGAGAGATAGAGAGGGAGAGATATTAATAAAAAAATGGAGAAATGAGGAAAGAAAGAATTAAGATAGAAAGAAAGAAAGAAGAAAGAAAGAAAGTAAGAAAGAAAGAAAGTAAATAAGAAATAAAGAAAGTTATAAAAAGACAAAGATAGAGCAAGGCAGAATAAGAAAAAGAGAGAGAAAGAGGAAAAGAGAGTTGTACGGAGAAACAAAAAATAGAAAGAGATAGAAAGATAGCCGTAAGGAGAGAAGTGAGACAGAGAAAATAGAATAGAAAGAGAAAGAGGTAAAGATAGGAAGAAGAAAGCTAGATTGGGAGAGAGAGATAGAGGGTGATAGGAAAGAAAAAGAGAGTGTAAGAAAGAGTGAGAGAGAGATAAAGATAGTTACAAGGAAAGGAAGTACCCTAGGAGACCTTACAGTCCATTTAAGAAGGGTACCTTTGGACTAGCAATTGAGCGGGCACATGGCTGCTCAATTGTTTTGCGTCCCTAAACGGCCCCTTTTCAAGACTTTGTCTAGTCTTGACTTGAACTGGTCAACAGATTCACTGTTGACAACTTCCACTGGAAGTGCGTTCCACTTACCGCAGATACTGTAAGTGAAAAGTTTTCACACAGATTGCGGTTGTAACGCTTCAGTTCAAGTTTGAAGCCGTGATTGCGCGTTCTGTTCTCAGTGAGAAAAATGGAAAAGGAAAGGAAGAGAGAGAGAATATTAATAGATAAAGGGGGATGAGAGAAAGAAAGAGAGAGAAAAAGTTGGAAAACGATAGAGTGAGAGAAGGAGAGACCTAGAAAAAGAGAGAGAAAAAGCGAAAGAGAGAAAAAGGGAGAGAAAGACACAAAAAGAGATATAAAATAGTGAGAATGAGAGAAAGAGAGAATAAAAAAGTGAAAAAGAGGGAAAGAAATAGAGAGAAAGAGAAAAGGGGTAAGCAAAGGGGAGAGAGTTTGCAGAAAAAGTGCGAAAGAGAGTGAGAGAGATGGAGAGGGACAGAGAAACAGAAATAGAGTCAGAGAAAGATAGGGAAAGAGGGATAAAGCGAGAGAGTGAAATAGTTACAAAGATAGGTGTAAAGAGAGAATAGAGAAAGAGAGAGAGTTAGAGGGGAAGAAAGAGATAGAGATTGGAAGATAGATATATAGATAGAGAGAAGGAGAGAGAGAGAGAGAGAGAGAGAGAGAGAGAGAGAGAGAGAGAGAAAAGGAGGGAGAAAGGGAAAAGGTTGGGGAGAAAGAGAGCGAGAGGTAGTGTTAGAGAGAGGGAGAGAGACGGAGAGAAAATGGAGAGAGGAGAGGAGAGAGAGGGATGAGAGATCAGAGGAGAGAGGGAGAGACAGAGTGGGGGAAGATTAAAATAGTGCAGGCAAAAGGGAGGGTCAAGGGGGGAGAGAGGAGCAGATAGGGAGAGAGAGTAGGTACATGGGGTGCAGAGAGAGAGAGAGAGAGAGAAAGAGAGAGAGAGAGAGAGACGATGGGATAGAGAGATGGGTGATGGGAGATTGGGAATAGAGAGGGAGGGCGATAAAAGGGAAGAGAGAGGAACAATAAGAGTAGAGAGAGGGAGAAAGTTGGGAAAGTAGGGGAAGAATCAGAGAGACAAGGAAGAGATATAGAGTGTTAGGTGAAGAGGTTTTGAGAGAAGGCGAAAGAGGGGCAGAAAACGGGTGAGGGAGTGAGGGAGGGAGAGAGCTGGGTAGGGAGGGGAGAAGAATCAAAACGTAGGTGACTGTGATTGTCTCTAGTTATCGTTCTCCAGTCCCGATTCCTCGTTACTTTTCAAAAGAACGAGATTTTCCTTGGAGTCGTTCAGTAGTGAGTCGCGGCAAATCGAGTGGCGAAGAACATGTCATAATATTTTAAGATTTCTCATATCCTCCCTTTTGTTTCTTGGGCTGAGCCGATGCGGGGCATTTTCCGATCAGCAAATTAGATCAACGTCTAGTGATATTACAAATAGGAGAAGGAAAATTTACACATGATGCAACAATAAGTTCAAGTAAAATTTAATGAATAAAAGATTTACCTATGACACATATGAGCTACCTAAAATCTGATTTTGAGATTATTTTTCAAGACACTTTATTTCAGTTACTTTAGGTGCTTTGTACTAGCATACATTATGCTCCTCAGATTTTCGAAGAAAAATAATAGAAATAAGTGGAACGCTAATGGGGCTCTTCAGAAAGAACGCATTCTTAATCGACCCCAGTACATTTTTAAGAATTTGAAAACTATTATTATAGGGAGGTGTCAAATTCAAAAAATATATGTCAAACTACATGGGGAGCAAGAGCCAGCCCAGCATAAGGTATAAGAGGTAGTAAACCTGCGCACCACGGTACCGGGAAAGGCACCTGCATGGTGCCCCGTTAGAGGAGGATATTCAAACACAAAATGGCTTATAGTATATGCTATCAAGCATATTTCGTAGAAATGTACTAGGAAATTCCATAACCGACAGAAAATGACTTCATAACATCAAGCCATGGAGGAAGTGCTGACCGGAATAGTTGGGGCGTAATAGAAAGTAAGTGGTAATTACCGACCGCCCTCTTTCTTTAGCTTTGCCTTAAAGCCCAAAGAGCTAACTTGATCTCTGTAGGTAGTCATTGATGGTAAGAGGAGCACGCCTGTCTTGCTGCTAAGGAACCCTTAAAGACTACGACATGACTCTTTCTTTTGTCAGACTCTGTTTTTTGCGATGGCCTACCCAAGCCATGATTTCGCTCCTAGAATATTTCCGCTGTTTGATGTGAGGCAAATTTATTTACATTATTGTTTGTTTTACTTCTTTTGGAGGTTGAGTAGGCCCGCTTCCCAGTAGGAACAAAACAATTGTCTATCTTAAATGCACTCTTTCCAGAAGTGGGCCTTCTTCCTAAACCAAACTCGTGGTTCTCAATAAACTCGATCGCTGCTTTGGCATGATTAGTTCAAAAGAGCCAGTCCTTACTAAAGAGCATATAAGAGCAGTTTGATAGGAAAGTGGAAACATTTTGAAAGCGATTACATATGGGACCTTCACCTGTCATAAAGTGATTAAATGAAAGCTGCCTTACCAGAAAGTGGTTTCTGGCCATCCATGCTTCAACCCATGACAACTAGTTTGGACGAGCTTTGGTTCTTATATGGTGCTCTTGAGGACCGTAGTAGTGCACGACCTTGACTTTTTCCAAAGAAAACCAAAAACTGTGTGTTTTGCCATAACAAAAGACGAGGTTCAGATGCATTTATATATTATGCTTCAGAGTAAGCATCTGAGTTGTACATCGAAAATCTATCGAAAGGTTGTCTAGGTATAGCGTATCCAGGAGATTTTTTGGTAGTAAGAGGTGATACCGTTGGTGACGTGAAAGAGAGTAAGGCTCTCTGAGTCCCTCTATTCTGGACGTACTGACTTAGGAAACAGCTCCCACTACCCGTATGTCGACATGAAGAACTCAAGGGAAATCAGGAAAATTGGTAAGCCTCCCATCACTCAAATAGCATTAAGGGTTTCCATGAAGATGTAAAGCCACGAAGTGTCACAGGTATTCTCTATATTCAAAATCACCGTGATGAAATGATGCATGCGGATGAAAGCTCCATATATAGTAGTCTTCATCAAATTAAAGATTCCAATGGAATCTGTTCAGCGGACAGATGAAATCCTTCAAAAAATTATGCTAACCCTACATATCATATACTTATTTCTTAATCTACTTGTTTGTAGTAATTGGGCATAAATTAGTTAGAGTATAATCTGGAAAGTCACCCTCCGCCCGATCTTCTTAAACCAAACTAGAAGAAAATACACAACTTGCTCACTAAGATGTCGAAGCATAACCTACGGGGTATCTTTTGAAGAAGAAACGGTCTCCGCACAAGAAGCGACAGCGAAACTGAACTCACTTAGCCAGAGCAGGTCATTAATGGGTTTCTCGCCTTACTTCTTCTGGATAGTTACGTCTACTTCAGTATTTCTTTCGTCAACTTTCCATAATTTCTTCTAGTAATGTTTACTTTCGATCGTCAGCTCACAGCATTTATTCATTTTACATTATTGGTTATTCATATTTTTTTCTCTTTAATGATCAGTATTTTAAGAAATTTGAAATCAAGTTGATTCGATTTATGCCACGTTGCGCCATTTAATGAAACATCGATTAATTATTAACATTCATGACAAGGTGAGATCCTGCATTCTAAAGCACTCTCAGTCTCAGTAAATTATATTATGAATCAAATGCAAAATATCAACTTATTAGGAACTGCAGACTGAATATTCTTGAAATAAGACTTATCCCTCACAAGGGTTTAATGATTTCTACGAAATTACCTTAAATAAGTCGGAGATTGGCAACTTTTTAAAAATCCCTGTTTTTTTAATATTTTGGTACTGTTTCACCTACTTAAGGGTTTTTGTGTTTTAAAATGTCTTATTTACTAGATTTTTATTGTGTATTTTATTTTTCCTGTGCTTCTAATATTTCCCTGCTGAATTAGATATTCAATCATTTCATGGAAAAGAAGTAATTTTTACTTACTACAGGAATAATGAAATGGGAGAACAAATGGAATTATGTAGAAAGATGCTAGATAAATATATTATTACAACAAAAGTCTAAGAGTTAAGGTTGACAAAAGCTGAAAGAACAAATCTTGTAAATTCTAATTACAGTACTCAGAAAGGCATACTATAAACATACAGTAACTAGTTTCTACAAGATAACATGAACTCCTGAGTCAAACATGAGTCCACTTACAGGCGTAAAATACCATGATTTGTAGCTGCTTTATTAGCCGAAAAGTTTGGTCTTTGAGACATTAAAGGCGCCCTTGAGCTAAAGAATGAGCTCACGCCCTGTTGTCATTTTCTGCTTGATGTTTTTCCTCTCCTCACCTCTACCTCCGCTTCGCTCCCTTTATCCATCTGTCCAAATTAGCCTCATTCATAGTAATCACGCAATCAATCTCTCTCACTCAATGTCATAAGCGGACACTTAGATCTTTAAGCTGATTCGTACCTTGCCACTATCCCTTTAAAAAATCCATATCTCCATCCTTTAAGTGTCAAATTTGTTTGGGGCCTAATAAAATTGGAATTTCGGTCGAAGATAGGATATCTTTCAGGAGACAGAAGCCATCATTGTTGATGGCATGAGCTGGGGTAAAATCAACGGTCCAAAATACACATCTGATATTAAGAGAAGGAGGGGTGGGAGGTTGAAAGAGATGTTGCCGGTAAAAGTCATCCCCTAGTAAATGTCTGTGTAACTCTTCAACAAGATGAAGTGACCTCACATACAGACAAAAAAGTTCAAGTCTTGTAGCATGCAAATTTTAAGGGGTCTGGTCAAAGGAACTCGGACTGCCCATTTCACCAGATTTAACACCATAGACGTAAAGTGTGGTTGATGTTGAACAGAATGCCTAACCAAATCTCATCGAAGTGCAAAAATTATGGTCTAAACTGATAAAATGCTGGTATAAAATACTTGTTAAAACCGTGTTTGGGACTTAAGATAAAGTCATATTTAGACTTCGGCGTGTCATAGACCCAAGGCGATCCAATTGAATATTAGTTACTTACATCATTTTCTAGCATATATTTTTTTTCTTTCGTTCTCACTCGAAGTGTTATCGAATATTACAATATGTTCTGAAAATAATTAAACAAATATCACTTTCTACATATCTCTGAAGAGATTATAAATTAATTTTGATTGGAGTTTGCTCATCTTGACTGAGAATGAGTTCAGATCATTTTCAGCTTTCTTACCGGAAAAGAAATTGAACTTCGATGATAAGTTATTTTTTTCACTTCAAACTTTGGAGAGATATTCAGGGCTTGAAAATATGAATTTACCCTATGAGGCTAACAAACACAGATGCTCATATATATAATATGGTGTATAGGGAAACTATTGTCAAAAAAAATCCAAAGATAGGATCAAAAATCACTTCCATAACATTTGCATTTATTCTAACGAGTGAGGTAAAACATAAATTTCTTGGTATTTCATTGATTCGTTTAAAAAATGCAAAAAGTATGCTTTCTATGTTGCATTTTTCCAATACGAAAAGCTTTTTTTTTTAAATAATTTGTGGATTATAAATTGATACGGGAGTCTATTATCCTTAATTTATTATCTCTAATGAAAGCTCAAATGAACGTATATAATTCAGTAAACCCCAGACGATTCAACAATGTATTGTTTTGCTTATAATGTTTATTACTTTGTCTGCCTAAACCAAAAGACTCTAAATTATACTACGCATAAAGACCTTATGATTATTTAGTATAAGATAAAACACAAAGATAGACAAAATTCTGATCATATTTCAGCTCCATAAGTCATTTGCTCTATCAAGAACGAGCACTTAGCTCTTGGGTGAGCAAAATATTCCTGGTAAATTTTTAGTCGGCAGGAAGAATTAGTGTATTCTTATGGCATGAAAGAAAGCTATATATTGGAATACAAGTATATTTTAAAGTCAAAAACGGTTATGCATTTAAATTTCTGATATGAATATTGATTTTAAACTCATCCATTAATATTAAATTGCTCGCTTGTGGTCTTAAATTATCCCTAGGTTTTTAAATTCTATGACTTGTTTTATCATATGTAATGATCCTATTTTCATTCGCTTAACTTCACGCTCTTCCCTAATAACTCTTTCTGCTTCGAATACACCACAAAGCTTTACACTTCTTTTTTAAACTATTTCTCATAGAGGCAAGGTGAAATTTCAACGGATTCTGTCTACACTCATTATTCTGTGTATTACTCAATGAAAAATGTTTTATTCTTTATTTCAACGAAAATGTGATGGCTTGCTTATTATTCTCTGATTTTAGCAGCCTAAGTTCAATGTTAATGATATTCAATATCCACATAAACTAACCAGTCAGGAACCTAATTATGAGAGTCATTGTGCCAAAACTTTTAAAGAAATTATGGTATTTTTTAATAAAATTATAACCTGTTCTACTTTTAAAAATATTAGTTTACCCTGGTTAAATTCAGTAAAAATAAATGTGAATATAATTTCCAAAATAAGGAAAAAAATTAATCAACTAACCATGATGAATATAAAAACAAAAGGTAGCAAAGGAAAGTATAATGTAAGAACATTTACATAGTGTAAAAAAGGAATTATAAAAAGAATCACTATATTAAAAGAATTGAATAAAAGTCGAATACATTGAAAGAAAACGGTAATAATAGTGCCAAGATCGGAAATGTTAGATTTTTTATTAAACTTAATTGAGTTTAAAATTGTTTGACAGATTTTCAATCATTGAAAGAAATTTATAACTTTTTAGGAATTGCAACGTTGAGAAAAAGACAACTTATAAAATAAAAACACGTTTTACAAAATAGAAAGAAAGGAATTTATGTTTTCAATCGCTAAAAAACAAGTCTTTGATGTTGAATATAAAGCGATAATTAATAAATATTCACAAATTAATTTGCCGCTGATTCTGATCAAAAATTAATTTAATAATTAAAAATGCTCCGGGTTGGGGCAGATTCTCTTGTTCCCGGATTTGCATTGATTAAATTAGACTGTTGACGATATGTCTCTGAACAGAAATATTAAATGATAATTAGGATTTGTCAATATGCAAAGTATGCTGAAGTAGCTACATAATAACATAATTCTCCCTTAATTTTTTTAAAATCTATCAAATATATGATTAATTTTAACGCTTTTCCTGGAACCTTAAGTGAGTGAGCTTTAGATTTAGATGGCAAAGTAAGAGATGTGAAAAAAACAGCCCGCATTAAAATAGGGAGAAAACAGAAGAAAGTAAGAGCCGTGCATAAATATGCTGGTGTCTGTAGACTAATATCCTGAATTATGTATGTTGGTTGTTTGATTTTTATTTAGAAGATGGTGCCTTTAATTATGTTGTTTTATAGTTATATTTATTTTTCGTTGTTAACTTGATGGGTTATGTTTGTAAGTTTTATTGTCAGTGAGCATGGTGTTAGGTTAGTAGTATATAAAGTGTTTAGTTAATGAGTATATTTTTGTGTTTGTGTCGCTTTGTGGATGGAAACGTTTCGTTAGTTCGGGGTACGTAGTTTTAGGCCGTAAATAGGTATAATTTTTTGGTCAGTGCTTAATAAGTTTAAAATCAGTGGTTGAGTTAAAAATAAGAAGTTAAGTTCTGTGAATATTGCCTTTATCCCTTGTCTCACTCGTGAAGAGTGGTATATTCTAGGAAACAGGTAGTCCTGTCCTAACTATAGGTCTCTTCTTCAAGCCCATTATCGATCTTTTCATTCATTTTTCAGCTCTTTTACTTAGCGCTATATTCAGAATTTTGATCTTAGCAAGGTTATGGAGCGCCGAAACGCTACTGTGCTCGCGCAAGCGTTTCCTCATATATACTGTAGACTGCCACAAAGGAATAAACATTTCTTCTTCATTCAGAGAAAGAATAAATGAGAGGCTAAGTGATGGATACAAATTGTTAAAAATTTAAAAATCCATTCTTCCAAAATCATGGAAGAGATAATCAGCGTAGAAAGTAAGAGCTGAATGTAGATAATAAATATAGGGAACCGTCCATCGCCACGAGATTGTACGCATAATCACAGACATAGTGATTGCAGAACTCATTACTTAACTAGGAAACATTTTTACCCCAAAGCACTATCTCTCTCTCACACGCACTTTCTTTCTCTCTCTTTCTCAAATTTATTCATGACAATTTTGTTTTTTAAAAGTTTAAGCAAACCACGCGGAGTCAAACACACTTGATTTATTTCTGTCTACGGAAGATCACTCAGTGAAAAACTTACAAGTTGGTGAGCTACTGAATATGAGTGACCGTAATATAATTATGTTCAAAATAATGTCAATTTTAACGAATTAAAGTGACATCCAATTAAAACAACGTTTTTGTAATTACATTTTCCCTGATTTTCCTGACCCTCTTAGGTGAAAACGCTGGGATAGCATTTTTCATAATAAGAACTAACAAGATATGTATAAAGAGTTACATCAAATTGTATATTCCGAGTGAGTAAATACGTACGTATACAGAAGACATTGTAAATCAAAAAGATCTCTTTGGATAGGCAGTGAAATAATAAACTTAATTATGAAGCCAAATTGACATTAAAGAGGAAAAGAAGGATTATGAAAGAAATCCAACACTTATCCTTCATAAAGAGGGTTTTTTGTCCGACAATCCCGAACAACTTATTAATATATTAAATGAGCATTTTACCAGAGTATTTACTGTGAAGGATTTGTCAAGATTCTCAACGCTAGTCACGGAAATGAATTATGGAAATCATTATGTTCTATTCGATTATCGAGTTAATGAAGGAAAAGTTTTACATACATAACCAAGATGAAACAATTAAAGACACAACAACTGGCCCTTTATTCAGTTAAGGAATAAATTAGTAAAACTGATGTACGAGTTTTAACCGATCAATCGATCAAGGCATGGTCCAAATGAAGTTCAAGGGTGGCAATGTTACGCCAATATACTAACTTCCGTCATAATAGCTTAACTTCAGTAATTGTTAAGTTCTTAGAATCAAGAAGTAAAGATAGATTGGTGGGTCATCTTATGTCATATAACTTGGACACACAACACTGATTTCGGTTAAAACGCTCATGTTTAACAAATCTTCCAAATATTTTCATAAATCGATTTCCAACTAAGATGACACCAAAGCCTTGGACGTAATTCACCTGAACTTGTAAGGCTTTTCATACTTCTCCGCATGAGATGTTTTAATGAAAAGTAAATCAAACGGAATAAGAGGAAAAGTACTTAAGTGGATAGAGAACTGGCTTTCAAATAGTTCACAGCAGAATGTTGCAAATGGCGCATGCTGAGACTGGACCGCAGTCACTAGCGAGGTAGCACAAGGGTGAGACTTGTGCGCACTGCTATTCATGGTATAAAGAAACATAGATTAGCTAGTAAGATCTCACAATTTTAGGATAACGTGAAGCTAGGAAGCAAAGCCCTTTTAAGATGCGATGTTTTGGAACTGTAGAGCAACGTTTGTAAAATTGTCGAGTGGGTGGATCTTTAATATGTGTAAATACAAGGATGTACCTTAAAACGAGATTACCCAATGATTAGGCAAATTTACGAATGTGTTAACTTATAAAGGGTCCTCGAGAATTTAATTAGGGTGATCTCAAAGATTCCAAGAAATGAGTCTAAGCTACTAAGAAAGCGAATCGAAGTGAGGGGATATAACTTTACTTATAAGTAAATAGCTCGACCGACCTCCTTTCTAATAGACAACGCAATTTTGTGTCTCCTCACCTCAACAAAGTCATAGAGCAGTTAGAAAGAGAACAAAATAGGGCTACCAAAGTAATTCTTAGGCTAAGAAATAAACGGTAAGAAAAGAAAATTCGTTCTTTAAACCTATTATACTTTGTAAGCAGACGGTAACGAGGACAATTTATCATAATATCCTAAATCTTAAACAGATTTATTAATATAAATTCTAGATTATTGTTCTATATTGAGAATAAGGCAAACACACACCACAACGGTCTCAAATTGGTAAGCAAGCGCTTATAAAATCACACGAACGTGGAATAGCCTACCTCACCGAATAATTGAAAGAATGTCAGTTAATATTTTTAAAAATAACTTGACGACTATATTGCATAGTAGGAGGCATAGATGAAAACTTCCTATATCAGAAATGGGGAAGATTATAAGGAGAAATGATAAGAAGGATGCTAGCATGCGGAGCCCTTCGGGAGAAGAGAAAACTGTCTTATCGTACCCTTTAGAATTATTCACCGTTTGTCCTCGAAGTATAACAAAACTCTGCATGTTTTAATGGTGCATACGGAGATAAGTGTGTAATGAAGATCTATTTATAATAGAAAACTTATTAAAAAGCATGACTTTAATTAATTAATTTATACTCAAGTAGCTAAGTTCGTATTAACTTCCTAGTACTAAGAGTAGAGTTATATCATTCTTCGTCGGCCTATGTTACTGACAGGATAGTTAATCTCATCTTGGCGCAGTGCCATGTGTTAATGCACTTCAGTAACAATTCTCAGTAATACTATCCGTTTATGTATAATCAAATCCAGTCAAATTGTTTAACTAAAATTATCAATAACATATTCATCACTTCCGCCGAAGTTCAGCTTAATTCAAACGAGTCACGCCTTTTTCAGTTGTTTCAGAGCATCTGTCAGCTTATTAACTTTAACTAATCGTACATTTGTTAATGGCGGTCTTTTTTCATATAGGGTGGGGACGGTATTTGTTTGCATAATGACTGTCCTAGGAAAAAACCCGTTTTTTAATTTTTTTTAGATTATATTCGTGAAATTTGAGTTAGTTTAACTTTATGACATGTTCTGTCAGTCTTACTCAATGGAACTCGCCTCAGGTCTCGATGATAGTCTCCAGGTGATCTCAGCTCTTTCTTCCTGTTCCAGCTGGATTTGATGGTCTCTCGTCCCACCGTGCCCCACACAACAATGTGGAGGGGATTGCAATTGTGGGATTTGGGAGGCCAAATGTCAGATGCTGTGTGATCAAAGAAATTCTCATAAGACCAGGCCTTGGGCCTCGGCTGGTCTGTCAGTGAGAAAAGTCTTGCTGGCACAGGAGAGGCCTCCCTGTATTTACGTGGTCGATTAAAGTCTTCCTTACCTTCCTCAAAAACTCGGATATACCCATCGTTGTTCAGCCAGAGGCCCTCAGGGAAGAAATGAGGTAGCATGACGCCACCGTCACTGCTGATGATACAGAGGAACATGATTTTCGATAGAAATTTCCTGCCCAAGTCTCTGGCAACATCCTCGAGAGCAGCAGTGAGCCACCTGTTGTTCTAGAAGTTGATCTTATGGTTTTGGCAGAAATTATTCTCGTAGGAGAAGAATCACATCATGTCAACTCCAACGGGGGTTTTAAATGTTTGATTTTCTTCTTGGAGTGCTTGAATCACTTTTCTTGCATCACTTTGGACAGGAATTTTCACTTCCTGATCTAGTATGAAAAGTTGTGAATATTTTTATGCACGACTATATTGATGCTCTGTTCATCAACTATTTTCTTCCTTGCAATAGGACGTCTCGACTTTCTGAGATCATTGTTGAGGATCTGGATTTCCTACATTTAACACACTAAAAGCAATATAACTCGACCACTCCCACGCTCAGGTAATGAACCCCGTAAGGAAGCCGATTTAGGAGAGGTGAAAAAGAGAGATTCTTAGGACCCCGAGCAGAAATTTATTAGAGGTCCTTATTATTAATAGGAATAATTGGGTAGGGTGATTGAGGTGTGCTAATATAAATGTGAAGGTATTTATGGACTCATCGGTTGTTTATCTTAGTAGGACCTATCTATCTATCTATCTCTATTTTAAATATTTATCAAAGTAATCTGCCAAAGAAACAAATATGAAGCAGATGAGGAGAAAAGAGCCACCTAAGCGTTTGATAAGTGGATGGCAGGGACAACACACTCCAGTAGCAATGAAGGTAATCTCGAAAGCATGCGAGTAATACTAAGTAATCGAGCAAAGATCTTCGAGACCAGACAAAGGAAAGCTGTGCGAGGCAATCTACGGTCGCCTGAAGGTAGCATTTATAAGAATACTAGACGGTGTCAATGGATTAGTTCTTATCTGCAAAGGAGAAAGCTAAATAGAAAATCTAGTCTATATCAAATGAGTGGAAACCCTACAAAAGATAGGACTTGCATCAAGAATCGCACTGCAAATCACTGAGAACAGAAGACAAGGATGTATAAAACATTACTTAATGATAGTGTGCCTAAAAACAGAATGGACTAATAAAATAGCAGATAATGCGCACTTATTATTTAATCTGAAAATTTCCCTCAGATCGCATGAAGTAAGAAAACGGCACCAATATCAAGATATACTTCAAAATGTTACCGGATGAAAGACCATACCACAAAACTCTGTAAAAAAAGGGAACTAATATGCTTCGAATGTGGAAATGAATGGCATTGATGGAGAGACGGCAAAGAAACAGAAACGAAATGTATTAATTGAGAAGAGTCAAAAAGAACCATGGCAATGGAGTGCTCCAAGGCAAAGAAATCAATGAAAGAAAAGGAAAGAAGAAAGTGATCAACAATAAAAGAAAGTAAACGCCACCTATGCTGTAAATGCGAAGCCACAGTCAATGAAATAGTGTAAGCCAAAACGCACCTAACGATAGCAAATGAATCATCATGAATATCGGCAATCATGGAACCTTCAAAACGAAAATACACAACATGCTGTAAAATAACGATATAAAGATAAGTTTCCATGAGAACCCATCATCATGAGGAATGGTTAAGTTTAATGTGGCCAAAACTCTGAGGCAGAGCATCTCAGAAATGAAAGCTGCCAAAAGCAGTAAAACCACAGTAAAGACAAGCTCCAACGCTGCAGAAAATGATATGCTCCGAATGTAAAAATGAAGGGTATTACTAGAGAGGCAGCAAAGGAACCCGTACAAAATGTATTAATTGAGGAAAGCCAAAAAAACCTATGGCAACGGAGTGCCCCAAAGCAAAGAAATCAGTGAAAGAAAAGGAAAGAAGAAAATGTTGAATAAGAAAAGAAAGTAAACGTCACCTATGCTGTAATTGCGAAACCCACAGTCAATAAAATGGGGGAGGCCAGAATGCACATACAGATAGAAAATGACTCATCATTGGAGGTAGTGATGTGTATCTTATACTCTCGCGTCATGAATATCGGCAATCATGGAACCTTCAAAACGAAACTGCACAGCATGCTGTAAAATAACGATATAAAGTTAAGTTTCTCTGAGAACCCTTCATCATGACGAATGCTTAACCTGAGTGTGGCTAAACCTCTGGGATAGAACATCTCATAAATGAGAGCCGCCAAAAGCAGTAAAACCACAGTAAAGATAAGCTCCAACGTTGCAGAATAAATTTCAAATGAGGAAACAAGAAACTCAATCTCAAAGTTTATGTCAGCGACAGCTTTTCTAACCAAGAGTAAAGAAACATGCTCACATACTAAAAACATACAACTTGACCTTTAAGGGTAAACTGACCGAAAATATAAACGTGAGGTCGATAAGAGGCTACTGCCAGATAAATTCGGAATTTATCCTTGAGACTGCATAATGCTCAACCACACCACCATTACTGGTCTTCCCTGTAAAATATTTTGAAGTGTGACAGACACTTCTAAACAGAACACACGCCAGACCTAAAAAGATTGCCTAATCAGAAAACCTAAATGAACAACGGAATAAGGAAGGAGAAGACAGTGACAAGTCTGCAAATTAACACAAATAGATGGATTGGGAAAAGATTATCTTTAAGAAAAATCTTTAGGGAAATCGTTCCAGACATATTATCAATATCTCAACCTGGATTAAACCAATATAGAAGAGCAACAAAAGATTTCAATGCTAACCCAAAATGTGAAACGCACAATGGAGTAGCCATAGTAATCAGAAAAGACAGATTACAAAGGAATCGATGGCTGGGATGAAGCCTACTTGACCGTTAAGATTGAAACAAAGGTATTACCAATAATAATAGTTACCTGATATCAAACTCTAAGACGCATTTTTATTCCTTGGCTCAATATGATGACCATCTTCAGCACACGACGCCCAACGATAACTATGGGAGATCTGATTGCAAGATGTATAACGAATGGCAGATGTTTATCAAAAGAAACATATTCAAAAGAATCGGCGCAGACTTCTCTACGTACCTCACTGGCAGAGCTGCTTCCAAACGATGCCGTCTCATTAAGCAGCTACTATATACTCGTATATGAAGCAAAGGTCATCCGTTTGTTGGACGGTATGTATCTAGTGAATGCGATGAATCCTGCCTTGTGTACTCTTTATAGTCACTAGGGTTTTGAAAGGAAATTAAAATAAAATTAAAAAAACAAATTATCAAAAGTAAAAAATTCTCAACAAAGTAAAAACCATTGGAATCTTATTTCACCTTAAAAGTTTTTTAAGCTTTTAAGATTTCCCTGAAGATTTTGCTTAGGGATAATATCAGGTTTGCCTCCAGATTTATAAGATCGATTGTGAATACTATTTTCTAAATGGTGTGTACCATTTTTCATTTAATGTGCATGCAAAGATTTAAACGTTTTTATTGGCAGAATTTTACTTTCGTATATTGAGATCTTACCATTTCATATATGGTGGCCATTGCGTCATATATTTCTTCATAAATTTTTAAACTCTTTCTAACGTATCTCTCTTTTTGTGATTTTATTTCCCTGTTTAAACTTTGATGTTTTCATTTACTCTAGGATATTATTTTTTTTTCACCATTTTAAGGGTTCTTCTCTAATCTTGTATCTTATGTTCTATGATAGTTCTACCCTAACTTGATTGAAATTTGCATGTATCATATTTTGAAATGTGGCTTTTATAATTCAGTTGTCTTTAAATAATAAGAATTCACCCATGTGAATAAGTTGTTAATTAGGCTTGTTATATAATGTAATTTTTAAGTAATTTATTTTAGTTTCATTGTGTTCGTTGGGTTTGTTCTCTTTGTCATGAGCAATGTTACTGTGCTATACATGTCCATCTTTTCCTGTGCTACCTTTTGAAGAAATTTATAATATCTTAATGATGATAGAATTCAAATTTTATTAAAATAATTTATTGTTCTTCGCCAAGAATAAATAATTTCACTTTGTGTTTATTTTAACTGTTAATTCTTTACAAAAGTAGAGTATTTAGTCATGTCTAAACGTTTTGAGACTAATATATATATATGCATATATTTATTTGTTTATAAAATTTACGTGATATGAATAATTATTCTTTTATTTAATTGCAGGTTTAAGAGCAGCATTGCAATAATAATAACAATAAAAAAAATGCATTCATTGGCTGAATCCAAAATCGCGCTATAGTGCGGCTCCTTCTTGTAAGAAGTGAGTTTCAGTCCCTGAAGATTTGCTTTTCGATTAAAAGGGTAAAATAATAATAAATATATGTTGAATGTATGTTGTGGTAATTATAACCTATTTCGTAATATTTGAGGTTAAAAATGAATGCTCGAATCTTAAAAATTTCAGGAAGAGTTCTTTCCAAAGAAAAGCGTGGAACCATTGTTGCTTTGCATCAAAGTGGACTGAAATTCAATGTGATATTTGTTTGGGGTATTGCATCAAGGATAATTAAGATCATTAATGACTTTAAAAAGACTGGTTTTACTTCTGTGAAAATGTCTTCTGGACGACCAAGAGCTTTAAATGAACGCAAAGATCTCCTTCTGGTAGGATCCCAGCTCAAAGATCGGGTTGTCTCCATTGCCAATCTTGCTCACGATTTGAAGGGTGTAAGTGTGAACGCTTCAGCTCGCACAGCTGTAAAGGAACATCATCCCACCAAGCAGAAACCTACCGATAGGCTTCACTCTGTTTAAAAATATAAAAAATGACTGTTGAAGAGTTGGGGAAAGTGATATTCTGTGAGAAATCTCTGGAAGATCGCTCATTAAAAAAATATTATAATCTCAAACCTTTCGCCATGACCTTATATACAGATCAAGCGAACATGATGGATTAATTGTTATGTATTTTCATAATTCATCATACATTTCTAACCATTAAACATAGTTTAAATTTCAAAAAGAAAAGTAACTCAACCTATGAAACAAAGGTATATTGTGAGACTGGACTACACTGCTTTTTTATGCAAATATATTCGTGTTTTGATCAGTGGGGTAGAAAACCCAACTAATAAAAAATAGGTTAGTCTGAGAAATATAAAGGCCAATTTAAACTCTACCATTATATATGTATTTAAATACAATTGTTTAAAAGAGAATATATTTTATATGCAAAATAATCCGACTAAGGATGTGGGGATAGGAAGAAATAAACGATGGCTTATTCCATTCTCCTCTTCATGAGGTCTTGATAGAACAACCACCCAACACTTAGGCAATGATGCGTGACCACCAGGTATGTTGTGACAGCAAAATGCCTGGAACCTGCCTGGAACCATTTGCTCGAGTCAGTCCTTTTAAACTGGATTCCTTTAACTTATTTTATATTATATCTTAACTTTAAATCAGTTGACTCTAAGACTTAAATATCATAGTAAGTCAAACTTTGATATCAAAATTTGCAAGAACTGGATTTGCAGTTAGTCATCTTTGTGACCTAAACTAGAGCACAAAAGGATTGATCTATTTTGTATTGCATTTCAAACTAGAAATACCTTTGTATATTTAGAAAATATATCTTTTTTCTGTATTCGAGATTTTTAAAAGGGAAATAGTTTCCTAGAAATTATACTTGTGAATATATTGCTAGTTTAATGACAATTTTGTGTAATGGGGGTTTAGCCAATTTAGTACTATTTTTGCCTGAGATTTATCATTATTACAGCTATCGAAATGAGTGAGAGTGTAAGAGGCAGCAAATAGAGTTATGGTATATGAGTGATTTTTATTTAAGTACCCAGATTGGTTCAGATCTGTTAAGGTAAGGGAGCGCTTCATAGGAGCAAATAAATAACATTTTTATCGTTATTTCCTTTTTCCCTTAAGGTTCGAGATCTTGTTATCCCTTACGTTGGTTCTCAAGAGGCTATGGCCACATTTAAAACCCCATCTTTTATCCCAGAGTCCGATCTCTCGTCACTAAGCTTTCTTGGCGAGGCCTAGTGCGTCTTTAAAAACGTTCCCACCGTTCTGTTTCCTTTTCTTTGGCTCTTTTTTTCTCTTACTATTTTTCATTTCCAACCCATTGTATGACGGCAAAATTTTAATTAATGATCGCAACATGGATTATTTAGTGTATTTTACAAAGCCTACGGACCCCTGAACTAGGAAGTTACGCAGCTCCCGAATTTTGGCATTGATACGCACCACGTCACCTTGCAGGAAAGTAGTTACATTTGAATTCTTGGATGAATAAATCCCAAAATATACTCGTCTACGCCATTCTTAAAATCAGCCTTGTAAAATTAGCACTAGGAACTACTTATAAGATGAGGCAAATGTGTCATAAAAGGGAAGAGATATCACGAAAAGGTTTAGATTTTATCGATACGTGAATTACCGAGGTGAGAATGATCCTCTTTATTATTTATGCTGAAAAAGATAACGATGCGATTTGTACAACCCAGAAAATAAAACGGCGCGGCCTCTAAGTAAGCATCTTATTCAAGGGAAGCGTGAGTATTGTGAATGATACTGAAGTTAGGAAAGGCATAAATAAATATTTTAATATTCTTGATGTAACTTCCTTTTAACATTCTTTGTATTGCCTCGTTACTATATCTTTTAATCCTGAAGCAGTAAAATAATTAATTATAATCCACTTTTAGATACGTATCATAGCGGTTTGTTTAAAGTTTTAATTTGATAATATAAACTTTAAATAATACGATTCTGAAAAATACCTTTAAGTTATCTTCAAAGAAATCTAAATCTGTATTTTTTTTATTTGTTTGTTATTAGGCTGAATATTAATTAATATTTACAACATAAATACATAAGTGTATTTTACAAATCTTAATTTTCTGTCATTTTCCTTTGGTTTTTGCTTAATTCATGTGATAGCTGTTTATTAATTACACTGCACAAGGTTAACCTAGAGGCATTTACACGTGGATGACACTCAAATTAATCGATTATTAAATTATCAGAGATCTTGATTTCTATGACATTTAAGGTAGGCTATACTTTATCCTTTTACTAATATGTAGAAAAATTGAACCAATATCAATTAAATACTACATTTTATAGCGTATTTAACGCCAGCTTTCAAGCTTGCCTGAAGCTATATTGGCCATGAAAACAATGATGAGAATATTGAAAAGATCACACATGATTGAGAAGAGAAGGGAAAAAACTCAGTAGAAGAGAAACAGTACAGAAAACCCTCTCCTGCCAAAATGAAGTTCACACTCTAAGTCTCCAGCTGATTCTATAAAGAGTATATTGCACTAAAGTTTAGTTGTTTATACATGGAAATGTCCTGAATATCCATTTTTTATATTCCCTAGCAGGTATTCAACATCAAAGATACGAACCTGACACATCCCCTGCACATTAAAGGAAAAGCTTCTCAATTCGGAAGACTTGTAAGCTTAGTAGGGACTGAAGTAATGGTAAAAAGAAAGAGTAATGAAAAAGAGTGTTGAAAAGACTTAACTCACAAACCTTTTTATTATTTGCTTAAAAACTGAGCCCAAAACGATATGAGCATCTTTTAGTTTAAAAATTAAGTTCTTGGTGAAATGGGAAAGTAAAAAAAGAGTGAAAAAGTATGAAAGGTATATTGACAGAGTAGACAAAAGTGGCCTAGGGAACAAAGTCACATTAACCCTGAATGTTCATCACATTAAAACTCGCATCATCAACCGGTTCCCCACAAATAGCAGCATTATTGCTATATGAATTACAAAGCAAACAATCATTTAATTCCACGCTAAATACTCGTATTGTCCTCATGAGATGCGGTTGTAAGTGTTTTAGTATGTTATGCAGTCGGGTTCATCTATTGGCCAAAAATCCATAGAAAGGCCCTTCTCTAATTCCCTACATGCAAACCAATCATATTCTCTCTCTTGGCATTTCCAAACAAAGTGTATTTATCCTGAGTTTTGTGCTGAAATTTTTTTTGCTATAGACAAGGTTCTTTTAACAGAGAAACTGATAATGCTATCTCCATTCTTATTCTCTCCGAGTGCACTATAACCTCAAATTATTCCCTATCATATCATTCTGTCTCCTATTCACCCATTCGTATTTTCCCCAAGCATCAAGTAATGTTCTTTTTCCACTTTTACTCACCAATCGTTTTAATAAATTCCAGAACCTCTCTTTCTAACCTCTTATATCATTACAGGTTACTTATACTAGAAGTAGGCACAGGTTCAACCTAACTCATTTCAACTTCGCCTACATAATTCTTGAGCTTACATTTTGATCTATTTATTACATCATGTCACTCCTCTCCCGAAAGCACTTCCAAAACCTTTTGATTCCTACCACCATGAAACCAACTTATTTCACTTCATTCAGTTGAACTCACACAGTCTAAATTCTGCAAGCAAATTACTATTGTACATTGACGTTCGCGGGAAAATCCTTTTATGTGCGCGGATTCCCAAACCAGCGCCTACTATTCGGGATTAGCGGGCTTTTCCCTTCTGCCTCATTGAAAGACTTAAACGCTTTACAGTTACCGGGGAAAGTAAAGTCTTAACCTTTTAGGAAAACTTTGTATTTAGTCACAAACCCAGTACTTCAAACTCAAATTAATAGATAAGGGTTCTAAATGTACCCTTAATTAAAAATGTCATTAATTTTCTCCCATCAATTTAAATTTCACTCATAATTTCACCATTACGAGATGTTTATATCCAGTTGCTATAAAATTTCCGATGTGTCTTCATATAGTCCAAATGTGAAAAGCTAGGAAATTAAGTTTCCCGAATTCTTTATTGTGGATTTGCTATTTTTTTTTCCTCTGCACATTTTGAATTCAATTGGATTCATGCCAGGTAAATTCCCTGATCATTACAATAATGGTTTCATTGGTTTAATTGGCTTTGACGTGTGACAGGATCAATATTTTTTGCTCTAGCCAATTAAATTTTTATCGTTTGGAAATTGCTCTTGTTATTAATGAGACCAACTCTCGATGCCTGAATGTTTTTCGTAGAGATATTTTTCAGCAATAATTTTGCAAAGAGATGTAATATGAACTATATAAAAAAATACAACAATAATTATTTATCATTTGGTTGTTCATTTTCTAAAGGCTCAAATAATGAAAGTTGCATTGACGTTATTTTATGGTATTCTTGGCGTACCATTCATAAGCTACTATAGAAAAAGGCTATATAGGAATAAAGAAGAATCCAAGAATTAGGACCTCTCCGTTACTGTTTGGGGTAAAGAAGAGTGCTGGATTTAGAATTTCTTAGAACATATAAATATATAGATGTAAAATGATATCGTGTGAATAATTTACTATAGGTGTTGTAATCTGATTTCATTGAGCAAAGCGCACGGAAAACTCTTGCTGTCTTATGTAAAAATATCAATTAAAGAAAATATTTGATAGGACATAATATTATGAACAAAATTCTGAAGGTCAGTTTACAAAGATAGAAGCAGAAATTGTGTTAGTGAAGCGAAAACCAATTTATGTCAACAATTTTTAAAAAATGGCAACAAATTGTCGAAGTTTACTTTGTAACCTAAGTGCAGTAAATTTTTATTGATATTGTAAGTATATGTGAAAGAATAAAAGTGAATTTGTGGAAATAGGGTGCAATTGGTGTTTTTTTCCAAAACCAGGCAAACATAAGTATGGTTTCAATCGATACCAAAATGCGAGTTGACTTTATATTATTGACTTTATATTAAATTATACAACGCTTGGCGCAAATTTTTGTTTCTCAATAAAGAATGTATATTATATAATAGAGTGAAATTATATAATAAGGTCAGCACGTAGCGACGGATGGGGAGATCGAAATGAAAATCAGTTGAACTAAAATTGGTTGCAATAGTACAAAATCTATCTGCATCTCCAGAGGAGACATGCTACTATGTTTAGAAGACGAGACCAAGTATTGAATCAAACTACCTTATCAGTGTTAACTTATGTAACCGGGAAACAGAAAATTAAAAGAAGGCGAAAACTGAGAACAACTGAGGAAAACATATAACGAAACAAGGTAGCAATAACCTGCACTAACTATAAAGTAAATACATGAAAATACAAACACTTTATTTCCCAGGTTGGGTGTTAGTTATTTGTTCTACCTTTTCCTAATACTTAAGGACGCGAGTTTCAGATACTCTTGATGAGATTTCGATAATTTTGTAGGCCTGTTACTTCTTTCTTTGGATTCTTCTTGTTCAGTATCTTCATATATCTTAAGTAGAACTGCATAACATACCGTGATATGCTAAGTTTTCGGCTAATAGCTCTATGACGTAAATAAAATAGAGGATAAAAGTGTGAATGATGTTAGCCATATAGATCGGGTAGTAAGAAATTTTTTTCGAAAAACTTAAGAGGGAATAGGAAGAGTTAAAGGTCAATGGCTAGATACCTATTCTTTCTGTTTTATATGTTTTGGTGGCAGTGGTAATGTATTAGATTGTGGCCGCAGGGAGGGACGGGTGGAAAGGATGAGGCGCTAGTAAAAGCAACGCGATACTCATAACGCTGCTAATTTTATATAGAAAGGTGTTAGTTATGGGTATTATATAGCTGCTGGGTCTCTCGACATCGACGCAGCATCTTGATTGGCATGTATTTGGGTGTATGTGGGGTATCTTGCGAGTTTCTCCAACTGTCATGTTAAGCGAGTGTGTATGTATGAGATGAGTGCTATGAGTTTGTTGTTTTGATGTAGTGTGAACATAAATATCGAGAAGAGCGAGATGTACGACTCAGAACAGAGTTCTGAATCCCTAAGCTTTCTATCTTCTTCTATATGTTTCTTTCGTCTGTGTGTAATTGGTGCTCATGTTATTACTGGTCGAGTTAGTGTTTTGTATAACTGGAGTTGTAGTTTGCGGCGGGCAGATTAAACCCTGAGAGCATCTTTTTGAAAATAATATTATATATCGAAAATTAAAAATCGAGTTATTACTTCATTATTTTTATTGCTTTTCTAGATTTAATCTAAGGATAACAAAAACCCTACTTATCAAGATCAATTTTGTCAAAATGTTCTTTGATATAAATAGGAAACTGTTTTTGAATTTCTCCTAGTTATTCATTTTTTTTTCTTTTTCCAGGCATTTCGATATTTACTAATAACATTTTAAAAGTGTAAATAATAAAATATATCCGGACTATTTATATAATGCATAGTCACATGTTAAATGGCAAATCACTATAGTATTATATTGATGTTATATTTTATATAGCTTTATTGCGCTATATTATTTATATTATGAACAGTAATGTCATTAATATATGTTTAAATTTGGCTGTTTGTCTTTAATTAGAATTGCTTCAGCCAGTTTCGGGTCTTGTCTGCTGTGCATTTTTTCTTATTTTCCTTTTGATTCTTCTACTTTAAAAAACCCTTTCTATAATAGAAAATATAACTCTGGGGATGAGTTGGCTGGCAATGTGTTGGTTGCGACGGGTCAGCAGCGGTGAGATAGCGGCGATGAATTGTCAAATTCCCGCTTTCCAGGACACTTGAAGTTTCGTTGGAGGTATAGTGTGGGTGCCAGTAGGCTTACCTGGGATACGCTACTGCGTTGTGTGAATGGATCTTATATTGTGTTTTTCTATTTTATGTAACATTTCCTCTCGTTTGAGTATGGAGAGAAAAGCCTTTTGTTGCAGAGAGGGAGCTAAGTATTGTTGATAATTTCCAACGAATTCTCTTATGTCACACATTGTCGAATGCTTTTTGGTTAATGGAAAATATCTTTTAACGGGATTGTTGTGCTTTTTGTATTATCTGAAGAATTATTGTCACAACTGGTTGAGTGCATTGGGCTCTACAGAACCCATATTGATTAAAGAGGTTTTCTTTATACTGACACATATATTCAGCGCATCATTCTACTCTGGACATTTCTCACAACTATTTAAAACATCACATAACATTCTACTTCCTAACCACCTCAAAATCGCAAAACACGCGAACAAGTGCAAGCCCATTAAACTCATATAAAACGCCTAGGCAAAACACTTGAGCTCATGTTTAACAGGGGACTACGTAAAAATCTGGAGGAGAGTAGTTGGTTCTCTCTCTGTCAATATGGCTTCATGAGAAGCCGGTGACTCAAGCGGTTGTGACCATAGTCCATGACATAATACAAAAAGCAGGACAGTCACGTCAAAAACACTCTCCATCAGCAGTGGTTGTTAAAGTGTGTAGGTTGGGTGTCCCGGAAATCAAGGTTGTGTGGTGTATTTGTGGTGAACTGTCTTTTGAACTCCTCCAATTTTGTGTTTCTGTAGTTGTACATGAGTGGTATGGGTGTTAGCAAAGGTGAAGAGGATACGTTGAGGCATACAAGGATGTGATCAGATAGTACATAGCGACATCGGGCTATTTGAGTGTGGATGCGCGTGGTATGGTCATTGCGGAAAAACTATGTCTGGGGACGAAGTCCCTCCGCAGTGCCCCCAAAATGTGAGAAAGATCGGACAGATAGGCTCACAGCGAAATCGCCGCAAGGCACCGGTTGGATACCTACTTGAATTATTTGTGTTGTTTATAAGTAGTGTGAGATGGTGTGCGTTTAGGTCTCCTAAAAAGAAGTGTGGAAGGTTGTAGTTAGACAAGCCTGGAGGGCAACTTATATGTGAAGCTATAGTTGTGGTGGACTGAGGTGTCTGTCCCTGGAGTTAGACCAATGTGAATTTGTACTTCACAGGCTAGAAGAGAGTTGTCTTCTGTGTTTATGAGTATGTGGTTTATACAATTAGGATTGCTAGTCCTAGGTGCTGCTCCTGTTGGCTGAGATAGGTGTGATATTGTAATGCGATATCTAGTGTTAGGAGGGTTTTGAATGGTGGAGTTTAAAACTGCGACATCAGGAGTTTGGTGTTTAGCGCCCAGTTAGAGATAGTGTTGCACAGGCCATGCCAACTGCGTACCCTTAAATGCTCCAAACTGAGCCGACCGACCTATGGCCTGTTGTCTTGTTTGCATGCCACTGTGTTCGTTTAGGCCACTTTCCGCTCCATAATCTGTTTGCATTGCACCGAGAAAGGTGGGGCTGCCGCGGTGGGGAAGGGGGTTGTGGTCAGCGGGTGCTGTCACTTTAAACGAAATTCAGCGTAAAGTGTTACATGATTGATTAAACACAGGTAACTAACTGTATATACTATTCATATAAAAAAATACCACTCAGCCGAAAAATATTTGTAAGTTTCCATCCCGTCGAATATGTTTATAACTGCTGCAATTCGAAAAAATTCTCCTCAAAACGAATAACTTAAAATTAAAAAACAAAACATTAAATTGATAAATATATTTAATGATCAAAGTCAACCTTTTTAAAGTTGTAAACTTCCTAAATATTAAAGATTTAGAATCTATGTTTTAGCTGGAGAAAACAATTACATAAAATTGCTTCCTTCAGATTAATCACCTACAAAAGAAATTTTGAATATATATCATTACCTTAGTAGACATTTAGTACAGTAGGAATGCATGAATTCGACAGGGTAGAGAGATCATCAAAGCTAGCTAGAATCAGGAAATCACTAATACTTCCCGGTATAGGCATCCTATAGGTTCTAGCCCTATTACCATTCCACCAACTCTGAACCGTCTCGTCTTTCACTTTTTCATCACCCTTAGTATAGAAAGAGATTTAAGCAGACGGCAAAGCACATCATTCGAATACCATTCTATCCGCTTAAATGAATAAATTTCAAAATTTTAGTGCCAAGTTCGATATTATTTTTTGTTGTTTGAACTTTGTTAGTTTTAATCACTTTAGCTTAGCTTAGCTTCCGAGAAAACGATAAAGTTAAAATTTTCAAGTTGTAAATAGGACTCCACAAAGATCACTTAAGTTTTGCCTAGTGTTGAGTTTACGATAACTTGATATGTATTCTCCTGTTTTGTGGAAAATTAGGATTAGTAAGAAATTTTAATTGCTTAATCCGAAAACACGAGACGTTATATGTGTTTTAGCAGTCTATATTTTGTCTATAATTGCATCTGCCAGTCAAGTGTTTATCAAAATCTATTTTTTTATTTGTATATCTTTTTTTTTATTCTTGTCATTTTTCCCCCCAAACTAATAAACTATCTTTATTGTATCGTATTGTTAGTTATTTACTTATTTGATTTTATTATTATTGGTTTATTTACCTTACTCCTTTTAATCTTAGTAATATCCTATTTTTCTCTTTTACTCCCTTGGAAACTTTCATTGTGTGAATTTGGTAGAAATTCAAGTTAGACCACATTTGTAGAGACTCAAAAACAACCTTGTTTTATTACTGAAAAACCCGTAACGTTTGTATGAAAACATCCTTTTTATATTTTTTATTTAATAAAGTTATCATACTCTTTTACAGATAGTTGGCATAAACATTTCCCTCTTAACACACGACTAAACTCTTTTTATTTTACCATTCCTCTCTCAAACTAAGTGATAGCCTCTCCCCCCTCCCATAATTAACCTGTAGAGTATATAGTGTTTGTTCATGCTAGCTTGATTCGATGGATTGAGTGTAAGCTGCAGGCGTTGAAGTCTCATAGTAATTTTGAGGTTGAAATTATAGGTGCTGCGGTTTGACATGAACCTTCTGAGACAAGACGGACCGCCGTTGGTAGTGTACTCACTTATGGTTAGTGGCGAAAACGACTAGGTTGCTTCGGCCATGGCACATCCGCCAACTCGAGAGAACAGGCCTCTCGAAAACTTTGCAGCCGATGGTGACGCGTTCGTTCTGTTTGGATGGGGAGCAGCACAGAGACTGCCAAAGCTGAGATTACCAGTATGTGAGATTATATGTGAACGGACATTGCATTATTGGAACGCGTTCAACAACGAGCAATGGAATTAATTCCATTGTAATATCACCATCAATGTGGGCAACTTCTTTGAAATATTATACTAGTTCACTGATATAAATTATGACCTAGTATTTTAGCTAGATAACCGAGCGGCCACTAAAATAACAATTTCAAGCTAGTAATTACAAAAAAGGTTTACTCCTGCAATAGCACAAAATTTATTTTCTTATAAAATAACACAAATTTTGAATAATTTACCTAGTAGGATCGTTAAAAGCACTTCGTTAAATATGTTTAAGAACAGAATAGATAAATATTACTTAACGGTATAAACGATTTCTCTATCCATATACTCTCTTCGTTTATCCTGTCCCTATTCTCTGACTTACTTTTTCCTTTAGTTCTTGAACTAGCCTAGAGTGGATCTTATGGTCTTTGCGAGGTCGTAAATTTGAAATATTTCAAATCAATATTTAGATAATATTTTAATAGCAACTATTCTCACTCAAATGAATTGTTGTCTCTTTCTCTAAATTGGAAAATCAAATGACAAATTTTACGAATGAGGTCAGCGTTTCTTGGATGAGGTAATAAAACTGAAATTATTAGTCCATGACTCTAAAACCAATTCACTAGATAGTTATTTATTTACGAGCTTAGTGAATTTCTGTGAAAGAAAGTCCAATAAGAGCTTAAATATCGGAATCTTTTTTTTTTAATTCTTAACTTAGTTTAAAAAGAACATCTATACTTATTTTTGGCAGAGTATTAGATATTGAAGGAAATCTACATAAGAACGAGTTTGGAAAATATAACGAAAAAAAAAGAAGAAGAGTAAATCAAATCTATGTGGCTCGTAGATGAGAATATGTTAATCATGAATTTATTGTCTGCTCTGTGTAAAACCGACCCAATTATTTATTTTTAAATAAACTTTGTAAGATACCTTGAGACACTTTGTAATTTTATATATAATAATATTCTTAATTACATGAACAAATAAAAGAAGTAAAAGTCTATGGGAAAAGAATCCAAGCTATGCTTAATATCTTTACTGTTATTAAAAAACTCAAATATACATACTCTGTCTTTTATTAAATTACTTCTTAAAATGAGATATCTATCTTCAATTAACGAGAGTAGAGAAGAGGAGATTAAGAAGATATATTTCATGAAATTATTCCAATTGGTCATTATCTAATTTCTAAGAAAAAATCGAACTTTATTTATGGGAGAGTATTAAAACTTGAAATCCAAATACATAAAACCGAATGGGAAAAATAAAAGAAAGAAGGTGCATGGTCCATTTTCTATATTAGGTATTAGAGTTACAAGATTGTGCAAGAAAAATTCTTTTAGAAACAAATTTTAGGATTATTTTTGTCTCAAAATAAACAAAAGAAATATCACAATATTTCTTCAAAATTTAAGACCGTTTGCCTCAATAAAGTGTTTGGTCAGGAGTTATCTGAATTTTTCTGAGGTGAACTTATCTGATTACTCATAACACTTTATTCCGAACTTACTAACCGATCCCTTCTTTCTCACATTTCACTACAGAGAACTAGCTTTTGAATCATCCTTGTGTTATCCAGAAGCTCATGTTCCGATACTAAAAACTGCTCATTGGTCCTAGAGCTAGAAAGTAAAGTGCTGGTAAAGTACCCACATTTTTCTCACTTTCTCATTTTGGTCAACACTCCTAATACTTTCAAAGTTCTTCTTACAACTTCTTCTTTGAAGTAATGTCTCAAATATGCTATTATTTACAGAACTAAAAATTAATCATCATACACTTTTTTAAAGAATAGAGTGAATTTCTCTTGTCTTGATGGTCTCGTATTTATGGTTTCTTCATTCTTCTGCTAATGGTCTGCGCCCTTATCTCCGATGTTATTAAGAAAGCAAAGAACGACAGACGAACCTGTGAGAGTCTTCAGGGTGTAGTTAGTACTTATGGTACTGTCACTAATGCTGCTTTCTACGTTTACACGTAACATCGTAAGTCGAGGGATGTTGAATGTCCACAGAGTTTCAGAAATCTCATCTCCCATCCGTCTGTCCTCAACTAACTCGTGCGAACTCCGTTTTAGTACAATTTAATTTGTTGCTTATTGGTGTGTGTGTGTGGGTTTAGACTCTAATGTTTCTTACATTGTTGCTAACCTGATTCAGTCATGATTTGAGAATATCTTACTTCTATTCAAACTTTTTCCTATTGCAGTGTCCCTACTTGCATCTAATTTTATGAACATATTTTCCCTAGATGTTCATTTGCTTGATATTTATCCTTACTTATGCCAGGTGTCTTCGAAATGGAACAACATGTTTGTCGAAGTGTTTACAGCGTTCCTTATTTTTGTTCTACCTAAATGTACCCAAAATGAAAGCTAACATCATTGTAACAGAAGACGCCTTCTGTACACCGAACTTAATTTCATTGCTTATTTAGTAAATTTTGGAAAAGCGCAAGCTTTTTTAAAATACCCTTGAATGATTTAGTTGACTGAAGTATATTTTCAATTGTGTTTAAGGAAGTTAACAGGCATATTCATACATTTAACCCTGTATGAATGTATATGACTATACTAATATTCATATATACAAATATATTTAATAGAGGAAAGAGATTCAAAACTAGGTAGCACCAGCTACCACGTGTATTACAATAATACACTATGTCCAAGACTATTTATCATGAGAAATACATACAAAATACTTAATGGGCAATACTGCAAAGTCTTTGTAAACTTATAATCTAAGTTGTGTCTATTCCAGCTGAGCCGTGATTTGAGATTCCGAAGATGTAACCATATGCTTCCTTTTGACATTTCTTTGCGTCGTGTCCGTTTAACATTTGATTTTATATGGAGATGAGAAAAATATATATATTATTTCTCTACAGCCTTTTGACGCTTTGAACCTTTCATCTCTGTATTGCATCTTTACTGAATAGCTCTCGGAGAGTTTTTTAACACTAAATCATAGCTAAACTAAAGTGTTGCCGGTGAGTTCAACATCGGAATTAATTTGCTGTAAAACTTATCTTCCAATTCTTAACCTCGGTCAATCACTGATTCTCTTTACTGATATTATTAAAAATCCAGGCTTTGATTTTGAAAGTTGGCATATTTGGGTTGATTTGTTTATATATATATATATATATATATATATATATATATATATATATATATATATATATATATATATATATAAATATATATATATATATATATATATATCAATATATATATATATATATATATATATATATATATATATATATATATATATATATATATATATATATACGAGGGGTGGTCAATAAGTTTTGCGAATCGGTAGGGAAAAACAGAGGAAGAGGGAGGGCTGTTTGTGGGGGGTTAAGACAAGTTATGACAAGTCAGGACCTCCGGGTCGCACGCTCCTGCCTCGTCTAGTTAAGAAGCAGTAGCTGATCGCAGATCATCACTCACAAATCTTTCAACAATGGAGAAGGTTAAGCACCACGCAGTGATCAAATTTTGGACCAAGGAAGGCAAGAATGCGAGAGAGATCCATGAACGCATGGTTGCAGTGTACACCGACACATCCCCTTCTTATGCAACCATTGCTTGCTGGAATAGGGAGTTCCACCACTGGTCGTGAGTCCTTTGAAGATGACTTCCGTCCAGGACGCCCGTCAGACGTGACCAATGTAGCCAGTGTGGAGAGGATAATGCTTGAAAATCGACGGGTGAAGGTTAAAGAAATCTAGCGAGAACTTGGAATATCACATGGAAGTGTCATCAACATCATCTACGACAATTTGGCCATGAGCAAGGTCTCTGCCCGTTGGGTCCCTAGAATCCTCACGCCCCATGATCGAATTCAACGTCATCAAAGTCCACAAGGACAGAGTTGCACAAGCTGCCCTGCGCGAGTGCGGATTCGAGGAGCTGAATCATCTCCCCTAAAGTCCAGATCTGGCCCCTAGCGACTACTTTTTATTCCGCAAGCTCAAGACTACACTGCGTGGACGCCGGTTTGAGGAAGATGAAGATGTCCAGCTCGCCGTCCAGGAGTGGAATGAACAGCAGTCGGGAGATTTCTGTGTTTGGGAATTCGAAGCTTCAGGGACAAGTGGCGCAAGTGCATTGAAGTTGAGTTTAGTTATATTTAAAAATAATAAAACACTTTTCCTCATATCTCGTTTCCTTATATCCGAATTGCAAAACTTATTGATCGCCCCTCGTATATATATATATATATATATATATATATATATATATATATATATATATATATATTATATATATATATATATATATATATATATATATATATATATATATTAAGAAAATTATTGCAGTAACGCAATTAATTATGCGGTTGAAAGGCTATTTTTGGCTAACAGTCTTCATCAAAGCCTCTGTTTTCCAAAATAGTCTTTCTACCGCATATATATATATATATATATATATATATATATATATATATATATATATACTTCCAAAACCTGATTCATCCCCAATTAGAATCCCTCTGTCACAATGTGGCTCTAGGGCTCCACTCGAGAACTTCACGAAACTTAATGCGGTAAGAAACATCTCGGACCTTTACCTGCCTAGAGTCAATTTTTATTACAAAACTTCAACCCAGTATAAATAATAACTCATTATCTGTCCCGTTAAATATAGTGACTCATTTAAAAACATGCTTATTTGTTAAATTCCACATTTGTTGTTTTCTTATTTTTTTTTAGTGGGGTGCAAGAATAAAATCTACTGTCAATTATTTTCCTTCCTATTTTTTAGAAATTCATTCGTTGGTTTAGTTCGTTTTTTCCTCCATATTTCTAATATAATTAATTAGTCTCAAATTAAATATTCATGTTTCACAATTTTATTACATGTGTTAACTTTTTATGCATACATTTAACTCTGTATTTTGTATTTATTCTCTAGCACTGATGATGAAATTAGTTGTAATCCTGAAACGTTTGAAATAAATGTTACGAGGCATCTCATCTACGGCTCTGGACTGGTCATCCTGTTTATACCTCGCTTGAAGTTTGCGTCCATCAATTCATTTGCCACTTATATATATATATATATATATATATATATATATATATATATATATATATATATATATATATATATATATATATATATATATATATATATATATATATATATATAAATGAATGCGATGTCTCGCAGGAAAAAGGAAAAAGTGCTTCCAAGTATTTTCGAACTTTATTCAGTTCATTCTGAAGGATAACTACAAGAGAAATATATATATATATATATATATATATATATATATATATATATATATATATATATATATATATATATATATATATATATATATATATATATATATATATATATATATATATATATATATATATATATATATATATGAACGCAAGTTTCGTAATCGTGCACGCTGCAAGGATGATCGTGTTTCGTAGATTATCGCTTCAAGGTAGGGAGACTATCTGCCTGCTGCTATAAGTATGCCTCTACTTCTTGGTTGGTGCCATCAAGCGACGCTCTAAACCCATCTTGTCGCAAGACTTTGGGGTTTGGCAGACAGGCGCTCTGTGAAGGCATGTCCACTTGAAATGGCATACAAAATAAAGTATTATTTTAACGTGATTCAATCGTGAACTTTGAAATGAGAAGAAAAGGAATTTTTTTAATTAAAAGAACGAGATTCCTTTTCGTTTCATCAAGTCGTGAAATAGTGAGAAAAGATTCTATACGAACACTCTTTAAAGACTATTTTTTTACTGTAGAAACAGTGTTAATTTAAACTGCTCTTTTGATTATAAAACAACTAGAAATATCACTGTTTAGTAAATATACTATTAGCAAGTCAGACCCTTTGGTTTCATAATATTAAGAGCATGCTGATTAATGATCACGTACAGTATAAATAATGCAGTGATTTTATCAATACAATCTGAATGAAGAAGAGAGAACGTCTGACTTGAAAGCAACATGCTACTACTCTCTTGGAGTTAATGAAGATATATACAAAATTAGCCAAATGTATTTTCACCAGAAAAATAAGCAATAAAATGAATTCTGCAAACTTAAGTTATAGTTATTATGAATAATTTTTTTAAAAGATTATTAATTGATTAGTTATGGGTAAACATGCGTAGAAACAATATCTAGTATTCTCAAGCATCAGTAACCAAGCAACCTTCACTCCAAATCGAAGAAAATCACACTAATATTTGGCAATCAGTTTGTTTTTGTTCTGCCCAGCCTTCAATCACAATAGCACTACTTGGGTCTTCCACGGACTATGTAATTTTCAAGTTTTCCTCTTTTACGTATCTCGTCATTTTAGTAGTGAGATCATCACAATATATGAAAGAAATCCCTCCGCAAAGGAAGAAAATACTATATAAAGGGGTTGTTAATAATTTCAATTCACTTTACCAATGGAATAAATAACTCTTACGTGTTACAGAGAATGGGTTGGCTGTGAGATGAATATAGATAACTACGAGGTACAAACAATTAAAAGAAAACGGAATGTTAACGAAATTACTTTTATTAAAGCTTTCAGCTTACGGATTGCCATTCATCTGCACACAAAATTCAATACGTACAAATTAGAATCATGACAATTTAAATTATAGGTCTTGTACAACACAGCTTTTCAGCTGAGTTTGTAAATAAAAATACTTGTTATGTTACTCCGAAGTCTAAGATTCCCCATTGCATCCATAAAGAGAAATAAAATTATTGAATATACTTTACGTTTTTCTCAACTGAAAAATTGCATTAAAAATCAGGCTGTAAAATCAAGTAACTTAATAATATGTTGGCTCTTCCACGATATTATGAGATTTGACATACGTATATCATACATTCTATTGTAGAGAAGAATACGTTGTGTTCGTTTTACTTCAAATATAAGTAAAATAAATAGAATCTTTACCAGTTGCCGTCGGTCTCGGGTGGTTCCAGAAAGAAATAATATTCTATTAATGGAATATTTTATTTTCGAGCTCGGGAAACACAAAAACAAAGCGAGAAACAATGAAGCGAATTTGACTTTGCTATTAGCGGTTTTTCGTACCATAAAATAATTACCCTGCTGACTCAAGAGGTAACTTGCTATTGGTCAGCTCATTTAGTTGCAGTTTGCTGATTTTTTTCATAATAATTGGGTTAATTGTTGAATTTAAAAAACCCAAATTAAAGTGACGCAACACAAACTAATTCCAGAAAACGGTATGAAGATGCAAACGCAAGCAATATGTTGATATTAGTTTCGAGTGAAATATTTTCATTTTTTAATGGAAGTTTTAAAAATCAAGAGCAAATCCTTATATGATGAAAAAGCATTATCACCAAATAGAAAAAAAATAACAAATTGCCTATGTTTCTAATATTTTTTTTCCCTCTAGTTAACGGTAAAAAAGCCAATGGGTAACGCCAATGGGAATAACTTAAACAATGTCTCCTGAGAAAATGTCACGTGGTCTTACTTATTCTCTAGGTTAGGTTAGATCTTCTGACCTCCGTTTACTTTCCGTGTCTTGGAACGGTTGGCGGATAGCACGCAGGGCATCTCTGCAATTGAGCCTTGCCTTGAATAATGCAATTGAACTTTGGGTTTCAATAAATCTCTAAAAGGGAATAGTTGTACTTGGCGGAATTAATTTAACTATCTAGAGGGTTCGGTTTATCAAAGTGGGTGAAACAAAATAAAATTACTACTGTACAAACAACAGCCAAATACTGGACATGAAATATACATCAAAAATAAAATAATAGACATGAACGACAAATATAAGTTGATGAACCCGTCTCTCTCTCTCTGACAGACCTTATGATCATCTAAATTTTCAATAATTTTCGGGCTAACCTTAGGAGGACCTTGTCAATTATATTATTTGAAAGATAATATAAAACAACATAAACGTCTTAAATTTTGTTAGAATCAGCCAAAAGGTTATAATATTATTGCTAAACAATTCTCCAGCTGTCCTTAGGAAGATTTGGGTAATTTTCCATTTGAAAGAGAATATAATACAACATTATGATTCAAAATATCGTTAGAATCGGAGAAAAAGTTATGATGTTATTGCCATTACAAAATAATTCCTATGTTAACCTTAAGAGGACTTTCGCAATTATATCAGTCGAAGAAAAATGTTAAACAACATATGAGTTTCAAATTTCCTTGGAATCAACCAGATAGTTATGATGTTATTGTAAAAATATCCCTGGCTAACCTTCGGGAGAATTTTGGTATTTTACCATTTGAAAGAGAGTGTAAACCAACATTAGGCTTTTAAATTTCATTAAAATTGGCCGAAAAGTTATGATATTATTACCAAAACAAAATAATTTCCATCCTAACCTTGAGAGGACCTTCGCAAGTATATCATTCGAAAGAAAATGCAAACAAAGATGCTTCAAATTTCGTTAGAATTTGCTAAATCATTATTATGTTATTGCCCCCAAAACATAATTCCCAGGCTATCCTTCGGAAGACCTTGGCAATTGTATCATTCGAGAGAAAATGTAAGGTCACATAAAGGCTTTAAAATTTCGTTAAAATCAGTTAAAAAGGTATGAAGTTATTGGCAACAAATTCCCCGGCTAACCTTGGAATGAGTTTGCTAATTTACCATTCAAAAGAAAATGTAAAACAACATAAAACTTTCAAATTCCGTAAGAATCGGAAATAGAGTTGTGATGTTATTGGAACGAGAATGTAAAACAACATTAGGGTTTCAAATTACGGTAGAATCCGCCAAATAATTATGATGTTATGCCAAAACAAAATAATTCCTAGGCTAACTTGGGGGTGACATTGTCAATTATATCATTCGAAAGAGAATGTGAAACAACATAAGGTTTGAAATTTCGTTATAATCGGCCGAATTGGTATGATGTTATTGTCAAAACAAAATAATTCCCAGTAGAATCTTGGGAAGACCTTGGAAATTACCCTATTCGAAATAGAATGTAAAACAACATAGAAGTTTCAAATTGCGTTATAATTGGCCAAAGAGTTATAATGTTTTGGCCATAAAATTCCCCAGCCCACCTTGGAAGGATTTTAGTAATTTACCATTGGAAGGAGAAAGTAAAAACTAAATTTGTGTTTCAAAGTTCAGTAGGATTGGCCGAATCATTATGATTTTATTGGCAAAACAAACTAATTTCCAGACTACCTTGGAAGGACCTTGGCAATTATATCATTCACAAGAGAATGCAAAGCAACATAGGGCTTTCAGATTTCTTTAGAATCGGCGAAATAGTTATAAGGTTATTTCTAAATAATTTACAGGCTAACCTTAGGAGGACTTAGGAAATTATATCATCCGAAAGAGAATGTAAAAACAACTTAGATCTTTCAAATTTCTTTAGAATTGGCTGAATATTTATGATGTTATTGCTAAAACAAAATAATCCCCGAGCTAACCTTGACTGGACCTTGGCAATTGTATCATTAGAAATAGAATGTAAAACAACTTAAGGCTTTCAAATTTCGCTAGAATGAGCCGAATAGTTATATGTTATTGCCAAATAATTCCATGGCTAACCTTTGATGGACTTTTGCAATTATATCATTTGAAAGAGAATGTAAAACAACATAATGGTTTCAAAGTTCGTTAGAATCGGCCAAAAGTTTGGATGTTATTGCCAAAACAAAATAATTCCTGAGCTATTATTCAAAAAAGAATGTAAAACAATTTAAGGTTTTCAAATTTCGTTAGAATCGGCCGAACGGCATAGTGTGATGTATGGTCGCCCGCGAAGAAAATTCCAAAAGAGAGTTTTGAATTTAAAAAGGCTACCTTTGAAGAGCATTTTTTTTTCTTCTCAGAAGTTTGTGCGGGTTGGTCACCCTTGCTAATAAATTTGTGAGCTCATTTATTAAAGAATACAAAGTTTGTATCAGTTTTGGTTAAACATAGGTTGATAAAACTAACCTATGTGTGTTTGTTGTGATTTATTGACATGGAAATTAGCGTGACGTTGTTTTTCGCTGAGCCATAATCTATTTATTTTCTGTAGAAACAAGAAAGTTAAAACACCCATTGCCGCTTTATTGGTCTGCAATGCAAAGAACATTTTTGGAAAACACTAGACTAAAGCTGGACATAGTGATTCTTTTTTTATATTGGTTTCTATTTATCAAGGTTATCTATCATTAAATCGGGAAACATGTACAGTTAGTACATCAGGCAGTTGTCGACTGAAATAGTTTCAACCTAGGAGGTCGCCATTCCTCATATTGAAAATAATTCGTAAACTTAGGGTTTGAGGGGAAAAAATTGTTGAAATTGATGAGGTTATGTTTAATAACGGAAAACTTCGGCTGAGAGTAGTGGCTTGAACCCCACTACTCTCACTCGCCGTTTAACACACTTCAAGGATGTGAAATCAAATTACTGAGTGAGAAGAACAACTAACGAAAAAACTACCATCCCAAAAAGAAATCAGGAAATTCGCGAACTAAACTATTTTAAAGAACTGCGGATTAGAGAGATGAGATAAAATGAACAAGTCACCAGAAAAATACAGGTAAAAAAATCTACCTTACTTAAAAAAAACCCGGATCTTCCCTTCCTAAATTTCTTAAGGATCTGTGGATTGAATAGATGACTGTCAATCTTAAAAGCTAGAGCACATCAACGAGCAAAAGAAGTAGGCTCTAATGCCTCAAAGTACTTCTTAAGAGCATTGAGCAAGCAAGCACACCCGACCAAAACTTTTTCGGAGAAGCATTATGGAAACTCTTGCTCGCGTAACTCGCATTCTAGAAGCCTTAAACTTAATGTATACACATCGTAATCTGCAACAGCTAAAGCAATGTGGAAAGACTCAAAACCATTGAAAGCGTTGAAACATTAAAAAAAATAAGATTGGGCTCCAAATCACGGCACCAGGAACCTCATTTATCGCAAAATGAGCTTATACATAGGCTCCCCAAACAAAGAGGAAACACGCCCGGACATTAAATACAGCTAACAACGGAAAATTTGTAAACAGACGCACTTATTCATAATTGTGTGTGCAATATCTGGGATTTCCACTTGAGCATAGGGAGAAGCGTATAACTAATAACAAATGGAGACTCATAAGACAAGATAAGGCAGAGAATTCAAGCCCAGCTGATCTGAATATGTAGAGATTGCAGCAAAACTACACAGAATAAATAACTTAAGTGCAGAAGATCATACTGGACAATAGTAATTTTCTCTTCTATCAGGAAAGAAATATTTTTGAGAAAGGAAAAAATGGAAATAAAAAGAAAATGAAACGAGTCATTCAGGCCAGGTCAAGCCACTGGTCACAAGATAAAAGAAGAAAGCACCCACCTCGCCATGTCATAAGTACTGTTTATATGATTAGTGACGTGTACCCTTAAAGCGCGCATCATGAATGTAGACAAACCAGCTACTTTTGCGGAAACTTTAAATAGCATTGTGATAGAACGGGTTGAGGCCGCGTTAATTTCAACCCCTATCACATTGTTATTTAAAACCACGATGCTTTCCACGTGCATATTCGCTTTGAAGCTTGGCGCCTTATCGCAGCCACCTGAGTCAATGTTTAAACAAGGAGGTTCATCTTCCTCCGTTCGCCCCCACACGCCGACCTCGCCAGATTGAGTTAGGCTTATGGGCAGATAAGGCATTGTTCCCAGGCTCGGCTGTGCATTCCCTTGAAGCTCCCACTCCATTGTCCCCCACCTTAAGGGAGTGTCTCGACTATTTAGATGGAAACTTTACCACTAAGAGCAGATTGGAGATCCAAATTTTCGTCGCGAAACATCACCACGACCCGCTCTCACTTTGTGCGCCAAGGGACCTCGACCTTGAGATTCACCATCACTTGTCCGAGAAGGAGGACAATATCCCTTCAGTGCCAAGGTTCGAGCCTTCGTGACGCTGAGTCCACAAAGCTTCCCCCTCGTTGTTCAGAAAGAGAACAACGTTAGAACAACCATTTTTCGTTTGAGCCCGTTGACAAGAAACGGTTCTCGACCTCCCCCTGTTGTTCAGAAGAGAACAACGTAGAACAGCCATTGTTCGTTTGAGCCCGTTCGCCAAGAAACGGGTCTCACACTTTCCCTGTTGTTCAGAAGAGAACAACGAAGAACAGCCATTGTTTGTTTGAGCTCGTTCGCCAAGAAACGGTTCTCACCCTTTCCCCTTGTTGTTCAGAAGAGAACAACATTAGAACAGCCATTGTTCTTGAGCCAGTAGACAAGAGACGGTTTTCACCCGCTCCTGTTGTTCAGAAGAGAACAACCTAGAACAGCCATTGTTCTTCAAGCCGTTGGTCGAGAAACGGTTCTCATTCCCAAGACGACGTCAGGATCCTTTTATTCCCTCCCTTCGGCTGGAACTCGCCAGCGGACCGAAAATTCCTCCACGTTGACTTCCTCTGCACCACTAGTATAAAATTACGTAAGCCAAACGTTACCTTTGAGTATTTAACCCTTTTGTCAATTCTATCCTGTGCTTTAAATGGTTTATCGAACCATCCCATCTCTTTAACTTTATATTTGTTTTACCTTTTTAAATCCTTTAATCCTCGGATTAGCCCTAGCCCCACGACCCTTTCCATTCTCTGTTTATGTCAATATTTTCCGTTTTGTGTTTGTTGATAGTTATTATTAATAAAACTCTATTTTATTGATGATAGCAATATTATTATCCTTAAGCTCAGTTCCACTTCTTAAGCATATCGAAGATACATAATATTGGCCCGCCAGACACCCATGCACTCTAAAGATAATTAAAGAAGTTCCCTCAACGAATGTTTATATATGATATATCGTCGAGAGTCCATTCAACGACATATATATATATATATATATATATATATATATATATATATATATATATATATATATATATATATATATATACTATTTAAATTTGGTATCAGTTGTGTGGGGTTTAACGCTATATCTTTGCAAACACAGGTCTCAGTCGAGTAAAGCATAGTGTTATTCGCTATAATAATAGAGTATATTAGTTCCCTTTTGTTTTAACGATTGCTATCCCCTTTTTTAAAACTTAAGAAGCTGGAGTAGCTCAAGGAACTGTTATAATAATTTGTTTGTGTTTTTTTGTGATTTTAGTCAGTGGATATTTAGATCGAGAAATCAAGTACGAATAGGTCAGTGCCCATATTTAGGGAGGCTAATTTCTCTAGAAGGCATAATTCTTGTTGCAAGGAATTTTATTTGGTAACTAGTGCGCTCCCAAGTGCAAAGATGACTCAGTTCGAAATCTTTAAAGCGCAAGGAGAATCCTTGGGACTTTCCGGAAGAGAACTAATTGAGTACGTTCAAGAGGAGCAAAGAAAAGAGGAAGAAAGAGAAATCCAACGAGAAGAAAGAGAAAGAGAGGAACGGATAAGACAAGCCGAGCTTCACCATCAGATTGAATTAGCTCGTGTTCAAGCAGAGATACAGTCCGCAAGTTCCCGTTCCGAAGCGCCCCCCCAATCTCTCACTAAAGCTCCCCAATTTCAAGGATGGAGAGGATTTCGGAGAAAATTTGGCCCACTTCGAAAAGATCCTCGAAATCAATAACATGGATCTGGAGGCTGAAGGTGTATTCAGATTACCTACCCTGTTAAATTGTAAATTGCGCGAAATTTTTATATCTTTACCATCTGAGTGTACAATTAACTACAGCACCTTAAAAGCTGAGTTATTGGCCGCTCATAATATGACTCCCGATTTCTACCGCCAAGAATTTAGAGGAGGTCGTATTAAAACCGGACAGACGTTTCGTCAATTCGGATACATTCTTCAGAGGAATTTTAAATTTTGGTTAGAATCCTCAAAGGTTGATCCGAACTACGAGTCCTTAACAGACTTCGTGTTGCGAGATCAATTTTTGGCATCTCTCCCGACGGAGATCCGCGCGTTCGTCAAGGATCGTCGGTACCAGACCTTTAAAGAATGTACCGAAGAAGCGGATGTCTATGCCACAAGCCATAATTTATACCTAAAGGAGAATCGAACTTCTCACCAATCCCTCTACAAGGAAAGAAGGAAGGATTCGTGCCCCTTTACAGAAAAGCCGACAAAGTATCCGAGCCCCATAAAACTCCCAAACCAACAACGAGACTCCAAACCTCCCGTTAAGATTTCTCCTCCATCTCTCTTCCCGAAGTGACCAATTATATGCTTCACCTGTCGTGTAGAAAACCACATGAGCTGGAATTGCCCCCCAAATTCTAGGCTTAAAAGCGGACCAGCCCACCAAGTTCACCAGATTAATGCAACCCCGGCTCACCCGGTGGTGCAGACCCAAGCAAAAACTTCTTTTCCTCCGTCAGGCCACCAGGTAAATTTTATTTTTGATAAAAGTTCATCGGGAACTTTGAAATTTGAGGAGGGCAGCGTGAACGGCTGCCCAGTATCGACTCTCGCCAGGGACACAGGATGTACGTGTTTCATCGTGTCCGACGAACTCCTCCCCCCAGTGGACCCTAACCACGAAAAATTTGCGGTGGTACATGACTACCTTGGGCGGGCGAACCAATTCCACGTCGTTAGATGCTACCTGCAGTGTCAATATTATGATGGCTGGGCTGGTCATTTCAGCACCCATACAATTCTGTTCCGTACTTATAGGACAGAGCCCCCAAGTAAGTTCCGACCCTGTGTCTCAGGCCACTCTTCCTCGAGGCCAAGCTAAGAAAGAAGCCCAGGAGCCCGTCCCCATCAGAACCCCGATACCGTCCGATTTCTCGGAGACCCCTAACCAGGACGTTAGGAAAGGACAATAGGAGTGTGAATTACTAACACCCTTAGGCGATAAGGCCCAAGACAAGGACACGGAGACTGTCCGTGGACCCCAAGAAAAAAAGAACCCCCAATGTGCCCATGGAGATACCTTCGTAGAACTGGACGAAACATCGGCGCTTGAAGAAGATCACCCCGCGGAGTCCCTTAATGTAATACATATAGTGTGCACCCAACCTGATGCCGATTACCCTCCTCCTTTCCTACCAGGCGAGTCTTTTGAACCCTCTGACCTGGATATTGACGCGCAGCTGACACCAGATCAAAAGCGTCAGCTACAAGAACTATTTGAATTGAGTCACCATTTAACCACCCTACTAGCTTTTTTCGAGCGACTGCGCAAAATAGCCTCACCAGTGGCCCCCGCAAATGCCATTTTGCCCACGAAACCATAAAATATTTGGGTTTTAAAATAGGACAAAGCAAGCTAGGTCCCCAAGAGAACAAGATTAAGGCAATCGCCGACATGCCCCTCCCGATTACAAAGAAGCAATTAAGATCGTTCCTAGGATCAGCTTCTCACTATCAGCGATTTGTTCCGAAATTCGCTTCAATTCCGGCACCCCTCAGCTCCCTTTCAAAAAAGAATTCACCCGATCGTCTACGTTGGAATGATGTCGCTATTTCCCATTTCAATCAGCTCAAGAGTAAGCTCATTTCTGCCCCCATTTTAAAGTTGCCCGACCCGGAAAAATCCTTTGGGATTAAGACCGACGCGTCCAACGAGGGCATTGGAGGTGTACTCCTTCAATACGAGGATGATGGAACGAGTCGTCCAGTTGCATATGCTAGTCGTCAATTATTACCACGCGAACAGAGATATGCCAATATAGAGAAGAAAGCTCTATCAATTATCTGGGTCATAGACAAATTCAAAAGGTACTTGATAGGAAAAGAATTTCAGATAGGAACCGACCACCGGCCGTTAGCCTATATTAGGAATGTGCGACACTCCAACGGCCGAATCATGCGCTGGAGTTTACTCTTTCAAGAGTATCAATTTAAAATAAATTATATAAAAGGTTCCGATAACCAGGTCGCTGACGCACTCAGTAGGAATGCGTTACCGAATAGCGTAAAGTAATTTTATTCATAGAATTAGTATCTCCATGTAGGTATATACCGTCTTGTACGACTTAAATTAGATTCTCTTGTATTATAATTAGTTAATGTATATGTCTGAATTTCGTAACGCTCAATGTCTATTTTTTTTGTATGTATATATATTTGTACCCATTAATTACGTATAAATTATTTTGTTCTATATGTACTAATTTTATATCATTTCATTGTTCCATGCCTTTTTTTTTATTAAGTTTGTATTAAAGGTTATTTTTCCTTATAATCAAAAGATCAAAATAATCATATGTATTAAGGTAATACTAGTTAGGTGCAGACAGGTACGGTTGGTATAAGAAAACGAGTTCCCCACAACGAGGCTCTATCGTTGTCCCTTCTCTCTTTTTTTTCGAAGTGACAACTTTCCCTGAAATGGAGGGGTGGGATAGAACGGGTTAAGGCCGCATTAATTTCAACTCCTATCACATTGTTATTTAAAACCACGATGCTTCCCATGTGCATCTTCGCTGTGAAGCTTGGCGCCTTATCGCAGCCACCTGAGTCAATGTTTAAACATGGAGGTTTATCTTCCCCCGTTCGCCCCCACACGCCGACCTCGCCAGATTGAGTTAGGCTTATGGGCAGATAAGGCATTGTTCCCAGGCTCGGCTGTGCATTCCCTCGAAGCTCCCACTCCATTGTCCCCCACCTTAAGGGAGTGTCTCGACTATTTAGATGGAAACTTTACCACTAAGAGCAGATTGGAGATCCAGATTTTCGTCGTGAAACATCACCACGACCCGCTCTCGCTTTGTGCGCTAAGGGACCTCAACCTCGAGATTCACCATCACTTGTCCAGAAGGAGGACAATATCCCTTCAGTGCCAAGGTTCAAGCCTTCGTGACGCCGAGTCCACAAGGCTTCCCCCTTGTTGTTTAGAAAGAGAACAACGTTAGAACAGCCATTGTTCGTTCGAGCCCGTTGACAAGAAACGGTTCTCACCCCCCCTGTTGTTCAGAAGAGAACAACGTAGAACAGCCATTGTTCGTTTGAGCCCGTTCGCCAAGAAACGGTTCTCACCCTTCCCCTGTTGTTCCGAAGAGAACAACGTAGAACAGCCATTGTTCGTTTGAGCTCGTTCGCCAAGAAACGGTTCTCACCCTTCCCCTTTGTTGTTCAGAAGAGAACAACATTAGAACAGCCATTGTTCTTGAGCCCGTAGACAAGAGACGGTTCTCACCCGCTCCTGTTGTTCAGAAGAGAACAACGTAGAACAGCCATTGTTCTTCAAGCCGTTTGTCGAGAAACGGTTCTCATTCCCAAGACGCCACGTCAGGATCCTTTTATTCCCCCCCTTCGGCTGGAACTCGCTAGCGGACCGAAAATTCCTTCACGTCGACTTCCTCTGCACCACTAGTATAAAATTACGTAAGCCGAACGTTACCTTTGAGTATTTAACCCTTTTGTCAATTCTATCCTGTGCATTAAATGGTTTAGCGAACCATCCCATCTCTTTAACTTTATATTTGTTTTACCTTTTTAAATCTTTTAATCCTTGGATTAGCTCGAACCCCCACGACACTTTCCATTCTCTGTTTATGTCAATATTTTCCGTTTTGTGTATTGTTGATAGTTATTATTAATAAAACTCTATTTTATTAATGATAGCAATATTATTATCCTTGAGCTCAGTTCCACTTCTTAAGCATATCGAAGATACATAATATCGGCCCGCCAGACATCCACGCACTCTAAAGATAATTAAAGAAGTTCCCTCAACGAATAGTTATATATGATATATCGTCGAGAGTCCATTTTACGACAAGTATCATCCTTAAAAAGGAATGAAGAGATATGCTTTCCGGAGAACCCACCCTCTACAGTGTGGCTAAGTGTGGCTAAAACTTTCGATAGGGGAAACACCACAAGAAGCAAAGGAATCATCGATCCAGGAGACCGTAGAAGAGGACAAGGTTTCCTAGCAAGAAAAAGAACAATCCAACGAGACAGCTAAATTGGGACAACAAAAATAAGACCAATGAACGAAGCACAAAGAGAGTTAAGGGCACAGAGCTCAGCCTCAAGGTTTATATTAGCAAGGACTAACCCCTATTACGAGGAAAGAAACAAGAGGATATAATTAAATTTCTTCGCATAAAACATGCAAATGGGCATTCAAAGCAACAACAGAAGAAGAAGAGCAAGACGAACAGAGATCAAAAGGTTACTTGTCTAGAACAACTTTAGGATCTAACATAGAGTCTTTGTAACACTCAACAAAACCGCATTCAAAGAATTAAAGTGTGGAAAGTTTAGATGCTACAGTCACCGAAATGGTCTACCAGACAAACTGATAATTTATCGTAGTACGCAATGTAAAATGGAAGGGGAAGAAGAAAACTCATGATTCTCAGATCAATATTGAAAGCTGGATAATGCAAAAATCTATTATGAGTAACATTTTTAGACAAAATCATCCAGACATATTATTAGTATAAAGGCATTGAGTAAGCTCTGAATGTAGAAAATTAGAATCTCCAACTATTCCGTTTTAAATCCAAACTAAAGGGTTGAGCTCCATGACAGAGCTGCCGTAGATATAAGCATAGCCATTGACTTCAAGGAACTAAATAAAATCAACGAAATATCGCCATTAATAATAACAATAGGCTATAAATCAACAAGACACTATTACATTACTATGCACATTTCATGACATTATTTTTCAAAGTCATCCCCACAATGTTCATGAGAGACAGGAATGACAGGTTCAGAAGGAATGGCTACCAGTGAAACCGTAAAATATTTGGTGAAAACTTTGAAATGTTGCTCGAATGAAATATCTTCAAGAGGATAAAATAATCCAAAATATCACATAAGCCGCAAGATACAATCAAAGGGTCAAAGTTTAAAGCACTCAACATTGCACATAAACTGCAGCCACAGGATTGTATCCTGAGTACTGCTTCAGTTGAATCACTAATTAAGTGTTGTCAAAAGTTTTTTCATGTAGCTACAAAATATAACAATATTGATATTACAATATGTAAATTTGACCCCTAAATATAACTCAAAAAACAACTCTACTCTCCCCATACTCCTGGACCTTGCCCTTGAGTCCAGTTAAATTTGCACTTACAACCACTTCCTGTCGTAATTTATTCCGTAAATCTACCACTCCATTGCTGCAAAAATATTTTTTCAAATCCAACATACACATTTTTTAATATTAAACGGTGCCATGTACTAGGCCTGATATTACCCTTCAATACAAAGAACTTGCCAGAATCCAATTTATCTATACCAGAGATATTTACAAACAAGGTCTGATGACCAAGTTTGCGTGCTCTCACTTATTCTGATTTATGACCTTACGACCTTCAAATTTTTCAGTAATTCCATGACTTACCTTTGGAGGATTGTGTCAATTATAAAATTTGAAGGAGAATGAAAAACAACATAAAGTTTTCAAATTTCATTAGAATAGGCCGGATAGTCATGATGCTATTGCCAAAACAAAATAATTCCCTGGCTAACCTTAGGTAGACATTGATAATTATATCATTTGAATGATAATGTAAAACAACATTACTGTTTCAAATATATTTACAATCGACTCAATAGTTATAATGTTATTACCAAAACAAGAAAAAGCAAAACGGAGACCGGCCGGCCGATGACATAGTGAGATATAGAGTCGCCCGCGACTAAAAATATCAATCATATCCCATTCCACATACCTTTCAGATGAAAACATATATTACTATCAGTCTATCCATGTATAAATGGTTCTAAATTGAAAGTATCATATATTTTGCCATCGTTTGCACTGATTCTAGCAGGTGATATCATTTCTAAAATGTGTAGATAATGCGTGTATACGTTATTCTAGATATGATTTTACATAATAATTCTAAATTTTAAGTAAAACCTGTTTACCCTTGTAACTAACATTCCTTTAAATTAAGTACATCACTATATTTGTCATCTTTTTTCACCTTAATACACTGATTAGAAAAGAGATAAATCTATTTTTATATTAATACTTCTAAGACCTTCGCTTCTTCAATTGATTTCAGCCCATGCTCATCCATTTCATAGCTAAATTCACTATTATACTTTCCCACATTAATTAATTTACATCTTTTAAAGTTAAACTTCATCTGCTACCTCTGCGCGAATGGATACTTATTTATTTAAAACATACTGCATTTTAAAGTTCAGCACAACATCTTTTAACAGGATATTAATTAAAATTAATATTTTGTCCAGCAAAATCCTGTTTCCAACATATTTACACAGTCATGGTTGCAATAACACCAAACGCAACTCTAAGCAGCCATTTCATGACATACAGCATCCTCATGCAGCTCGCCAACTTTGGATGTAGTGACTATATTGGAACTCTACTGATCTTCAATAAAAACAGGATATAAGTGCCAATATTGGGAAGAAAGAGTTGCAATAGATCGAACTTGGCCGGCTACAAAGAAGAACGCCTGAACTTTGTCCCTGGTAATCAAACGGAGGGTAAACTGAAAGAAATTAACGCATAAAACGATCATATGAAAACAACTTCTATATCTTAGACGGATTAAAACTAAAGAACAAAGGAAAGATTAATCTCGTAGTAGGAAGGGAAGCACTTATTTACCATCCACCGATTAAAATGCGCATCGAAGCAAAGTAAGAGGCAGTTATCTACCATTTCCCCGCTGAAAAGTATTGCGTTTAAAACAAGGAGCATAGAAAGAAGAGGCCAAAGGGATTTAAAATATGAAGCAAATATTGAACAGGGCAGTATAACAGTCCATACAGGAGGAAAACATCTAGAATACGAGTGCCTCGAGAAAGATGAACTAAATTCCTTCAGTTTTCACAGAAAACATCACTCTAGCGAGGTTCAATATTTAACTCTCAAATCTCCAGTGGAAGAATTCAATTGGAAATGTAGTAGGAAACAATGAATACATGAAAAATAAAAATGAATTCAATTAAATAAAGATCTATCTCCCAAAGAGCTTAACCCGATAAAGTCAACTTCATCGGCGAAACATCACTGCCGCCTAAAATGCAATGAATAATTCCTTCTAGAGATACTAAAAGGAAATTAAAATTTTACTGAAAAATTCCTATATAACTTTTAACTATGACCATATAAAATTGATCTTTCTAGACAGAATTAATTTTAATATCCAGGCAGATAATAAAAACTGCATTCGCAAGTTATACTTACCAAATAAAACTGGTAAGAGCAAAATACAGCCAGAATTTTAATAAAACATGTTTGTAAGAGAAAAGGCTCCCATCATATACTGATATATATATATATGTATATATATATATATATATATATATATATATATATATATATATATATATATATATATATATATATATATATATTATATATATATATATATATATATTAGTATATATTAGTATATAGGTTACTTACGAGACAAGTTTGTATACGACTGAAAAGGGTATGGTAAAATTTATACAGTGGTTTTACTATCATTTATAAATATATATATATATATATATATAGATATATATATATATATATATATATACATATATATATATATATATATATATATATATATATATATATATATATATATATATATATATCCAAAGAATTACAGTAACGTCCATGTAAATGCAGGAAAGAAATCATAATGTTAGGATCGATTTACTTGCGATTGAAGATGACGGAGGTTTCCGTCAAAACCTGGTTTTGCAAATAAATCGATCCTAACACTTTTGTTTCTCTCCTGCACATATATAAATATATATATATATATATATATATATATATATATATATATATATATATATATATATATATATATATATATATATATATATATATATATATATATATATATATATATATATATATATATATATATATATATATATATATATATATATATATATATATATATATATATATATATATATATATATATATATATATATATATATATAGTGCAAGTCAGGTAAATCAATGCAAGTTTGAGCTTAACTTTCATGCGAGTGACAACATACGAGATTTTCTACGAGAATGATACCTGATATCGTAAAACAGTAAGATTTGCTCATGGCTTTCTGCAACGGAGAACTACGAACGAGATTATGATTTTGTCTAATTATCCGAAGAACATCGTTTACAAATTATGACGATGCTGAGAATTAAAATTTCCAGCCTCTTTCTTGCTTCTGAGCCTGGTCAGCAGTGAAAGTCACGTTATGCCTTCTAACATCTTCCCTCAATGGCTAAGGACCAATGCAGACATTTATATTGAAGTGATAAAGACTGTAGTCAAGCCTTGCACGGACCAAGAGTCTACAGAAAGACCTTACGTTTTGCAGCAGCACTTTGCTCCCCCACCCAAGGCAAGGAAGCCACAGAACTCATTTTCAACATTGTTTGGCATCACTCGACTCTCAGACTTGTGGCAGCTTTGCTCCCCCTAATGCGTTGTTGGAGATGAAGTCACCAAAGCTGCGTACAATAATTTAGTATATTTGACGGGCCCATTGTTGAAGTAATGTCATCTATTGAAAGGACTGCCTAACCAAGCCATGCAAACACTACAGGTCCCACCTGGGGAAGGTCTTAACGGCAGATGGTGGCTATTTAAATCGTTTTCTCTATTATATAGATTGCTCTATTTCTTTTGAAATTCTCATGAGAATATATTGCTTCCTTTAGTAGACAAAGTGTTTTCTTCTCCCGTGCACATTATTTTATACATGTACCTGAAACATATGTATTTATTTAAATATATATATATATATATATATATATATATATATATATATATATATATATATATATATATATATATGGGTAAAAGTTCGAGAAACTCCAGACAAGTAGTAGGGTCAGTATATGCCAAAAATTGCCAAACTGCATTTAATCTAGACCCCTGGGGGCCGAGCATCGTTTACATAAGGTAAATTATTTTCAAAGCCCGTAAAATTAGCCCAGGCCAGCTCTAGAAGCAAAAGCTGAAAGCTATTCCTGGAAAACTATAACAGTTCGTATGTATTAGATTAACAATGCTTCTTATTACATGGCCAGAAAAATGTTATCAAATCTAATGTAAGTGTTCGTAGGTTGATACCCATTTACCTTCGTGAATATCAATCAAAATCATGCTTTATCTTTCTAGAACTACGATAGACACATATCTACTACAAGGCTAACTACGAATCTATAATTCATGAAGAGTTCGATTTGAACTCAGAATCTAACGCTCATTCCTAAACAAAAGGATATGAGAGCTTATCTCCATTCTCCCCACGTCCTCGCCTGCTAGTTATGAAAAGAAAATATTAACAGAAAAGTCAGAAAAGAATACGGAACATGCACTTGAACATGTTTTACAAAGGACACTCGCTGACATTATTTGATTAATTTATTCTTTTCTTTCCTCAGCCCTTGATGATATTCTAAATTTTCATATTTGCTTCCTAATAGAAAACATTTTCTCTCAAAAAAGAGTCAAAGTCAATTCTTAACGTATTAACTAGCGTGCTTTCCACTATTCGGCTAGGGAGGCTATTCCACGTTTGCGTGATTTTATAACTAAAGTAATTTGAATTGTAACTTTGAAGTCACCCGAATTTAAACCCAATAGGTTCCTTTATAAGTTAACGAATTCGTGTTGTCTGTGAATTTTGAGATTATAAAGAGCAATATCTTATCTCTAGCGTTTATATATGGAATGAGCAGAGAAGGGCAAGTATCGAACGCTGAAGTACCCCGCTAGTGACAACAACTTCATGTGAAAGATTTTAGAACCAGTTCTCTATCTACTTAAGTACGTTTCCTCTTACTTTCTGCGCTTTATCTTCATGATGAACCGATCATGCGAAACGTATTAAATGGTTTGGGAACTCTAGTTAAATTCTATTCACTGAATTGTAGTCATCGTAATTTAAATTATTTTGGAAAAACTTTCAAGGTAATTGTTCAGCTCTATCGTCCTTGCCTAAATCCGTGTTGTGCGTATAAGATCAGGTAATTTTACCCAGTATTACCCACAATACTATTACATATAATGGGAGGAAATATAGGAATGGGAGAGAAAAAGAATTTGGGAAAAGACACGAGAATAAAATACTCTGACTCTGACATCCCTAAGATCAAACGTGGCCAGCGTCTTATCGAATATGATATCTCGTTCGAAGCTACTTTCGAACTGAGCCGACAATTAGCCCGCTATTTTCGTCTCAACAAACGCTATACTCTCTTTAATTATCAATTCTAAGAGTTTGCCAATTATTAACATTAAACTTAAAGGAGAGATGTTAATGGGATTGGATTTCTATCCTTTTTTGCATTGGAAGCAACATTTGCTATATTAAGCGCTAATTTATTCTTTAACTCATTTAGGTGATGTAGATACAGTCACTCAGGCTCTGGTGCGTTTGAGCGTTTCATCATATTCATATAAGTAATACTTTCCCATTAATTTTCCACGCTTGGCGGAGAGAATCTGATGATCCTCAATTTCGATTTCTTTTACTACTGTGTATAGGTATGACAAATCATCAACAGTAAAACAGTAAAAACAATTTGTTCCGAATTGTAGGTGATAAGTTTCTATATTGCCTAAGAGGGAGATAGAGAGCGACAAATAGAACTACACAACTAGTAACGGGTGACGTTGCTTGGCCACCACGATCACCTGATTTTACCCCTCCAGAATGTTTTCTTTGGGGATACCTTAAAGAAAAGGTATACGTAAATAAACATAATAATCTTCAAGAATTGAAGCAAAACATCATTGAAGAAATCAACAAAATCACTCCTGATGTTTTGGAAAATGTCCTGGAAAATATGGTGCAAAGAATTCGCCTTTGTTTTAACAATAGTGGAGAACAGTTGAAGAATATTATATTTGAATAATAAAAATCCAAGATCTCCTCTTTCATTTTATATATCACCCACTTTTATAACTTAATTAGTTTTTCTGTTATCAATTTTTAAAAATGTGAAGTAACTTTTGGGCGACCCGTTATTTGTAAAATAGATTTTCAATTTTAATCTTTATCAGGACAAAATACCTCCTGGAACCTAAAAAATGAGTAGAAGAAAATGAAGAGTGGGGAAGCCGCTCATTTTGTCCATAGTAATATATTTTAAGAACGGGAATTTTGGGATGGGTTGAATAACAATAATATTTTTCTTTTAGTTTGTATGTATCAATTGACGAAGGGCAAAGGATTAAGTTCAGAAAAAATAAATAAGATTATCTAATTTTTTTTATTTTTTAAAACAAAACAAAGTACAAATGGTGAAGTTCAGAAATTGTATTAAAATTAAGATATGGCTGTTAATTTTGTTTTTCGTATATTCAAATATTTTATCGACCTCCTTTATAAAGTATATATTTTTTTTTAATCTTTATCAGGAGAAAATAGTCCCTGACTACCATTTTTCTCACCTTATACTTTTCACTGCCTCTAAAGCAGTAACCAACATCAATGACTCTGATCCACCTATTAATAAGAGGGATTATACATATTAGGGTAATATTGTTATGTGTAAGGTTAGGTGCTTTTCCCTTTGAGGGGGAGAAATACAGGCAGCAAAGGGGACTAGCCATGTAATTGTCTTTTAGTGCCGTTATGGCATGCTTGCTCATGGAAGTTCTAGGGACGGAGAAATTGAGGAGGGTTATGGGGAGTGATTCACTTTAGTGGGGGTACGTAGAAGATGTCCTGGCCGTAATTCCAGCGGGTACTGATATAGGCAACAAATTAGAACTGCTGAACAAAGTGGATAAGGACATCCAATTTACCGTAGAAGGAGAAAATAACAATAAAATTCATTTCCTGGACACATTGGTCCATAGCGATGATGATAGGGCTAAATTATCTGTGTACAGAAAAGCCACGAATAAAGACGATTTTATTAATTTTTTTCTCTTGGCATGGTAAGAAAACGAAGATAGGGTTTTATTTAAGGGCTATTCGCATTTGTATCGAAAACCTTATGAATGATGAATTTGAGTATATTAAGAAAGCCTTTATGAAACTAAAATATCAAAAGGGTCTTTTAATAAAATTACGTCAAAAAACATTAAAAATAGGGAAGAGATAGAGAGGCAAGGCTCGCAGAGGCAGAGGAATGTAATGAGCCTAACATAAGAGATTGTTTGGGGTCAGGTACCTTTCTGCCCAGTACTCTATGGCGTGCAGAGAGATTGCCTTAGGAAGGCACGTATTTTGATAGCTAACTCTGCAAGAACCAGAGTTCGAGAGTTAGTGAGGCATATGAATTTTACAGCTAAAAACGACAAGAGTATTATTAATCAAATACCCTGTGAAGGATGAAACCACACTTATTATGGTGAATCAGGAAGAGATATTAAAACTGGGATTAATGAGATTAAGAGGGAGATTAGACCAATAGAACATCAAGCACAATTGTAGCACATATCAAGGAATATATTCACTTGCCTATTGTGGTGGGATCAAAGTGATTCATAAGAGTCTAGAAAAAAGAGAGATAAGAATGATTAAAGCAACGAATATTATCTCTGACAGGTCAACTAATCACCGGGACGAGTTTTTTCGGCTTGGCAATAGTGCAGCCAGGGTCATAAGAAATGAAGTGAAAAGGTCGGAGTCCGTGACCCGGGATGACATTTGCCTACATATATAGAGAGGATCTCCTTTCTTCTGTAGTTCTGTTCTGAAGAAGCTGAAAGGCGAAACGTCAGTAAAGAAATCCAGAGTGTTTCCTGATTTTTACTTTCTCCACCCATTCTCATATATATATATATATATATATATATATATATATATATATATATATATATATACAAGGTGTCCCAGAAAAAAGTTAACCGTACTTTGTATTAGTATAACTCAAAACCTATTAGAGATTTTTGAGTCCTGCAAAACAAAACAACTATTTATCTGTCGATTCTGGAAATTTCATTAAATTCCCTTTTACGATATTGATACACAAATGGGTTTAGTGGAGTCTATCAAAATTATGTTCGCGCAAGGAAGTAAAATAATGAAACTTCGAAGTTTAAAATCAACAAATATATTTAAATCCATTTTTAACCAAAACACCTCTTCATATGGGTAATACAAATTCAATTTTTTAATTTTCTATGCACCATTTTGTTCCACATGTCCTCCATTTCTTTCCAAGCACAGTTGCGCCTTTGATCGCATCGATTGAACAATTTTTTGGATTAACTTGTGATTTTTCTTATTTCTATTGACTTCACGTGGATACGATCTCTTAACTGGTTGATGCTTTGTGGTGAAGTAGAATACACTATATTCTTTAGATATCCCCATAAGGAATAATCGTACGGTGTTAAGTCAGGGGATCTTGGGGGGGGGGGCATTTAATTGCATGATTTAGCGAGACAATGCGGTTGTGAAAGGTTTCTCTTAGTTTTATTCTTACAGCAAGCTGTCTATGAGCTGGTGCGCCGTCCTGAATCCACCAAAGTCTATTTAATCGATTGCCGTAAATCTGGCGGAGTTCCGGGAAGATCCCTTTCGTGGATCATGCTCAGGTATGCAGCACCGTTCAAGTTATTCTCATAAAACAATAAGCCGACAATATAGCCATTTTCGCAAAGTCCGATCCACAGAAACACTTTCTGCTGACAAATACGTGTGTCAAAGTTGAATGCTGAGGGGTGGTTCAGCGGCGCATATTGCCGAATATTATGGCTATTTACGTTTCCATTCATGAAAAAGGCTGCCTCGTCACCAATCACAATGTTTTCCAAGAAATGAGCAGGTTTATGGAGAAGCCATTCGACAAATTGTATACGACGAGGAAAATCAGTTTCAAGAAGCTAGTGCCTTGCATGCATCTTATAAGGATGCCATTTTAAGTCATGTTTAGTAATGCGGTTAAATGATGAATTTGACAATTGTAACCCATTTTTTCTGACTGATACATGTGGATTTTGAAGAAGTGTCATCTGAACATATTTGATATTTTATATTGGTTCTTATGGTTCTCATACAACCTGAACGACCTTTACTTAGATTTAAGCATGTTCCTTCATGTTGGTATTTGCGAACATTTTTCCAAATTGTGGGCTTGCTTGGTGGGTGCCTACCTGGAAAACGTTGCTCAAATGAATCTTTTATTTGTTTAAAACTGCCAGTCTTTAAAAAGTTTGTGACTACAAATACGCGTTGATCTTTTGTTAACTGCATGATTAAAAAGGTTCTATGAAAGAAAACGTTTACACAGAAACGCTTTGATTTGCTTAGTAAGTAATAATGACGAGACCAAACCACAGCATGGCAGAAAAAAACACTCTAAAATGGCCTAGGCTTTGCTTGAAGAATCGCACAGTGACCTAGGCTACCTACGCTTCCCTTGAAAGTGCACGGTAGCCTAGCCTTCCTAGGCTTCGTTTCATTATTTTACTTCCTTGCGCAAACATATTTTTAAGGGCTTGACTAAACCTATTAGTGTATCAATATCACAAAAGGAAATTTAATAAAATTTCCAGAATCGACAGATAAATAGTTGGTAAATAAAACACTTTTTGCAGGACCTCAAAATCTCGAATAGTTTTCGAATTATCTTAATTCAAATTACGGTTAACTTTTTTCTGGGACACCTGGTATATATATATATATATATATATATATATATATATATATATATATATATATATATATATATGGATCTTTTGTCTTATTATGGTGCACTTTTATCACCTCAGTCAGATGGTTGAAAGGCCGGTTACTCGAGTGGTTAGGCTGTGATATCATTAGTATTACGCTATCCTTTGTTTTTTTTAGAAGCTTAAGCATTGTTTTCATCATTAAAAAATGACAACATACGAACTTGCTAGAGAAAGAACAATGTCTGGAGGGTTTTACCAGTGCAGTGGGTTTTCAGAGGGATTTGCAGGGAAACGTGCGAGTGGGTCATGTATGCACTTTTTGATAGATCGGCAGAAATATCATTATCTATAATTAATCCTTGTCAGAGATCCGGTATAACCATTTGACTCCTAAAAACTTGCAGAACTTTAAAGAACCAGAAGCCGGTGACAACAGAAACTAACTAAAGTTGCTTTGTGCTAAGGCGAAGACGGGGAGTAATAAAAGAATGTGGAACTGTTCGTTCTCTGTTCGACTCTTATACGAGAAGGGCGGTCAATAAGTTTTGCAATTTGGATATAAGGAAATAAGATATGAGAAAAAGCCTTTTATTATTTTTTAATATAACTACCTTCGACTTCAATGCACTTGCGCCACTTGTCCCTGAGGCTTCGAATTCCCAACAACCAGAAATCTCCCGACTGCTGTTCAATCCACTCCTGGACGGCGAGCTGGACATCTTCACGTCCCCAAACCGGCGTCCACACAGTGCAGCCTTGAGCTGGCGGAATAAAAAGTAGTCACGAGCTCCTCGAATCCACACTCCCACACTCGCGCAAGGTAGCTTGTGCAACTCTGGCCTTGTGGACTTTGACGACGTTGAAGTCGATCATGGGGCGTGAGGTTTCTAGGGATCCGACAGGCAGAGACTTTGGTCAAGGCCAAATTGTCGTGGATGATGTTGATAACACTTCCATGTGATATTCCAATTTCTCGCTCGATTTCTTCGACCTTTACCCGTCGATTTTCGAGGATGATCCTCTCCACACGGGCCACATTGTCCTCGTTGGTCACGTCTGACGGACGTCCAGAACGAAGGTCATCTTCAAGGGACTCACGACCATGGCGAAACTCCCTATTCCAGCGAGCAATGGTTGCATAGGAAAGGGCGGTGTTGTGCACACTGCAACCATGTGTTCATGGATCTCTTTTGCATTCTTGCCTTCATTGGTCAAAAATTTGATCACTGCGCGGTGCTCAACCTTCTCCATTGTTGAAAGATTTGTGAGTGATGATCTGCGATCAGCTACTGCTTCTTAAATAGATAAAGCAGGAGCGTGCGGCTGCAGATACTGGCTTGTCATAACTTGTCCTAACACCTCCACAAACAGCCATCCCCCTTCCTCTGTTTTGCCCTATCGATTCGCAAAACTTATTGACCTTCCCTCGTATGTGCGAGTTTTTATAGAGGCAACGAAATAAAGGAATAGACTATGTTGCTTAAATTTAAAACGACATTGTAAAGTTTTATCTAGTAGGTAATGTTTAGCTTTTACTTTTTTTACTTTTCTTAACCTATAGTTTTTTTTAAATTTCCTCTGATTCGACCCCAAACCCTCTAAATACTCATAACATAGGAATGATCCTATCCCTCGAATCCCGTGCAAGAGAAAAACAGTGCAGCCGCCCCAGCCACCTCAGCCACTTTAGCCAGCCGTTTTCAGCCATCTGGCATAGGAGACGAAAAATTGTGCCATAATAAGAAAAAAGCTTATATATATATATATATATATATATATATATATATATATATATATATATATATATATATATATATATATATATATATATATATGAAAAACTCACAAAGTATCACGTGAGGATAGCAAATGAAGGCAATGTCTCGCTGGGAAAAAGATGAAAAGGTGTTTCCAAGTAATTTCAAACTTTATTAAGTTCCTTATCAAGGATAACAACAAGATATAATATGAAAGGCCGCCTCAAAAACAAGAATTCACCATTGAGGAAGACGGAAGGGGGAAGGTAACAATTCACATTGAGAATTACAAGAAGCAGGTAATAAGGTCAAACTGAGAAGACGGAAAGGGTAACATTAAAGGAAATGTAGATAGCCTAACGAGGGAGATTATAAGCCACGTTAGGCTATCTCCATTTCTTTTAATCTATTATCCTTTCCGTCTTCTCAGTTTTACCTTACTATCTGCTTCTTGTAATTCTTAATGTGAATTTTTACCTTCTCCATTCCGTCTTCCTCATTGGTGATTTCTTGTCTTTGAGGCGGTCATTCATACTTTTCTTTCGTATATATACCTCTAATATGATATTATTTCTTGTAGTTATCCTTGATAAGGTACTTAATAAAGTTCGAAAGTACTTGGAAACACCATTTCATTTTTTTCCCTGCGGGACATTGCATATATAAATATATATATATATATATATATATATATATATATATATATATATATATATATATATCAATTAAAAATGTTGCATTTGCTTAAGCGCGCCAGAGAGAATCCAATTTTCACTTAGCCGATAATTTAAAAACAAAGACAGAGCGAATTTATGCATATGTTAATAGCAGAAAAACAACCAGGATAATATGCGACATTTAATGAGTAAAGAAGGGCGCCTAACAAATATTGTGGAAAAAAGTGTTAAGAGAAAATTTCGTAAGCGTCTTTACTGTTGAGGGCATGAGGCAGGTAAACGCATCACGTTTACCTGCCTCATGTCCTCAACAGTAAAGACGCTTACGAAATTATCGTTTTAGTATCTTAACACTTTTTTCCACAATATTTGTTAGGCGCCCTTCTTTACTCATTAAATGTCGCATATTGTCCTGGTTGTTTTTCTGCTATTAACATATGCATAAATTCGCTTTTTCTTTGTTTTTAAATTATCGGCTATATCTCTTTTATGCTCTTTCTTTGCTTTTATAATTGGGTTTTTTTTTACTTGTCTTCTATATGTAATTAACTCGATCGATTTGAATACGTAACTTTGTTTTTTTGTAATACATATCTTCGATTTCGCTTCCGTATAGTTTCAAATTTTGGCTTTTAACCACGGCATCCCGCAGTATTTAGGTTATTTTCTTCTTACATGTTTAATTAGATCAGAATCTACCGTTAGCACTACTTGCTGTAAATCTGAATACATATCCTGTGCGTCATATTTAAAAGTGAGCTAACGGGATCGTGGGTCAGTATACGATCACGAAACAGGTCAAATATACATGTTTCGAACAATGAAGCAAGTTGGAAGCTGTCATTTACGAAGCCGCTTGCCTTTATATAGGATATAATCGTGTTGTGGTAGCTATTCTCAAGTGGATATCCTACTTGAACATTTTGCACTAAAATTTCATCCTTGGTTAGAACTAAATCGAGGACATTTTGTTCCCTCTTTGAATCCTCGACCTTTTGAAAGTAGGTTAGGCTGGATAAGGTCCATTAGTCTTTTTTCCTCCTTGTCCGTTGTACTTATTTCATAGTCGATGTTTGGAAATTAAAAATCGCTACATATGATTGTCGTGTTTTTTTTCTAATAGTAGAGTGGATACAATAAAACAAATTCCTATCCTCTCTTTTGATTAGGGCTATTGGTTGGTAAAAAATTACGATCTGATTCCTAGAATTGCCCCTCACTAATTCAACTACTAAAAGTTCCGTTTCCATATGCTCATTATTTAGTTCTACCATACCTGAGATTATATTTGACTTCGTATAAATAAGGACCCCAGCCCAAGTCTTGTTCGCTTCCTATCTTGATTGTTAAGACTATTAACGTTCGTTTGTATGGAAGCAATTAAATTTGTTTCTTAAGTGCTCGCGACCATTTTTCGAAGGACTTGATTGTATCCCTGACTCCTATTCAATCGCATATTGGCCGATGTGGGGTTTATTATGTTTAATTCAGCCGAGCCTCGGGAGAAAATACCTTCCACTCCCTGAAAATCACGCATAATTTTATTGATGAGTCTTTGCAATCCTGAATCGCTTACTTTGTTAAAGTGATTTTCGTATCTATGAAAAAGGGTTGGTTGATCTTCAAAATCGTTTCAGATGTTATCAAATTTAGCCCTGATAACAGGCCAAAATTTTATGGCATTCATTATTATACATCGACTTTGACTGTATTCTCAGACTTTCGTTTAATCGTAAAATAATACCAATTATCTCTATTCTTTTCTCTTCAGTTTTAGCCGGTTTGATTGGGTCCTTGGCTCGATATATAATTTTGTTTGGGAATGTGTTGAATTGGAGACTGTCGTTTCCACCAACGAGAGTAAGAATTGCGTGGTCCTCACTCTGTCCGATCAATTTGTCGATTGGACATGGGACATTGGACATAAAAAGAGATGAAATGTAGATAGAATTAGAGAGAAAAAAGTAAGAGAGTAAAGTGGTTAAGGAGTGAGTTTAAAGAATAGATGATGTGTAGAAGACAGAATAAAACATCCCTGGTGAAAGGGTAGCTCTGTTTGTATTATTTTTTGGATTCTTTTTGATTTCTAAACTATAAGTTTCATAGTTTATTTAATCAAATTAACATAGTTAATTTGATTAAGGGTTTTCATCTTGATGATGATTTTTGTTTCTGGCATTCAAGCCTTTATTAGAGACGGGGTTTTTACATCCCGCTTTGGGTCTTTGAAAAAAAATTTTATTGTCCTAAAAAATTAGGTTGATTTTGATAATTATTATTAATTAAGTGAATTGTTTTTTTGTTTTTTTTTGGTGTAGTTGAATTTTAATTAAAAAAAGCTTGCGCATTACACTGGTTGGTTGAGTCTCGTCTATTGTCGGTCGCATATTGTATATTGGGGAGTCACGTCACTGTCAGACTGTAATTTGCTACTTCTAAAAGGTCTTATTTGTCTGTCGGCCTTGATGTCTAAGTGTGTACGAGAGAATTCAGGGGTCAAGCGGGCACCAATGGCCTGCCATATCCTCTTAGCTCTCTCGTGGAGCACCACGTTGATCGGAGATAATCCAACCGAGGCGTGGAGCTCCCTTTGTCGTTTATGTTCTCTTCTTCGGGTGTTTGTAATTAGTAAAACCGCCTTATTCTGGATGGTTTGTAGTTTCGCAATGTGGGTCCTGGCGCACGCATTTAACGGCACTGGGGGGTAGAAGAGTCTCGAGAGAATGAACGCATTGAATATCTTGAGTTTATTTGAGCGAATTAGGTCAATAAACCTAAAAAACTTCCTCAAATCTCTCTTGCTATTCGCGACTGTCTGCCAGATATGACACTTATAGCCCCCTGTGGTGATTTTGAGCCCCAGAACTGTCCCTTCGTGGCAGTAGGGGATTCTCTCCCCTTCTTTCCGTTTTTTATTGAAGGTCTTGCGAAACATGGGAATTTTTTTGAATTTTAGGGCATTGGTCGATATCTTCCATTTCCTCTCAGAAGAGTTGATGTTGGAAATCTCCCTAGCCGTATTTATCGCCATAAATTCCCTGTGAACGTAAGCGGCTGTACAAATTTGCGATATATCGTCAGCGAACTGAACGTATATCGTACCTTCGGAAAGAGGTTGTGGTAGCTCGCGTGTATATATGTTGTACAAAAGGGGACTGAGACAGCCCCCTTGTGGTACCCCTGATTCGAGCTCGAATTCGGGGCTTTTGTATCCTCTTATGTGTATGTATGCTCTCCTCTCCATTATGTAATCGCATAGTATCCTTTCAAGGATGGGGTCGAGGCCTAATTGAAGGATCTTAAATTGAAGGCCTCTCTTCTAAACTTTATCAAAAGCTTTTTCGACATCTCGGAGCACCAGGTCGGCATGCCTTTTGTCTGCCTTGATCTTAGCAACTTTTCTGTGATAACGGCTAAAGCCGTATCAGTCCCTCTTTTCCTTCTGAAGCCGTGCTGTTGCTCGTTATGCAGGTTGGCTTCGTCGAGAAAAGAGTTGACTCTGTTGGGTAATATCTTCTCAAAGACTTTGCCAGCAAATTCTAAGAGAGATATCGGCCGAAAAAGCTGGTAGGGCAGTCCGGGGGCTTTCCCGATTTGAGAAGAAAGATCATCTTAGCCACTTTCCACTGATCGGGAAAGTAGCCTGTGTTCAGAGCGGCATTCATGATGTTAAGAAGCCCACTCAGAACATTAGGCGGGGCCTTGATGAAATTTTACCTGGTCAGCCCTGTGGTACCCGGTGCTCTTAGACGAAAGGATTTAAGTGCAACGGAGAGCTCTTGGGCCGTTATTTTACTCCAATAGCCCTCCATTACTCTTTCCTGCGATACACAATAATGAAAGGAGGTTCTCTGTATTTGTGTGTTTAGTTGTTCGATTATGTTAGTCTCGAATTCGAGGTCGTAATTGTCATTTTCTTCTGGGGTCATTGTAAAGATTGAGGACCAGAAAGTCCTAAAAATTTCCTCAATCTCTTCGGGCTCGTCGATTTCTACACCGTCGTTTATAAGCGTTATTCTTTTCTGGGGAGCTTTTCCTTTTAAACGTTTGACGGTTTGCCAGAAGTTATGTGAGTCTCTTTTAATGTCAAGTCTTTCTATTAGTCTGTCCCATGTGAGTGTCTGTTGGTCCTTTGATTAGTGTCTGGAGTTCGTCTTTAATTTCTCTTAGTCTTCTGTGGGCATTGTGGTTGGGGCCTATCAGCGCTACTAAATTGGACAGGTCCTTATATTCCTGGGCCAGGGCTTTCATGGGAGGGGTCCAATAGGGAGCTGGAAGGTTGTATATTTAATATGGGGAACACTATTCTCATCGGCTTTAATTAGGAGGTCAGTGATTTTATCCAGCTCTGTATCATCTTTTCTAAATTTGCATCGAGTAGAGGGTCAGGGATATAATTTAGAAGATAATTACGGTAGATTTCCCAGTTCGCCTGCTTATAGCTTTTGCGACTGGGATTGCAATTTGGATGGGATTCTCACCTACTGTAATTCTAACAGCCTGGTGGTCACTCGGAATTATGGGGCCCGGTTCAATGTAGTAGTTGTAGGGAAACCTGATACTGGATAGTACAATATCAGGTTTCGTTGCTGCATTTTCTGTAATGAATGTCGGGAATTCGAGTCTTGTAGGAGGTATACCCTGATGCTGCACATCATGCATTCAGATCTCCAGCAAAGATTACGTTTCTCTTATGGCTGAAGAACTGTAGAAGGTTGTGCAAGGGTACATAGCCGCGTCTTGGGGGTTGGTACCCCGTGGCCACGACTAGACCCCCCAGGGTAGTGCCTACCTCAATGGCAAGGTAAGATTCATCTAAGTCGGGTAGTCTTTTGTATTTTATACCTTTTTTGACGGCTATTGCGCAGCCGTCATACCGTTCCTGGCTGTGATTTTTGCTAATGACCTCGTATTGAAATATTTTAATCTCTTTACGAGCGGTCATTCCGTGTTCATTAATAAGTATTATGTCAGGGTCATTCTGTCGTAAGATGTTGCCATAGATGGAACCTTTTCCGTCCCATCCATCGTCGTTCATCTGTATTATTGTTAGTCTGTCAGTCATTTTGTGTAACGTTTGGGTTTTTTATGTGTGGGATTAAAGTGGACGCTTATTCGCAGTCCACTTTAGCCCCATGTGGTGTACTGGGCGGGGTGCGCTCCCTGCCATTTCGTTTTTTTCTGAATTCCGTGTCGGTGATTGTATAGAAGCAGTCGGTGGTCAATTTAACCATATTTCGAGAGAGAGCCTCCTCAACTTGCCATTGCGGAACCTCATCAGAGCATTTCCACTTGTATCTTCCGGTCCTAAGACCATCAGACACTTCGTGGGGCTCGATTTCGGTTGGGAAGGGGGCCGATTCGGGGGCCTATAATTTCAAGTTAAAACCTATCGAATGGTACTTCAATTGGGTCTCTCTGCCTCAAGATGAGGAGGTTGACCTGGGACCACGTGTTTTTGAGATTTTCCTCGACCTCGGAGACCTGGTCTCTTTTGGTATCACTGCTTCTTTGGTTGGTGATTTTGTGTGTGTTTTAGGTGTAAATGTGTCAGTTTTGGGGTGTGTAAGTGGCGCTGGTTTTTCTGTTTGGGGAGTATGCTTCTTCTTGTTCAGGCGTGGGTTGCGTGTGGTGGCTGTGTTTTGGGGGGTAGGTACCTTCTGGCATGGTTCTGGGCACTGAGGGGCAACGCTTATGCGCATAACCTCCTCTGACGGAGGGTTGTCGGGAACTACATCTCTTGTAAGCCGTTCTTTACGAGCATACGGTTGACCTCAGTTGCGAAAGTTCCTAGGCGTGTTATGTTGGCTATGTGTGCATAATAAATGCAGCACATAATTTTTGTGGAGTGTTCGTTTTTAATGTGGAGGTAGGTTCTCTGGTTGTTTATTTCGGCAATAGCGGCTTTTGCAACTTTAAAGTGGGTCGAATTCACCTTCTTCTCCTTCTTTTCACGTCGTAGCTGTGTTTATTTTTGGATTTCCGATTTTCTGATCGGGCATGCCATGGACATAGTCCGGTGAGGGCCTTCACAGTTCAAGCATTTGGGGGAGGTACTTTTGCAGTCGCGCCAAAAATGGTTGCAACCTGCACAGATGGAGCAAAAAGTCAGGTCTTTTTTCTCGGGGCAGCTTGAGGTGGTATGTTTGCCGTACTTATAGCACCTGAAGCACATTTGTAAGTCGACAAATTTCTCCCTCTCAATCGGTTCTGAGCAGACTCTAACACTGAACAACAGTAAGCCTAGTTCTTTAACCTTTTGCGCCATAACCGTATCCTCAAAGACAACCTTAAGGACGTGCGTGTATGTTTTAAACTTTATAACCTCAGCAACTTTCGCCTAAGGGTGGTTCCTCTCCAGTTCCTCTTTAATGTCCTCTGCCGAGTGGCTCCCAACCCAAGAGTCAAGGCGCCTGCAGACGACACTACGGTGTGTCTTTATTTGGGGTAGTGTGTGGGGTTTTAAGTTTATCGTCTCAAGGCATTTAACTGCCTTGCTTGAGGTTAAGGCTTCACAGTCAGCCTCCCTCGCGCAAATGGCAGAGTAACCATTTTGTAGGGTAATTAATCTAACCAGTGCAATTTTTATGTTTGTGTAAATTTTTTCGAAGACCGTTCCTCTATCAGGTTTCGGGCCCTCCGAGAGGACTCGAAGAGTAATTCGAAGGGTTTCTCTCATTTTTCGCACATCTTAACGCTCACTGGATGGTTACACATGGGAAAAAAGAATAGGAAAAACACTTGTATAGAAAAGTGGTGAGGGAGAAAGAGGTGGAGGGGATCAGAAGGCCAATGTCCAAATAAAATTACCACTTTACCTCAAAACAGTTTCCACGTAGGTGCGAAGATCCGTCCCCGCACCGTCGTATAACGAAGAAGCCAGTAGTCCACTTATGAATGTATGTATGAATCAATGAACAAACGATCGCGCCACTATCACAACGCAAATTCACTCTCTTCACTTTATCTCGCTAAAAATTCACTTATGAAATTTCCGAATAATGCTGTCAAAGTGGGAGTCGACTTGCTAAGGCAGACAAAGCAGTCAATTTGTCGATCTCTCGTATAACGTTTCTTATATGACAATAACTTTCATATGCTTACTCGGGTTATGTGCTTTAAATTCGGTATCATGATTTTTTTTATTAAGGAGATCCAGATCAGAGTGCTTTCTGTGTCCTCCTCGATTGGGATCAATAATGCGAAAAGGTTTGAGCAGGGAACATCAAAATGCTCTGAAAGCCTCCATGGTCGAGCTCCGTTTCTGACAGTCCTAAATTGCGATTCCGGGGGCATATAAATTCAGACTACGTTTTGATCACTAAAATATATTGTGGGTGGCACTTCTTTCTCTCTCTCTCTCTCTCTTAAAGAAAGTCGAGGGAGAGGTGACGCCATCTTGACGCAAGAAGAGAGCTTGTGTGGACCTTGGACTTTTCGAGCTATGTCGGCGGGGGTACCTCTTCTAAGTACCCCTGGTAGGGCTTCCCTTGTCGATTTGGTTGGAAACGAGGTTCCAGACTAAGTGCATCATTCCTTCCTTTTTTTACTCTATCCATCTCCTTTTTTACTTTTATCATATCTCCCACTAATACAAAAAGCAAACAAAACAAAAAAAAGCCTACTCTTATTATGTCACTCTTTCCCTTTTTTCCCTCTATCTACATATAAGGACCTGGCAGCTACCTCATGCGTCAGAAGAGAGGCTTTGAAACTTCTATAAACAACGCCAATCAACACTCACTGGTTGCGAGAGACTAGGACTAGAGGTGTCCTAGGCGTTGGGGCACGATGAATGGGATGAGGGTAGTGCCCCGTTAACCCCTTCCCTGGCGCGTAATTATTGACCGTTTCCAGTGCCCGTTGACGGGTGCTTATGGTAGCATTGGTCCGAGGTGACGGCCCTTTGTTTCCCTGTTGGTTACCAGGCCAATAAAAAGCCTTGGGTCGAGTTCCTTGGTGTGGCGGGATATCCATTGAACGCTACTCCGAGATCCTGGCCGTTGTGAAGGGAACTAGTAGGAGTCTAGTAAGGGGCGTGCTTCATTGTTGTTCTGCTGGTGACAAATCGATGGCCCTTTCAGGGACCGTCAATGCTGCTTGGTTGGGAGCCACGGCACGGTGAGGTTTGACGACTCGGTCGGACGAAAAGCAGCACATGGAGCGTGCCTTCTGAAAGATCCGAAACCTCTCCAATCGATAGGCGGGAGCGACTCACGCGGGAGAACTCACCAACCCCCCCTTTTTTATCATTGATTGGTCACGAGTTTTTAGAGAGAGGGAAAGAGCTCAAAATGACAGGCAAAAAAGGACCCGTTTGTCTAAAACACAACGGTGTAACATGCCAGTTAGAAAGGTTGTGCGTCGACTTCCCGGAGGGCTTCTACTCAAAATGCAGCCCTGAAAGTATCTGCACTACTTGCATATTGACGCGAGAGTTGGATAAATTAAAAGACCTCTATAGAGCCTCAGAAGAGAGAGCTAAAATCTTGGAAAGAAAGTTGGAGAAACTCGAAGCCCTTAACACAGCTCAGATTCGATGCCTAGAAGAGGCGCCGCCCACTGACATGTCGGAATCCCCTGGTACTCAAGCGCAGATTCTGGCATCATCTGAGGCTAAGCTAGCTGAGGCGAGGGAAAAAGAGAAAAATAAGAAAGATAAGAATGTGGAGAGTAAAGAGGAAAAGGGGAGGCCTCTTCCACAAGGGAAGACCCAGTCTTTAGAGACCAAGTGTCCGAAGGTCACCCTCATTGGTGACTTGCAAACACGGGATCTGCAGCCACTGCTAGCAGCCCATCTTCGCACTAGCGTGAAGGTAAGCTGCCTGTCAGGACGGAGGATCCACAACATAAGAGTAGAGGCAGAGAAAGCTAAGATTTCTGAGAATTCAGTTGTTGCTCTGATGGTGAGCGGCAACGACCTCTACCTAAGAGGGGGTAAGGTTGGCCTCAGTGGTAAGACCATCCAAACGGTGATGGGAGCCGTGAATGACATAGAGCTTAAAACCCGCAAACGTGTTGTGGTTGGGATGCTTCCGAGAAGAGGACAACCCGAACCGCTCACGAAAGAAACGTCACAGTGAACAGAAGGTTGGCGGATCTCTGCACGGCAGAAGAAGTCTTCTTCGTGGACCCCTATCGTACCTTTATCGGTAAAGACGACCTCTACCAAAGGGACGAGGTACATCTCTCCTTTAAAGGGAAGGCCTTTCTCGCCAACCTAATTCAAGATGTCGTGGAACGCACCCAAAGGAGCGTTCGAAACAGAGTGAAAGCGAACGTGCGCCAGCACGCCCGTGTCACTCCTGAAACGACCTTCTCGGAGGTCGTCAAAAAGGGTGTGACCACAAAAAAAGAGAAGCCGGGAAACGGAAGAGCGTAGGGAGTCCTACACTAGGGGACTCCCTCAAAGTTCTTCTGTTCAATGCGAGGTCAATAAGGAATAAGTTCTTGAGCTCCGTGGCCTCGTAGTAACAGAGGAACCTGAGATGGTGGCCATAACGGAGTCGTGGATAAAAACCTCAAGTCAAGATTTTGAAGGTAAATTCACGATTCCCGGTTACCAGCTCTTGCTGAAAGATAGGCCAGATAGAGAGGCTGGCGGTGTGATGTTGTATGTCAAGGATACTCTCAACTTGACGGATTGCAACATCGTATCCGACCATAAACTACTAGGTGTTGACCTAGAGATAGGTCCTGCCAAATACAGGACCCTGGTGCTTTATAGACCTCCTGACCAACTCGTTGAAAAGGACAGAGATCTGTACCAGCTACTAGGAGAACTTTTCGAAGACAAAGTGTGTATCGTCATGGGTGATTTCAACACACAAGTTGACTCGGAAAACAGAGAACCCTGTGGCGAGAACGCACTACTCCTGGAGTGCGCGAACAACGAGTTCCTCACTCAATGGGTGAGAGAGCCAACGAGAGGAGACAATATCCTCGACTTGGTTTTCACCTCTGAGGATGGCATCGTTGAGGACCTCTCTGTTGGCAAAGAGTTCGGTGGCAATGACCACCGACTAATTAGATTTGTAGTCAAAGTCCCAAAGGCAGGGCCTGCAACTAGTTACCGAGGAAACTCAATTTGAAAAGAGCAAGCTTTGCAGGTCTTCGTGTTGGACTGACTGACGTGAGGCTAGAAGTGTGCGATGTTGTTAAAGACTCGTGGAACAGTTTCAAAACCACATTCATGGGTCTTCAATCACGTTTCATCCCTCTGAAATTTCCCCGTCGGTCTTCTGTTCAACCAAAGTGGTTTAATCGAGAAATTGGCCAACTGCTTAGGGAGTAAAGAACTGTGTACCAGCAATCAAAGACCTCGGGCGACTTTGACGAATACCAGAGGCTAGGCAGGAGAGTGGAGTCCAGCATAAGGGCGGCTAAGTGGTCTGAGGAACTCCAAATGGCGAGACTCTGTAAAGAGAATTCCAAGGAGATTTTGGATATGTGAACAGCCGTAAACCAATCCGTCTAACGAATGGCCCTTTGAGAAATGAGGAGGGGGCATTAAAGCACTTAGATGCAGAAAATGCTAACCTCCTCAACCACTACTTCTCTTCAGTGTTTACTGAAGAGTATGGTCCCATCCCCCAGTCAATGGATTCCTACTCGGGAAAAAAGCTGGAGGATATGGACTTTACCGAAGGGGAAATAGAAAAGAAGATCACTGACCTAATGACGAACAAGTCACCTTGCCCAAATGGGTTTCTACCTAAAGTGTTGAAAGAAGTGCCCGATCAAGTGTCACGACACCAGGGCGCAATCTTCAACATTTCAATCCGGACCGAATGCGTTCCTAGAGACTGGCGTGAAGCGGAGGTGACTATTATCTTCAAGAAAGGAGACCGAAGCCAACCGTCAAACTACCGACCTATCAGTCTGACTTCGATAGTCGGTAAACTCATGGAAAGCATGATGGTGGACAAAATGACGTCGTATTTAGAGTCAAACCTGCTACTGAGGAGTACCCAGCACGGCTTCCGAAGGCAACGGTCATGCCTAACGAACCTTGTGGAATTCTTCCACTTTGTGTTTATTGAGCACGATCGGGACAAGGCGGTGGATGTGGTGTACTTAGACTTTCAGAAAGCCTTTAATAAGGTACCACACCGCCGCCTTCTCCGGGAAGTGCGAGCGCTGGGCATAGACGGAAAAGTAGCCGGCTGGATAGAGAACTGGCTAAGTGGCAGACGGCAACGGGCGGTGGTGAATGGACAGGCTTCTGAGTGGGTGCCCGTTACTAGCGGGGTGCCTCAAGGTTCTGTCCTGGGACCACTACTATTCATCATCTACGTCAACGAAATGGACGGTGACATGGTTGCCAAGATTTCCAAATTTTCCAACGATACCAAGCTTGGTATAAACGTTGCAAAGGATGGAAATACTGCCCGCCTGCAGGAAGATCTTAGGAAGATTGGGAAGTGGTCGGACACGTGGCAAATGCCTTTTAACGTTAACAAATGCAAAGTAATGCATATCGGCCACAGAAATACCCAATCTCAGTATATCCTTAAGGGCACTGCTCTTGAATCAAGTGACACTGAGAAGGACTTGGGTGTAACTATTACTAGTGACCTCAAGTTCTCGAAACAGTGCATTGAGACAGAGAAAAGAGCCCAAAGGATGTTAGGCTACATAAAGCGCCAGTTTGGGTACCGTAACAATAAGATAGTACTTTGTCTGTACAACTCCCTGGTTCGGCCGCACTTGGAGTATGCCGTACAATTTTGGAGTCCTTCGTTTCGAAAAGGATATCGCAAGGTTGGAACGCGTACAAGGCAGGGCAACCAAACTGATTCACTCTATCCGAAATAAAAGTTATGAAGATAGACTAAGGGAATTAGATCTGTTCTCGCTGGAAACCCGTAGACTGCGTGGTCAGCTCATCGAAGTTTTCATAATACTTCGAGGGTTCGACAATGTTGACTGCCGGGATATTTTCACACTGAGTGAGAACAGAACGCACAATCACGGCTTTAAACTTGAACTCAAGCGTTACAACCGCAATCTGTGTGGAAATTTTTTCACTTACAGTATCTGCGGTAAGTGGAACGAACTTCCAGTGGAAGTTGTCAACATTGAATATGTTGAGCAGTTCAAGTCAAGACCAGACAAGGTCTTGAAAAGTGGCCGTTTAGGGACGCAAAACAATTAAGCAGCCATGTGCCCGCTCGATTGCTAGTCCAAAGGTACCCTCTTTGAATGGACCGTAAGGTCTCCTAGGGTACTTCCTTTCCTTGTTACTCCTTGTTACTCTATATACAGCCTGATTTTTAACTTTAACACTATATTCTCTTTCTAGCAGCTCATCAACGGTTGTAGGAGAATATTGTTTATGGGCACAATACAAGTGAAAATTAGTGATAAATAATAAATCAATTAACATAACACAAGCAGACAATTCGTTCCGTAAAAAGAAATGCCATGTCTTTACAGGAGAGCGATTGGGTAGGGAATGAGCAGTTGGGCAGGGAATCAAAGAGAAAAAGAGAAAAAAAAGAGATAGAGAAAAAAGTCATGTGTTTGTTTGTGTCACAATGAATTTGTTCGAAAGTGTAGGGGATAAGTCACTATATTGCCTGGGAGAGACAGAGAGTTTGTGTCAAAAGGAATAGTGTTAACTTAAAATATCCATTCGATGCATACCCATAGGACAAAAACAAACTTCATTTGGCGTCCAAGTCAACACTTAGCAAACCTGTCGAGCCGAGGTTTGAATCGAACTTTTGTTTAGAGTAGCTTTTAACACCTGTGTTGGAATTCTGTTCCTTCTTTTTCTGATCTCATATAAGAACTAACAACAAATTTTAATCCAAAATTGGGCTAAAAAATTGCTTGTAACTATGGTTTCGTGTTGATTCATGATCAATGTAAAATAACTTCGTGACATTTACGTCAACAACTCTCCGTCATAATCGTAAAATTTCTCAATCATGTGGGGAGGCAAACGGCGCGTTCAAGCAAGAATAGCCCTCGTTTTCGCAGCCCACTCTAATATCACCTTTGCTCAAGGGATGAGATTAGTTTAGTGACGCTGGCTTGATCTCGGTCTCCCGCTCAATATGCTTAGGCAGTGGAAGAGACAGGAATTTCACTACGTATTTGCTTCTACCAAGATACTCTGACATGCTGATTCAGAAGATTTTATCGCCTTCATTGTTGAACACCAAGTCTAAAATATTCTCACCCCTCTTAGGCTACTTGACTCAGTACGTCAATAGTATATCTAAAGCTAAGTCAATATGTCACCTCCTTTCCTTGTTGCCCCACCTATCTTTCAAATTGATCGATCGGCAGTTTAATTTGTTTACGATTAGAATCGGGTGACTGCCCTCGAACTCGGCCAGCTTAACGTATAGGTTTATTTCCGAATAATTTGACTCTTTTTGTGGTCTGTACATCGCCACCAACCGAGATGAAAACCTGTCGAGTTTCAAGACTACGCTAAAACATCCTGATAAGTTTTAACTGTGGGAAAGCAATTTCGTATGTATGAGAAAATCCGGCCATCGAGATACGGTGAATCTCTGTAGAATATCGCATAGACGAGAATCACAAACTTACCGTAAAATTCTTGATATTTATCAGTCTCGATCCAATTTTCCCATGGCCACGATATTTTTGCTGTTGACACAGGCCAACACGCTCAAAATTCGGGATAGTGTACACAATTCCTAAACTATAGCTTTTCCCTTCTGTTCGTACGGATCGTTGCCTCCTGAATTAGGTGCATAACTCATAGCTTCTGCCGCATTAGCAAGGTCCTCCCCACGGGCTACGGGCTCTTCCTTTGTAACAGAGCTCTCCAAACTTCCCTTAAGATGACAAAAGGTACAACGGGCCATGCTAAGCTGAAACGCTACACATACATATATCTCTTCACGCGGCTCAAGAGGCACCGCTGGGTGGTGGGACCCTCCGACGATTTACACGAGCGGCGCTTATCATGGATACGTTGCCTGACATCGAGGAGCACCCTAACTATTTCGCGCAGACAAAGGGCACCCCGGTAGCAGGTATCCATTTGATTCCCCTTCTATATCGGCATGCTTCTCTTCGGCTGGACGCCTCAACAAATCATTGCTTTCCTCGATGGATCGCTCCCTACCGGCCAGCCTCCAAGGGTCACTCGAATTGCGACTAGCCGCATTTCTCTCCTCATTTAAACGGGAATCGGAACTTGCTGACCGGCAAGTTCCCTGCTCTCTGTCTCTCTCTCTCCCAACACCAAAGTGGATAATCATTTTGTGATTTTTTCTTAGTTTATATTTTCTCTCTCCTCTGTTCAGTGATATTCGATTATCTAACGAAATGAGGAGCTTTTCTATAAATAAATGTATTAATTCTTTCAACCATTTCCTATTTTTTAATATGTTGGTTAATTTAATTTCTTTCTTTTTTGTTAATATAATTCTTAAATGTTACATGAGATTAAATAAGGTCGAGTAGATAAATGTGATTCATAATTATATTCGTCAAAATTAATATGAATGTGAAAGATTATATCGCCCTACATAAAATTTAGACAGAGGAAAAAAAATAACAGGAGATAAACTTATGGTAAAAAAACTTTTCCATTATCAAAGAATTCCTGCCTCGAATCTTCCTAAATAACGAGATTTTCATCGATCGCGACTTCTTTCTCCGCAATTCCGGTGCTTCTGGCATAAAGACGATAAATTCATAAAACATTAAGGAACTACTAGTTCTCCCAATTTATTTGTTCCCTGCAAAATTTGTCTTGACATTTAAATAATATTTTTCTCACATAGTTAAAAATGTTAAATGGCATCAGCGTTTAAAGTTGATACGATGGTATTTTCTAGTGATTTCTTAATCTTTTTTTACCCACATTATCTTCTCTTTCGTATCTCATATACATTCAAGACGTATGATGTAATCTTGTTTTGATTATATCGATTTGTTTTTCTTATAGTAAAGCACTTAGAACAAGTGCAAGTTATTATTTGTTTGTTGTTTATAGATTCACATATATCTACACACTTCCAGATTAGTTTATATTTTAGAATTATTTATTCTTTCTTCAATTAGTGTTTTTCCTATTTAAATTTTAATTATGTACATATATAGATTAATCAAGCAATACAGATTAGTTTTACCTAATGCTTTAAATCGACCAGACAATGGCTTCGCTGACTAAGATTAAAATTTAAAATCTAAAAAAAAAGCAGCCATTGTTAAACTTTAATAAATTTTCTGAAATTCGACAATTATAATAATTTTAAAAAGGAACTCTTAACTAAATTTCTCCCCTTTCAAGATATCACGTTGTTAAAATATAGAGTTATAGAAGATATATAAAAATAAATTTTCTGAACTTCACTATTTGTAATTCTTTGGGTTTTAAAAAATTCACAAAATTTCGATACTTATATTTATTTCGGAACTTCCCCATTTTATTTTCTCATATTATAAAAGAATCATTAGAAATAACTTTGATAAAAAACATAAGTCATAACCAAACTAAGATGAAATTATTATTAAAACACTCAAAAAAATCCCCTTCTTAAATTATAGGGTTAGTTATAGAAGATAAAATAAAAAAGCAGCCTTGCTTAAATTTTAATAAATTTTCTGAACTTCACTAATTGTAATTTATTTTCTTTTAAAACATAATAAAGCATTTGATAATCATTTTTTTCTGAACTTAACCATTTCATATTTTCAAACTAAAGAAATTCATAGAAATTACCTTGATAAAAATTTAAAATATACTTACGTTTGTCATAACAAACTAAGATGAAATTATTATTCAAATACTCAAAAAAGATCCCCTTCTTAAATTATAGAGTTAGTGACAAACCTGTTTTTATACCCAATTTTCCTCTAAGTTATATTTTTTTAATTCCGCTATTTAAAATTAAATATATTCCATTCAGATAAGTAAGAAATAAATTTATGAATGTTTCCCTCTCTCTACACAATAATTTTGCCTTTTGATTCAAATTTTATTATATAAAAATCCTGCGTGGAATCATGGAAATTAAATAAACTCTAACATATTGCTCGATTTCTGTCCTCAAGTGTCATACATATTTCTTTATTTTAATTTAGTAGTGTTTCCATTTAGAAGCACGGTATAGCCCTTAAGGAATATATTTTTATCATAAGTAAAAGAGAAACAAATGGAAAATCTCCCTTTCATTTTCTACAAACATTTAAGAAGGTTTACTGCCATAGTCTTATCTTTTCTTGAATACATACATAAATTAATACAGTAGATTTCAGCTAAATTAGTCTCAGGGCCAACGAAAATCAAATCTAAATTAAAGTTTCAACAATGAAGGTGTAATTACCTCGGAAAATTATATTGTTCTTAATTAAACAACACCTTTTCTTCTGCAGGGAGAATTTACTAAAACATAAAAAATTGGCTGTTTGATTTTTACAGATTCTGCATCAAATATGTAGTCCACTAGTTTGTAAAAGTATGTTTGTTTCTATAGAGAAGTTATGACTTTGGCCCAATAAATGAGGAGGTAATAATCGGAGCAATTAACAATAATAGGGAGGGGTATAGTTATGTCAATTCACATTAGTGTGGATAATTTGGCTTGCAAATTGCCTTTGTAAAATTTACATATAACATAACATTGAATGCATCATAAAGCGATTGGTCACTGACGACTTAAAATTACATAAAATTTAAGGCATCTTATGAAAATGTGCAGAAATAGATAAGGTCTGGTTAGATCAAAATCACGCCTATACCAAATAAACAGGGACATTACAGCTTGCTGATAAGAAATAATTTTAGGAAGAGGATAGAAATACTCTTTTGCATAGTAAGACTTAAATGCTTTTTACTGTATTTTGACAAAAGCGATGCTTATATAATGTAGAATTCTTGTTATTTTAAGTTCCCAGCTGCTAGACGGCTGAGAACAGGCCAGCAAGCTCGGTTGAGTGTATGTATTCCAAGAATTTGTGAGAAGACTTGCTGACAGCGTCTTGACTAAGCGGACGCATCTAGTTATTACTCATTTGGTATATTCATAATTATTCGAATCTTGTGATAAGGAATGCTTTGAAAATCAGTCTCTTACAGCCCGTAAAGCGCCTATTCAAGTGACAGACTTTGGCTTTGAGTCATATCTCAAAGAATAACGGGACGTGCCGTGCCCGCAACTCATTGAGGCTTCTAGATTGAGGGCATTAGAGAATATTCACATGTATGAGCATAAAGCGTATTTGGGTAACAGGCAGATAGATCCATCAGTCCTCTTTGGTTTATCTTTAGATTAGGGTGAATGATTTTTCCGTCTTAAATCATCTAAACCTCCGACTTGTACCGCAAAAATACATTTATATACCCCGTTGTATTTTGGTAAAAAAATATTTTAGGTTCGTTAGTGTCTTCAACACTATTGGTATGTAATGATGGCAAGAAGTGTAAGACAACCTACAAGAATGATCTAATTCTTAGCATTAAGTTGTCCTTGGTTCACTGCGCCCTTTAATTTTGTTCCTCCCACAACAGAAAAGAAACTGTATAACGGTAAAACTGTTTTAACATCTCATGCCTATGAACCTGTATCTTTGAAAAGGGAAACTTTCATGTAAATTGAAAAAAAGAAGCCGTCCTCTTGTTGGGTCTTTCCAATTTTTCTTGCAAGTGAATAAATATCAGGTGAAGTCAATCGACTTTCTTTTTTTGCTAACTTCGAGAGCGCAATCGATCTTTAGTGTATAGTAGGAACATGTTTTTATTTGAAATATCTTTCTCTTCCTCTCAGGTGAGCGATTTTCGAAGTTTCTTCCCTTTTTTTAAAAGACCTTAACATATTTATTTAAAAAATTATTCAGCTGTACCTATTCTGAATTCTTTACTGCTAAATGCTGTTGTTGTAAGATTGTGCGGTATTTTAAATTGGAACAGAACATTTTTATCATTCCTTTTATTTTTGCTCTTATTTTGTTACTTCACTTGTTTCATGATTTTTACTATCCATCTCATTATAAGAGAACTCATTCAACTAGTCCGTTTCAGAACTAGTCCTGTCTTTTTGATCGAGGGAAGTTAAAAAAAAATTGTTCAGTTTAAAATCTTTGAATGAACTATGAATAACGATTAGTTGTCACTAGATTCCCTTAAAATACTTGACATTAGGGTAATTAATTCATGTGTATTATATGTTCCTTAGTCTAGTTGACTCAGTAAATTAAAATGAATTTTCTCACCAGACTTCTCTTAGACGTAAATGAGTGTGAGTGGTCAGGATCTATTTATTATGTCTTTCTATTTTATCTCATCGACATGACGATCTTTGAATTCCTCCATTTCATCTTCTCAAGCTTCGACTACATGAGTGATTGTTGTTTGGACTGTCCTTACTGATCCTAATTTTGAAGTTCTGTAGTGCTTTAGTACACCTTTAAAACTTCCTACTTTTTTCTCATTTCCAATATTCATCCTTTAACATTGTTATGTTATACTGAACTACCTTTATGATTTTAGAATCCCGCTTATCTACAATGGAACAAAAGAAATCGGAATCCAATTGTGAATATCTTCCCATATGTTAAATCTATATTTATAAAGCAATAGTAAACACAAACTACTCCCTGTAAAATGAAATATTATTCCATTCCATCTAGTAGAAAAAGTTTACCTTTTCAATGAACCAATAAAAATCAAGAATTATTAATCCCACCGTTCAAAACCAATTCTCTTCATACAAACTTTTATACGAGCATTATGAATCTCTGGCAGAAACTGCATTATTTAGGTTGAAATATGGAGATAATTTTAGTTTATCTCTAAAAAAGATAATATTAATATTATTTCCATAATATGATATGCAACAGCATATAAAACCCTATCTCTATGAAGGGCAAATTCGAGGTGTAAAAATTGAAGGTTGGTTTTGGGGTTGATAGAAAATACAGTACCGTTCCACAAGATAAAATTACCTGTATTTCTATTACAATTATCTTAGTGTTCGATAACCTACAGGTATAAAATAAGTATAGATAATGTTATACAAATATGGATGAAGAAAAGAAAAGTTATCAGCAAATAAGCAATTTACAAAAAAAAGTGGTGTTCAAAATGATTCAAACGCTTAGCTTTATTGCAGAGAGTACCGGCAATATTTGCATAGCATCAAACTCAAGTTCATCTCGCGTACATAAGGTGATTATCTTTTCAGGTGATATGTGGTTGGTGCGCCTAATAAATTTGTCACGCTCTTTCTGTCCATGAGCTGATCGTAAAGCTGCACCGCCTTAACCCTTTAGCGGGAAGGTAGCCCGCACGGAATACTTTATACCACGCTTTTGACGCAACGTGGTGCAATACTTTGATTGCGCAGACGGCTTCAGCCCGTGCGGGAACTCCTGGGATATAGTTCTGCACCAATCAGAGTACGCCCGCTAGCCCATGCGGTAGCTTGGCCGCGCAAGCATTCTCTCAGCTGTCGCAGTACTAGCCAGATCTCCCTCTTTTTACTCCGACACCCGCCGCCCACGCCCGCAATAAGGGAGATAGGTGAATAGAAATCTAATAGCACATAGCCAGATAAATGTGTTCCAATGTGATATGGGTGTGAAGTGTAAAATGTGAAAAGAAAGTGGTAAAGTATCCCGTGAGGGATACTTTACCAATTTCTTTTCACATTTTACAATGCCTCAAATCAAAAAATTTTCAAGAGTAAAAGTGTCTTAGAAATACATCTAGTTCATGACCGTAAGAGGAATTTTTGATATCGCAAGTATTTCTAGGTGTGCCCGAAAAAGGGTTAATGGTCTTTTAATTTCTGAGGCTGCCATGACTGTCAAGCGCCCCAAAAATGGAGTCCATAATTTTATGTCAACTTATGGCAAGATAAGTTTATGTAAGGCAGGTAAACCAATCATAAGCCAGGAAAGGCCTCAAAAAGAGAGGACAACGTCATTTTTCAAATTGTGAAGGTAGGCCGCTTCATGACTAATAAAGCATTTTATTGAGAGAATAATGAGACTTGGGCAATTAGTTTTTCAAGGTATTCTGTAACATCAGTTGGAGTAAGACAATCTTCACGTTCGCACACGCACTGGTATGCTATTCATCAGTCCAAGTAACAAGAAGTTTCGTCGTTATTTCTTCACAAGTCACGTTAAATGGACAGCTGAACAATGGAGCTAATTCCAATTTAGTGACGATTCTAAGCTCAATTTGTTCCGATCCGATGGCAGGAGAGTACTTAGTGACAGAGGAGGTTAAAGACTGTTTACTAATTGCACCTTAAAGAGTGTGAAGTATGGTGTAGGAATTGGCATGGTCTGAGGCGCGACTTCGTTAGAAGGCACTAGGTCACTGGTGTGTATAGGGGACACATATAATACAAAATTGTTCAAGGATTTCTTGCTTCAACATAAATTGCTCAATCTGCCTACCTCCAGAGACAAACTTGCAATTCCAAGGGAGATAACGCTATATCCCATACATTCAAGTCGATTAAGACATTTCCGGACGAAGAGCACATAATTTTAGTTTTGTGTTTAGAATTTTGGAGCTTAACAGAATAAATATGGTTCTTGATAAAAGTAGATCGTTCAGATTGATGCTGGTTACCTAATATTTCCATTTTTTCATTTAATATACCATAATCTTTTGAGATCTAATGATCCTGACCAAGAGGTGTGGCCATGGTGTTCATTGGACTTTTACAATTTTATTATAAATTCCAACCAATAATTTAGACCTATTTATACTCTATTTTACTAAAACCCTAGGTATTTATAACCATAATCAGTAGAAGCGTTAAGCTGCAACTTACTAAAGTAGGAAAGGGATTTACAATATTAATTCTGAGAGCAATTTATTTGCTGGAATCAGGCTCCGATGCACTGCAGCTCTGCCATCCTTCTTCCAAAATAAGGGTAGGGAGAAATAGAAAGAATTACATTACGTTGCCTTCATAACACGGACTGAAGAGGGAAATTCGAAGTATGTTCGAGGCAACCTTAAATCTTGAGTTTTCTTTGACGTTCGCAATAAATATATATATATATATATATATATATATATATATATATATATATATATATATATATATATATATATATATATATATATATATATATATATATAAATATATATATATATATATATATATATATATATATATATGGGGGGAATAAATATCACGAAGAAAAATAAACGCTAGTGTGTTTATCTCATCGAGGAGGCTCCCTTCAAGGTCACGGTAAAAACAATCCAAGACTTATTTATGTTTGTTAATTATTATTCCGAGCGAAAGTGATTTTTGCGTCAACCATCGCATATTACTCATTAGTAGTGTTAATTTTTTATTAGATCCTATTATTATAGCATTAGTATATTTAAAGATTTAATATTTCATTTTTTAGTTAATTAAAAGTATATTTTTGTCCGAGTTGTTTAATTAGATCCTCGAACGCTGCAAATTGCAATAGATATATAAAAATACGAATACTGTCTGGTTACAGAATCAAATTGAAAAAAAGCACTCTTAGAGAAAGGTGGAACGGAGTTACTCATGTACGAATCAGATGTTAATACGTACTCGGCCGTAAACCACGACATATAATTGGTGTCAGGTTTGTGGGTATTTAGAAAAACTCCATAATATTTGATTGTGTTGTATCCCCTTGATTAGCAACAAATTTTTGCCTAAGCTTTCGAGGAAAATTAAACATAGTAAGATGATAAAGTCGGTCTATAAATTTTTGTTAATTGATTGTAGTTAGCCCGTTAATAGTGTTAATTAGTTTTTTGTGGTAGTAGATTCCAATTAAAAAAGTGTGGGTGGTAAGGTTAGGCAGAGCGCTACTTGGTTCGTGGTTGCATAAGTACCAGTAGTGTACATCGGTGAGTTTTTGACGGACATATGTAAAATGTCATCTTTCGAAAGGTTCCACCATCAAGGTAAAATTCTTGGACTAGCAGTCAAAGAACTAATCGACTACGTCCAGTCACAAGAAAGGACGGAAAGAGAGGAAAAGAGAGAACAAGCAAGCGGAAATAGAAGCAGAAGAAAGAAGAATACAGATTAAAAGAGAACAGGCGCAAACGAAAAGAGAAGCAGAAGAAAGAAGAATACAGATGGGACCAGAAGAGAGAGAACGAATACGCGCACATGAAAGGACATTGAGCAAAGATCAGGTGGAAGTCAATTCCGTTGGATCCCGGCCCTGAGCAAAACAGGTACCCACGATGAAACTCCCAGTATATAATGATAACGAAGACCTGTGTTCGTACCTGACACGCTGAGGGAATCGCCAGATTACTGCCTCTGCTTAATACCCGTCTCTGTGATATATTCATCTCGTTAAAATCCGAGGCTTCTGTGGATTATTCTACCTCTTAAGTCTAAGCTACTGGTCACTATTAATTTAAGTATAGGATTAAATTTAGCCATGCTAGAATTCAGCCTGGTGAAACATACCGTCAATTTGGCTTTATGCTGCGAAGACATCTCCAATTCTGGCTAGATTCAGCACAAGTGGAGAATGAGATCCACTCTCTCGTGGACTTCATTCTAAAGGACCAATTATTGTGTACCCTGCCTCCAGAGTTACGAGCATTCGTCAAGGTTTGTTGAGCCGCTACGTTCAAGGAGTGCGTGCAGGAAGCGGATCTACATGCGTCCAACCATAAGCTACATCCGCGAGAGTTTAAAAAGAACCGGCCCTTGTCTCCAAAGAAAGATGGGTATTCCCAGAAACCCAGGCAAACCCCCAAAATTCCTTTCATCTAAATATCAGAAAGAAATTAAGCCCCTTCTTAATCTAACCCCCTCGTCTTCGTCATACACTGGAAACCTCGTTACGTGTTTTAATTGTGGCATCCTAGGTCACATTACCTTCCATTGCCCACAAAATTCGAGGCTTAGGTCGCCCTTGAGTCAAAAAGTGAACAAGATCACCGCATCTCTCCCCAAAGAACAACCTCCTGCTTCAGCGCCTCCTTCGACCACATCGAATTTCCCTGACCAAGAGGTGAACTTTTTGTTTAATGAGAGTTCTTCCGGAGGCCTAAAGTTTGAGACTGGATCAGTAAATGGTTGCCGAGTCTCAACATTGGTACGCTATACGAACTGCACCTGTACCGTCTTATCAGATAAATTGCTTGCCCCAGTCAGCCCCCAGCACAAGAGGTTTGCGGTCGTCCAGAACTTTCTGGGCAGATCAAACAGGTTCCCCGTAGTCAGATGCCACATCCCGTGTCAGTACTTCACTGGTTAGACAGAGATAGTGGCAGCGCCTATCATATTATCTTCTCTCTTAATAGGCCAGAGCACGCAGCTCTCTCCAAATCCGGTGGTTCAGCCAGTAGTCACTCGGATTCAAGCAACTAAGAGGTCAGCGGCTCCGACCAGTTTATCTCCTCTTGAGAACCCAGAATAGGAAGAGCTTAATTTCCAAGCCTTCACTATTGCTCATCATAAGGACTGTCCGACTCTCCAACCCCTGTGGGAGAAGGCAGCGAAGAGCGAAATAGAATCGGTTCACGATAACAGACCAATAAGATACGTGGTGGAGAATTCACTACTATTCCGGACGATGGCTGAAGTAATCTCCCCATCAGATAAAGTCTTGTACATTCCCTGGTGTTACTCTCAACGGGTATTAAAAATCGCAAATGATGGCTTATTGGCTGGACACTTCAGTCACAACAAAACCTCTCTGCGTATTTTTAAATACTCCTTTTGGCCCGGCGCCGCTAAAGAGATCGCCGTATACTGCCAATCACGGGAATTATGCCAGTAGTCCACCGCTAAAGGCCAGGTACCGCCAGCTCCCCTGCAGAAAACCCCTGTCATTTCGGAGCCCATCTTCAGAGTGGCTATAGACTTGGTTGAGCCCATCCATCCCCCGTCTAGTAAATGGCACTCTTATATCCTTACTTTGGTAGCCTGCACCAGTCGTTTTCCCGACGCAGTTGCCCTCAGGAAAATTGACAAGATTTTCTGTGCAGAGGCCCTTATCTCCACTTTTGCCCGAGTTGGCATCCCTAAAGAAATCATCTCAGATCGAGGCCGTCAGTTCACGTCGGAACTGATGGAATATGTGGAAAAATTACTACTCATCAAACCCCTCTTTACGATCAATTTTCACCCATCTTCAAACGGGATGTGTGAGCAATTAAATTGTACCCTAAAGACACTGTTAAGAAAGCTCTGCCAGTCTCAGCCTCGAGAATAGCATCCGCACCTACCAGTCGCACTTTTCGCGTGCCGAGAGATTCCTCACCGAACTCTGGCTTATGTCCCCTTTGAATTGTTGTACGGACGTAACGTCCGAGCATTGATGAGCATCCTTAAGCAGCTCTTAACTAATCCCCAATTAGATGAAGAAGTTAAATCCTACTACGCCTACGTGATCGAGTTGCGCGAACGCTTGGAGAAATGTGCAGAGTTGGCCCGCCCAAACGCAGAGTGCAACCTAGAAAAATACAGAACTTATTTTGACTTAAAAGCAAAAACCCGAAAATTAAAGCCTGGCGACGAAGTATAGTTATTACTTCCTACAGAGACAAATAATTTGCTCTCGCAATGGAAGGGTCCCTTTCCCGTCATAGAAGCTCATGAGCCCGTTGATTACTTTATTGAAACTCCCACATGCCATAAACTGTATCAAATAAACATGCTAAAGAAGTATCACCCCGAGAATGTATTAATAATATTGTGACGCTGTACGAAGAAGGAACCATGGAAGATTTATACCCATGTGAACATCTTCAGGTGGTGAACACGATATGTGTAGAGTCGGATAACAAATATCCTCTACCCTCATTATCCTTGCAGGACGACCCGTCCATCTGGTTAGATTTAAACCCCCAATTTGTCACGCTCAGAAATTCCCAATTGTTAGCCTTATTGAAGGAATTGCCCAATGTAATTTCAGAGAAAGCAGGATGCTCCAAACAGTTTGTTCATAAGATCAAATTGAAGACACTAGAATACATTAATGATCTCTTAAAGAAAATTTCCCCCGACATCATTAGATGGAATCCTAATGTAATCGCCCATTTTAACTTGTTGAAGGAAAAATTAATTTCAGCACCAATCTTTTGACTACCCAATCCCCAAAAGAAGTTTGAGATCTGCACCGATGCCTGTGGTGAAGGAATCGGTTGTGTCCTGATACAATGTGAAGACGATAGTACCCCTTTTCCCATAGCTTATGCAAGCCGAAAACTATCGATTCGAGAAAGAACTTATGCAACGAGAGAACAGGAAGCGCTAGGTATAATTAGGAGCATAAAGAAATTCAAGTTCTATTTAATAGGTCGTGAGTTTAACGTTGAATCCGATCACCGGCCTCTGTCATATTTGCGTAACAGCAAAAGCCAGAACGGCAGATTCATCCGATGGAGTCTATTGTTAATGGAGTACCAATTTAACATAAACTATATAAAAGGCTCCGATAATTGTGTAGCCGATAACTTGAGCCGAAACCCCATAGAGGGCTAATTAAACTACCGTTAGTCCTAAAACCATCTTTTTGGGGTATATATTAATGTGTTAAGTGTTAATTTGTTGTAAGGAATTAACTGCCCAAGTACAGATTAATAGTCAGTTTCTCTTTCTTTTTCTCTTTTGTAGTTGATGGGTTTTTTTTTAAATTGGGTTGTGTGTTTCGGACTGCTTGGCCTTGTGACGCAAGGTTAAAGTCCACCATTCACCTGTCTATGTACGTGCGCGCGTGTGCGTACAATTTCATTAAGTCTTATTTTAGTATGATGGTTGACCACTATAGCTTCACCGTAACAGTCGGAATTAAAATGGCGTTTCAAGACATGTTTTTTGTGTGTTAGGTTTAATTATTTTTTACTTGAGTTCTCCCCGCCACATTACCTTCTTTAGGAGGGAAGAAATGTGGGGGTATAAATATCACGAGGACAAACAGACGCTAGTTTTTTTTATACAGCGTCAACTGTTACGCTCTACATGGGCCAAGACTTTACACCCTTCCCCCTTTCCCCTTTTCTCCGCTGCAACAAAGACACGTCAAGCGTCGCTCGCAAAAAAGGATTTCATTCAGCAGAATTCGTATTCCGTTAATATAAACATAGGAGGGTGTGAGAGACTTTAGAATGGAAATCTTACTGCTTAGGCCTTCGTCGGCAGAAAATCTATGAATAGGCTCACTGTCCCCTCCGATTGTTTATGTCTAATTTCGCCAAATAGACGAAATCTCACCTTCCACATCTCCTCTCGCCTCGCCCCCCCCCCCCGGGGATAATCGATGTATATATAGTTCCATCTTGAGAAAGTAAAAGAAGAATCCATGGAGCAATCGAGAGAAGAAGTTGAGTCCCTGAATCAAACAGGGAATCAAGAAGATGGTGGAACATAGCGGGATTTTTCCAACCGAAGCTGTTCCTTTGGTCGCTCAGAAAAGCAGACCAGTGGTATCGAGATCCACTCTCATACCATTCTCATCCAGAGAAACCCCCTATCTCAGTTTTCTAAATAAAAACAGAGATACCCCTTACAATTGAGGAATACTAACGTGAATTCCCGCTCGAGTAAAGATTCACCTCTTGGTGAAGTCTCATCATTGAGAAGTCTGAAATTGTAACATTGATCGGAATAACTTCCATTCATCCACGATCCCCTCACTTACCTCTTCAAGTCAAGAAGACTTGGCGCACGACCCCACTCCCCCGAGATAAGCATCAGTTTTTCTTCCCGAATAGACTTAGCAAGCGTCTCTTTCACCCAATGAGAAGCATCAGCTGTTTTCTCAGCCATCCTAACAGCAGCGAAGAAAGATCCAGTCTAACGCGCCTCTATTCATCTCATCGAGGAGGTTCCCGTTCATGGTTATCCAACTGAGGACTTCCTCCTAGTTAAAGGTAAAAAGAATCAAAATTTTATTCATGCGTGTTAGTTAAAATTCCGAATGAAAGTGATTTTTGCGTCAACCATCGAATATTACTCACTGGTTTTGTTAATTTTTTATTAGATCCTCTTTTTATAGCATTAGTATATTTAAAAATTCAATATTTCATTTTTTAGTTAATTAAAAGTATATTTTGTCCGAGCTGTTTAATTAGATCCTCGAATGATGCAAATGACAATAGATATATAATAATACGAATACTCCCTGGTTACAGAATCAAATTAAAGTAAAGCACTCTTAGAGAAAAATGGAACGCAATTACACATGTATTAATCAGACGTACATACGTACTCAGCCGTATACCGCGACAATATATATATATATATATATATATATATATATATATATATATATATATATATATATATATATATATATATATATATATATATATATATATATATATATATATACGTATTTTTTTCAGCCGGTTTATTTTGTTCATTTTCTTTACGGTGTGATAAACATTATGTTCCTAACTACGGCACTTAATAAAGTTCGAAAGTACTCGGAAACACCATTTAATTTTTTTCCTGCAGGACATTGCATTCATTTGCTATCCTCACGTGATACTTTGTGAGTTTTTCATTTCATTATGTACATATATGAAATTTTAATGAAAATCGCCATAGCTCTCTCTGGAGACTGAAGAGTATTATTAAATAAAAATGTATTGGAATATTATATGAAATCTAATTTTCATAGGTGAGGAAAAGTAGATACATTATTTTTTGATTACTTATTTACTGACCAGAGATCAATCACAATTTTTTAACTAGTTGAAATATATTAAATTTTGAACCTTAATATTTAAAAAAATTATATAATATCAAAATTTAATAAGATTCAACGACTGATATGAAGTAAATTCAAAAAATAAATGAAAGAACTTTTAGATTAAAGATACCCATAAATAAGAAAGTTTTAATTGCTGCTGAACCAAGGAAGCCTTTTTCTAAAACACTTGGAACAACAGTCTCTTGTCTATTGAAGAGCTTAAAGTGTTAATGAAATCAGCATACGAATCGTTTCTGCATCTTGAATGGCTTCTCACAGGTTCTTTTTTTGTTAGAGTATCTGCAAGCTACGTATATTTATTTTTTATGGATATTGGTAAACAGGTTTTCTATTAGTTTAAATTTGGAACTATTAGGAGGCCATTTCATGATAACGTCACCTACGTAAATCAGAATAATGAAACTAGTATTAAGCTTTTAGGATTTAGTTATAAATTATCTAATATTCCATTCCTGTAAAGCATGAGATATCCTTTGGCAACCTTTTTACAAGCATTGACACATTAAAAGCACATGGAGACAAAGATCTAACAGCAACTGGTAGAATTCTGAAAATAAGGTTATGAGAATCTACCGAAAAAGGCTTTTGTATATTATAGCTTTGCTAATGCCAATAAAGATCTAATCACATAATATAATGAAAATACTACAATATCTATTGAAACAAATACTGTACAGTCTATCTAGCCTGTAATACCACCCGTTATTCTCAGAAAATCACAAATCAATGATTGAAGTTTATATGCTAGACAAGCTCTTATTAAATCCAAGCATGCTTCACACATATTAAATAATAAGTGTTAAATTGGAGTAAGGAAATGAGAATGTATAGATTAATTTGCATCTATTGATTTGAATACAAAAAAATAAGAAGTGTAAAGATATTTGTTTATGTATCAATATAGAAAGCAAGCGACCGTCGGAAGTGAGTGTGGGACACACAATGTACGAAAGGTCAGAAACATCTGTGTCAATAAAACAACAGATAAACAAACATTTCGTGTCTCAGAATAGATTTATCGAGAGACGGATGTTTAGGAAGCAACTGGCTAATCATAGCCACTGACCAAATAGAATTGTATCACAAAGCTGTTACGAGCGTATCCTGTTGTATTGATTAAACTTCGGATATGCAAGTAATTCGACTTACACAGCTTACAGTAGCTCCGTCGTTCGGGGTGGAGAACAATGATTCTAGGCCACGCCCTCTAGAAAATAAGCATATATTCATAGTGGGAGTAGCTCATCTAGAATGATTATTGTATTATTAGCATTAATAGATTGCTATCGTTAAGAACATTATATCGTTCACGTTTCCCCTTTTAAATTTAACAAGTCTTGTTGATCCAGAATTTAATAATTCTCGTTGAATATATACAGATTGCTAGTCTCCCGCAAAGTAACTTCGTGGCGTGCCGCTTGCCCCGTTAATAGGCCTATATTAGAATAAAGTATATTTTTGCAACGTCCTTCTTTACCTCGATTGACCCGAAAACCTTCAGTAAACTCAGCCAAAATAAAAACACAGTGGAAAAATCATCTTTGGAGACAGATACTTAATTCCCCTTAACCATATACTGTTTCTTCCCATAAACCGATAAAAAGGGATCCCGCTATTAATTGGTAATTCTCCTCTACTCCCCTATAAAAATATATCAGATTTGATCTCTGTAATCATCTCATTGACGTTGTGCGCTATGAAAATAAATCGACTTTGTTTCCTTTAAAAAATTCAGAATTTTGGCCCTAGGCCTCAAATGTCGGACTGCATTTTCTCGTAAGTGTAGGCCAACATCCGAAAGATGGTATAAGAACTTTTAATGAGTTAAACATAACATGAGCAAAGAGAATGATAAATGATTGGCTTACCTTGGGAAAAGGACTAATACTGTATCAAGGGATTTATGATATTTGGTTCCAGAGAATATCGTTGTCGTCTGGAGTAGCTTATTCCTCTTGTTAGTATTTTGGGTAAGCTATCATTAACTTTATCTTGTAACAATGAATTTACTGAAAAAGATGTCCAGAACGCCTTGTGTTAACATCACGATGAAGTTGACCTTTTTGAGAGAACTGAGAGAGCCGACGCTTTTTCTTTTGCGCCGGAACATTTTTCATGAGTCACGCGATATTAAATTTTAGTGAAAAATGTAACACCTGGTTAGCATCAAAGTTTAACCAAGCAAAATTATCCTTCTCTAGAAAATTACTCAATATTTTATCTTTAAATAAATGATCAATGAAATATATAAATTAATGAAAACGACAATGAAATCAAACATAAATTATTATAATGGAAAAGTATTTGGGGGGTACAAGTAAAATAGAAATAAGCAATATAAGGGAAGAATTATTATTAAAAAACATTTAGGATTAAAGAACAAATAAAATAAATTATGTAGTTAATTTTGGTATTTAATGGGACTATAAAATTCTTCTTGCGCAAGATATATGGACGGTCATTGAAATCAAATTTCAGAATATCTACTATAAACTATGTAATAACGTTGATTAATAGATATTTGCTTATCCTATTAAATTTTTTTATTGTATTCATAAATAAATCTGAAAAAAATTATAAACTTTTGATGGAAAATGCCTTAAAATTAAAAGAGATATTGCTTACTTTAGGCAGACTTTAGCTATTAAGTTTTTATTAACCTATTTCCTACTTAACAATATTTCATTGTTAGTATGGTTGGTAAATATTCTAATTGCAAATTAGCCCTATCAAAGCATATTAGTTTACTTTTGAGTTAATCCCAATAAAAAATACCTAGGTTTTTTCTCTCTTTTATATCTGCTATATAACACTGGTATGCATGGTTTTCAATTTCTAATACATAATTCCTGAATTCAGGTCAGTTTTTGCGCTGAATTATAAAATCATGCTCATTTTATCTTGTCGGATAAAGCTTTTGAGATATCAGCATATGCTATGAAACTCCTATATTCTGATCTATTTGTAGGCGAATGTACACGCAATAGTAAACTTTGAACTGATCTATGTCAGGAAGGTTTATAAAATGTTCCAATTCATACCAAAAACTGCACGACTTACATAAAAAGCTTCTCATAGATCAATGATCTCTACAAAGACTTCTGATTGTGCCTAACAGACACCAAATCCCTTTTCAGGCGCCCCCAGTCGTCAGCCAAAAAGTTGACATCCAAACGCTTTGCATAGCGTTCTTCTATCACACTTATATCTTGGTGAAAGCTGTCACCCTGTTATTCACTGAAGCCTTCCCAATTCTCGAGAAAATAGTCCAAGAGGGAGCGAAGGAAGTGCATTTTCACTGACATGTGCACACCAAGTTTGCAGAAATTCTCCATTAACTCATCAACCGCCCATTGATACTAAGGAATTCTGTGGTTGCCATGCAAGTTTGCAATGACTAACTTAAGGGACAACCAGACAGAGAGTTCAGCAGGATTCATTGCTTCATCAAAAACTGGTGTGTTTATGAGCTCCTTTATTTGAATACTGTAAAATCGAGATGAGGAACTAAGTTCTCTCGGCCCAAAACATCAATAAATAAAGGTCCAACATGAAGGTGCTCAGATATCTGCGAGGGTAAAATAATGCAAGGCAGGATTCCTCAAATGTATTAAATAAATACAGTTCACAAACAGGTCACATTAAATTAATACAGTTCACAAACAGGTCACATATTAAATAAATACAGTGCACAAACATGTCACATATTAAATAAATACAGTACACAAACAGGTAACAAATATCGCGGGATTAAACAACCAATCAACGACAAAATGTCGTAATAAAATATGCAGGGCTACTCAGGAGAATCGGTACAGGAATATACCCCCGTCTTACGTCGTTTATAAATAAATTTAGGTTTCAATAACAAGAACCTAAGAATGGGGTGTAAGATGAAAAGAAATACTCCAAATACTTTTAACGGAAGTACATAGTGAGCAATACACAGAGGGTGGTTGTCCTAGAAACAGGGGCGATTTGTAACGAGCCCAGATGTATCCGACTTCCAGGTGAGAGCGAGAGAGACGAGTAAATTGGGAGCCTTCAATTAGTGCAGCGACAGAGGTTATACCGACAAGTACTGCCAGGGGTCTGCTAAGGCTCTGCAGGTAATAGTGGGTACTTGCCTTACGAACTCCTGATTGGCTCTCCTTCTTCGAGTCAGAGGGTCATATTTATAACCTTCACTGTGAGTGTCTACGTTACTAAATTCATGCAGGCTTTCAAATGACCGATCCGCACTTCTAAACAACAACAATATAATTTGTTAGTGCGTCGGAAACCACGTAGTAGGTTATCTTACAAGGACCATATAATACACTTTGTGATAGAACGAGTTGAATCTGTGTTAAATTCAACTCCTATCCCATATTAGTTAAAACCTCGAGGAGGCCCACGTGCATCTTCGATTCGAGGCTTGGAGTCTTATCAACAGCTACCGGACGTCAATGTTTAAACAAGGAGGTTATCGTCCCCCCCGTTCGCCCCCATACGCCGACCTCGCCAGATCGAGTTAGGCTTATGGACAGATAAGGCATTTTTCTCCGGCCCAGCTGTGCGTTCCCTCCAAGCTTTCACTCCATTTTTCCCCCACGCCAAGGAGATGTCCTGGCTATTTATATGGAAACTTTACCACTAAGATCAGATTGGAGATCCAGATTTTCGTCGCGAAACATCACCACGCCCCTCTCTCCCTTTGTGCGCCAAGGGACCTCGACCTCGAGATTCACCATCACTTGTCCAGAAGGAGGACAATATTCCTTGAGTGCCAAAGGTTCGAGCCTTTAGTGACGCCAAGTCCCCTAAGCATCCCCCCCCCCTGTTGTTCAAGGAGAACAACATTAGAACAGCCATTGTTCGTTTTGAGCCCTTCGCCAAGAAACGGTTTTCATCCCCCCCTGTTGTTCAAGGGAGAACAACATTAGAACAGCCATTGTTCGTTTTGAGCCCTTCGCCAAGAAACGGTTCTCATCCCCCCCTGTTGTTCAAAGGAGAACAACATTAGAACAGCCATTGTTCTTGAGCCCGTAGACAAGAGACGGTTCTCATCCCCCCTTTGTTCAGAAGAGAACAAAGTAGAACAGCCATTGTTCGTCGAGCCGTTCGTCGAGTAACGGTTCTCCTTTCCAAGACGCCTCGTCAGGATCCTTTTATCCCCCCCCTTCGGCTGGAGCTCGCCAGCGGACCGAATATTCCTTCAAGTACCTTCCACTGCACCCTAATGAAGTTACGTAAGCCAAGCGTCACCTTTTGAGTATTGATCCCTTATTTGTCAATTCTATCCTGTGCTTTAAATGGTTTATCGAACCATCCCATCTCTTTAACTCCATATTTGTTTTACCTTTTTTGATCCCTTAAATCCTTGGATTAGCCCGAGTCTCCACGACCCTTTCCATTCTGTTTGTCAATATTTTCCGTTTTTGTGTATTGTTTATAGTTATTATTAATAAAACTCTATTTTATTAATGATAGCAATATTATTATCCTTGAGCTCAGTTCCACTTCTTAAGCATTTTGAAGATACATAATACCGGCCGCCAGACAGTAAAACGCACTCTAAAGTTAATTAAGGAAGTTCCCTCAACGAATAGTGTAATATATGGTATCGTCGGGAGTCATTCTACGACACACTTGACTTCAAATTTTTCATGCTGACTCGTGGAAACTTATAAAGAAAGGAAGCAAATCCTCTCTCTTCCCTTTACATTGCCTTGACAAAGTTATTTATTAAACTGTCTTTGATATGCAGGGGTGGAAACAATATCTTGCTTGCTTCAACCAGAGGGTAGGACAGAAATTTGTCCTAACCAGGTTCTAATCCTTGTCTTAACACCCAGTCTTGTCTGACATAATGCTGGTCGTCAGCCCGACTGGCCCACAAGCACATAAAGCATGGATAATTTGTGTACCCACCTTGAAGGCCTATGACGAGTCCAACAACTTTAAAATCTCCCAGATCATCTATTTGTATTCCTAGTAGTTGAGAGCAGAAACCACACGGCCCATGATGTTGCATATTTTTTTCATTGCAGCTGAGTGTCCAACAAGGATCAATGAAAACCTATTGCCATTATTACGAAGAACTGCCATGAGACTTCTGTTAAATGAGCGACTGAAAAGTATCCATTCCATAGCATCATACTTCAGGACCAGTAAGCTGAGCAGGTCAGCAATGCTGTTGCAGTAGACCAGTAAAGTGGCTTAATTAAACGTGTAAAATTTACTAAATTCTTTATCGTGGTCCTGATACGAGTAAAATTTTGTACCTGTTGCCAGCATACATTTTTATCGAAGATTTGAACCCAATAGCTGAGCAGATGCTTTGGAAAGGTTCAGGTCTCGTGTCAAGCCATTGAGTTCGGCTTGCTTAAATGGTACCAGTTGTGTCCTTTTCTGGCTTGTATGCATCAAACTTAGATGAATGGGTGGTGACACTAGCCTTGTGATTAGAATTAGAACTCCTGGTAAACTCATGTTCAGGAGCAGAAAGATCGGGGCCATGTGGGATTGTTTTTAAGCACAAGGAACATTGGTGTATAAAACATGGTGCTTGTTCATGCGATTAAAGGCTTTCAAATTTGTCATGCAGAAGTATCACTCGGTAATGTGAGCTTTGCGTTCACTCCACACTATTGTGACATCAAATGGCATACGCTTCCTTTTCTTATTACTCTTATGCCGTAAACTTTCCAGACATGTTTTACAGAAAATATGGGGAGCAAATGGCTTATCCTAGTTCCTTAGTTTCACTCCAAATTAAGCAAGATATGCCTTTTTCACTGAGTCCACGATTTTTGCTTGACGGTCTGGAAGAGCAACATGCCCGCAAATGTAAAAAAACTATTCTAATGATTCTTACACATAGGATCCAATGCAATGCAAATCTAGACCAGAAAAGATGAATAAAATAGATTATGTATAGTTACCCATCACTACATGTAACAAAACAGAAGTAATAAACAGTTGGATGATAGCGCTATTTTGGATTATACGTTATAATATAAATCGAGCATATCTTAGAAACCAGACCTGCCAAAAGGAAACTAATTATATTCTTAAATTCAGCATGCATAATGATTCTAAATCAGTTAGAAAACCTATGACCATTGAAACAAGTTTAAAACGCAGGCAAATGAGAGTTCATTCTTTGCAAGAATAGTTTAACAGAATCGAAACTGTCACCTATGTAATGTTCTTTTCCTGCCAGCTCAATTCGATAGATTGGCTAATATTTGCAGAGGATGCGTAATAAAATAGATAAGGAGGTTAAATTTTCTCATGCTATGAGGATTTGCAGGTGCTGCTTCAGAATCTGGTGCCGTGACGAAGCAGTTTGGCAATTAAATGGCAGGGTGCACTCATGAGGTGACCGCAAGAATGAGAGGACCGTGAATTTAACCCAAGCTAATCCGGCCCCAAGTGAGCCTGTGAGGCATGCCGCAGTTGAGGACAACGACTACACTCCGTTTTGTTGAGAGGCTTCACTGTGACAACCAAAGACCAGCTTGCCAATAATAATAACTTATAAGTTTCCAGTTTTACTTTCTGACCAGGATGATGAAATGTTTATCTGCGTACGCTTAGGTTATATGTAGAGAATACCTCTTTAATATTAATCTATAAGTTCGATCAATCTTTATGATATATAGAGGTTTTCTTGGGAATGTTTCTAAATCTCGCAGGAAAATGAAAAAAATTTACGCCATTGGTGCTGTTCTTTTCCAACCTTAAAAGAGAGTAACTGATCCTTATTTTCTTCTCACTTTGCAGAGCTCAAAGATATTCACTTATGACCTCTTACATTCTGATATTAGTTTTTGAAACATTTTGTTGATATTTGTGCTTAGTCCGAGTGCTAAGCCCTAGGCAGGCATCTCCGAAAAGCATAGGATACTTATAACCGTCTGTTCCAAAGCGAAGCTAGGCACTGCCTAGGGGTAGACCCGTTCGCCTTAGGAAAATCAGGGTCATATTTTGAATAGATCTAAACTTATAATTTAACCTTTTTACAACTCTTCCTTCAAATTTGATCATTAATTCAATTGCTTCTTCTTCAAAATTCTCATTTCTAATGATTAGTAAATATAGAAATTTAATTTATAGTAGGACTATAACTAAAACTATAGATTTCTGGCGTTATTAATTCAGCTTTTCGTAGTGCTTCGATGCCTATTTTTCAGACTGCTTATGTAAGAGAGTATTTTTTTTTACCTCTCATATTTGCATGTTTCTGTAGCAATCTTTTAAGATGAATAGTTTAGTATTATCTAGAAAATATTTTATAGCCACCGTAGTCTATTATAGAGAGGCCTTTTTTCTCTTATTCATTTGTTAGAATTCTGTCATCTTGTAGTAAGGGCAGGTGGATTCAAGCGGCGATGAAATCGGATAGTCTTTAAAAATATTCTGCTAAATTGGTTAACGCTCAGAATTCCAGTCTATGTGGCAATATAAATATTTCTCTTAAAATCAAGTATAGCACATTGAGTGAATCAGTTGTTTTACCGATCTTGTGTGAAGATCAATTTTCCGCTTCTCATCTGAGCTGCCAGACATTTGCAGATTGTTGACCAATATTTTAGTTATTTTCGGCTATATAAGGTTAGAGAGATAGAATGATTGAGCTAGCGAAAGAAAAAAAGATAAAGAAACAGAGCGCGCTTGGGATAGCAGATAACTGCTAAAACTTAATTACAAGGGGCGTCGAACCAATAAAGGAATATGACTTTCTTATGTCCCTTGAAACTTCGTATCAACCTAGCTATCTGTGAGTAGAGGTTCCTGGTTAGCCGACATATTTCTAGGATCTTCCGTTACCTTCATCCCCTCATCACTATGTCACCTTTCCTTTCTTTCTCTCTCTCTCTCTCTTTCTCTCTAAGCATTAACCTTCCTCGGTTGTTGTCTACATTTCCTTAGAACAAGAATGTACTATATGTTCGGTCCATATCTCACCTCACTACCATCCTTATCAAATCATATTATATCTATAATTGATTATCTAGCTTCCCAGACCCTTTCTTTTGATGAGAGTTCAACAACACGGATCCCAATTAGTGTATCTCTTGTTCACAATTCCCATACCCACTATTTTGTCATTCAGAAGAGCTTTTCACATGGATAGACTCCAGGTTGTCCAATTATTGCCATTATTCCTCCAACACTTCCCAGTAGCATGATCTCATCATCGCTCTAATGACGCACTGTTGAAATTCTCTTGATCTGTCTTCCAGCTCGATTTTCGTAGCAACCATTAGCAAATACAGTTTTGCTACTTCATGCGAGCCCAAACCTCGTGCAATTGATATGTTAAATCTGCTGAGCATAGAGGACCGGATACTCTGGAGACATGGCCAGGTCAGATATGATTTATGATAGCCGTTCTATTCTAAATATTTTAATATTAATATTTCCAATTATCTCTCGTCCATTCTTCAAACAAAGTCTATCTTCAAGCAATCTTTTGATGGTCCCCCAAATGTAGCTTCCCGATTTGGGGTGAAAAAGCAAAAAAACACCGAAACTGATTTTCTTACCGTGTATATGAGCTACATCAACCAAAGCAGAGTGGTGCTACGTAAGTGTCCTAATGAGACCCACCACTCCACTTAAACTGCAAGTCTCGAAGATGTCGACCTCCTTTCTAAAAATTTAAGTCTGACGAAGATTTCGCATTGTTGCTGAATTTCTTTTTAATTAGAGTAGTTCTCGCGGCTGCTTACTAGGGCAAAATCTCTGTACTCACAAGCCTAGGATATATTAAAAAACAAATAAAAATTTTTAAATAACAAATAACGATCAAAAATGACAAAGGCTAAAAAAAGCAAAAAGGCAACAAGAAGGAAACGCATTACGGCGTGGGGGGCCAGCCCGCTTCCCTCCGGCGCAGGAACATGCGACCTAAAACAAAAAGTTAAATAAAGTGGAGGAGGCAAGCATCCTCCAAAAAGTCGTATAATCTGTGTGCACTAGTCAGCCCTGAGTACAAGTGTCAAGCAGTAACGACCTCGCTCTCTCTAGTACCGTGACGGGTAACGTGCGTAAAGATCACCGAGACTGGGACATCCAACAAAAATGTGCTCAAAAGTGTAGAAAACAGCAGTCGTCACAATAAGGCTCAGGAAAGCGGTCCATTAAATATTGGTGCATCCCGGGAATGTGTCCAATTCGGAGACGACAGAAAGTAACCTGAAGCCGTTGCGGCAAAACTGTGAGTCGCTATAAATCACAATTCTGTATCCGAACCGGGCAAGTCGCGTTATCTTTTGTATTACAACCAGCTGGGCTGTGAAGACAGATGCAGTGCCTGTCAGATCCCAGCTTACTTCAAACACAGGCGATACCGCGTGGTAACCGACCCTTTCGGGGATTTGTAGCCATTCTTTTGACTGACACTGTTTTAGGGTGACAATAAATGTGATCCAAAAAGGCGAACACAATACCCTCGGGGCTTTAGAAGCATTTATAACAGGTGCGTGGCGAAAAATAGTCAAAGGTGGTACCCTCAAAAGGGTGGCGTCCTGGGCAGAACAAGAGGCGCAACCGGCCTGAGATCTATAACGAGCTCTCAAAGGAGCTTCCTCGCCTCGGCGGTATAGGCCCCGTCGAGATCAACTGCGGATACAGTGAGAGCAATTGGCAACTGAGGAAGGCGCCGGACTGGCGCGTAAAGGCGAACAATGCACTGTTCATGGCTCAGAGCAAGTGGCATCTCCCTCTTACCAACAAGTAGGTTCTCAATGGGGGATGTGTGGAAGGCACCGGTCGCCATGCAAAGGGCGCTGTGGTGGATCGAGTCGACCTTCCACAATATACGCACGGTTGCAGATGCATAAAACTAACATCCATAGTCAAGCTGCGAACGAAGCAGGGATCGATAAAATAGTAAGTTATGTCTCCTGTTCCTTCTAGTACTGGTCTGGCGCTGACCTGTTAATGGCAGAGTATAACAGTGATTTCTTTATCTGACTTAGCTTTATGGGTATTCTTCGCATTCAGCAGAAGACCTCACCATCCGAGAGGCCCTCCGCTTTGCAGTTAAATCCTTTCCTCCGAATTTGTGCTCTTCACGGTTTAACGAATCGTGATTTTTCCACTATCCAATACCTTGTCTCAATCCATTAATTGAAACTGCTCTTCTGTTGTCTTGACTGGAAACGTAGCCGCTAACCAAGCCACTCATCAGCCTCGGCCCAAAGGACTCACTCATTTTTGAGGAACAACGGTTTGCTGCCTGATAAATTCAAACCTTCACCCAATCCCACCCCAGCCAGCATCAAGGTGGTCCTACTTAACTCCGCCTGGTTGATGCCAGGCTTATCACGAATAGCTTATGTTCTGCGATCTCTCTCTCACCTCTATTTCATGTCTTACCAGACTCATATTGCCACACTTGTTCGTTGATTTCTATCTCTATTCCATCGCCCATCGAAGCTTCTTACCTTTTCTAACATCTTACCATAACACTGAGTAGAATGATGGTTATTGGTAAATAAATAATATCTGCTCCTTCTTATCTGTTCCTTGTTGTTTTTTCTGATGTAATTTGCGTGACCCCCCCCAACCCAGTTTCATGCTTCCCATATCTTTGTTCATGCTTCTTGATATCCATTCATTTCGCACACATTAACTTGACATGCAGCCCAAACAATTATAGAGCGGCAACATGCTTTATTCTTAGCACTATGAACTCTATATTTCACTGCTCCCCAGAATTCCTATGGACTCTGTCGTTTCTTTGGGTCGATAAAAGTTGTAACGTATACTTGACGTATAATTAGACACGTACCTACTGACACAAGGTTTAGTTGGGAAGAACACGTGTACAAGCCAGTCGTCGTCGCATCTGCTGAAGATTGATCACCGATTTATGGCGGAGTTATGCGGTTGGTATTGTATTTTCCTATCTTTTCAGGTCCTCTTTAATACTTCTGCAGCACTGGAATGTGACTCATTCTCCGTTTAATCGCAATTAAACTGTCCCTCAGACCACTCGGAAATATTACTTCCTAATTCGCAAAAATTCTGTACAGGGGTGGGATTCAAATCGTGCACACGGAGGGAGCGAGTAATCGCTTTGATCTCAATTATCTCGTCCCTTAGACCACTTGGCTACGGTTTAATTGAGCTCAAAACGGTTGCTAGATGCCCTAGTTTGCCCAGTTCAAATCCCACCCCTGTACTGAATGTTTGCAAATTAGGAAATAAAACTTCCGAGTAAAAATTATCCTGGTTTTCTGTTTCTTGCAGTTTGCTGGATTCATTTCATCATTCTTTCGCGTTCATGAAAGATTTATAGATTGTATTTTCGCCGCGCCTTTATCTCAACTCTCATTTGTCCTTTGAATTCCTTATTAGTTTCTCACTTTCATATTTTCGATCGACCTTGCAAAGGGTACATTAATAAGCTTGTTTATTCGGAAGATTTTTGTCTTTCGCGTAGCCAAGTGGTCTAAGTTACAGTTTAATTGAGATCAAAGCGGTTGCTCGCTGCCTTATTTTGTACGGTTCGAATTCCACCCCTGAACGGAATTTTTGCGAATTAGGAAATAAAATTTCAGAAGAAAAATTAGCTTGTTTTTTTATTTCTTGCGGTGTTTTGCTGGATTCATTTAATAATTATGTCTTGTTTATGTAAGATTTTTACATATATATATATATATATATATTTAAAAACTGGTGCCAGGTTTAGAAGGGTCTTTAAAGGGTCTTTTAAAAGGTCTTTTAAATGTTTTCTTTCTTTTTTTAAGGCTTAAGGCTTCAGCTACTAAAATGTTACGGAGAAATAATCTTTTAAGTATTAATCTCCCATTTGCCACTCGCAAACCATTTACTTTGTGTACCTATTTCGTATTTACCGTGTATGATTATTTTGTGTAATTTTTCTAGACTGTGCATTTCATTTATTTTCCAGGGGAATTTTATCTTTTCAGACCCCAGATTTTTACCGCGCTAAATTTCGCCACGCCCGTATTCAACACAATCAAACTTTTCGTTAGTTTGGGAATAGGCTTCAGAGGCACTTCAATTTTTAGCTCGATTCATCTAAAGTCCCTTACGATTATTGAGCCCTAGTCTACTTCGTTCTGAATAACCAGGTTTTGGTTTCGCTCTCTTCCGAAATTAGATCGTTTAAGAAGGAACGGAGGTATTTGAACTTTAATGATTGCATCGAAGAAGCCGATGTATTTGCAACGATCTAGAACTGATACTATAAGGAAAGAAGAAAGACTAAACTGTCGTCCCCTAAGGCAAAATGTGGCAAAACAACATTTCCTCCCCGTTACCCAAGTAAGTTTGTGAAAGTAACTGGCTCCTCGAAGCCCAGAAACTTCTTTTCTTCAGTACCTCGAAACATCAAACTTTTCTCATCAAATCCCGCTGCGACGTCCTTCCCCAGGAGGCCTAGTGTGGGCTTCTCTTGCGGAGTTAAAGGTTATGTGAGTACCAACTGCCATTAGAACCCTCAATTCCGCAGCAGTTGTCGCAACCAGTCCACCAAATTAGTGCAACCCCCGAGCGACCACCGTTGCAAACTGAACCATCGCCCTCTCCGTCTGCCTCTACTGCCGCTGGCCATCATGTTAAGTTGTTTGAAAAAAGATCCCCTGGAGGCTTAAAGTTTGAAACCAGGGCAGTAAACGGCTGACAAGTTTCCACCCTTGTCTGCGATATAGTATGATTATGTACTTATAAATTTGTTTCGGACAAGCTACTTCCCCCGCTAGCTCCAAACGGGTTCCCCATCATGAAAGTTTTCATCGAGTGTGGGTACTTTACCGGCTGGGTTGAGGTAGTAGTAGCCCCAATAAAATTCTAGGCTGATTAGGTATTGACCCTGGGTTTCCTCCACCCCTGTGGCTCAACCCGTCCTCACGCAATCTTAGAAGAAGAAGAAGAAAACAGAGACACCCACTCCCCTTGAAGCCCCATGCAACTCCCAGTTTAAGAGCGTTAAAGATGAGAAATTCGCTAAGAATCAAAAAGATTGTGATTCACTCCGTCCCCTCTGGACCAAAGTCCGATATAAGGTACAAGAATCCACCTGTGGAAACAAAGTCATCTCATACATCGTGAAGGAAGACCTTTGGTACCGCGCTTGCTAAGAAAGCGATAGTTCCGAGGCCCATGTATTATACATTCCCCACTCACATATCCTGCTCATCTTAAGACTGCCCATGGAAGTTTATTCTCTGGACACTTCAGCCACACGAAGACGGCTCAGAGAATTGCTAAAAAAATTATTGGCTCGGTACTGCAGATGACATTTCGAGTTATTGCCGATCGTGCGATATATGTCAGAAGACAGCCGCAAAAGGACGTGTCAAAACCGCTCCGCTGCAGAAGGGACCCATCATTTTTGAACCCTTCGCCCGAGTGGCAATCGACCAATTTGCCCCTCAGGAAGACAAAATCCGCGACATTGTGGATATGCCACTTCCAACCAATAAGAAGCAGTTGAGATCTGTTCATGAGATCTGTTTCATTCTACCGCCGCTTTATCCACAATTTTGCATCGCTCTCTGCCCCTCTGTGCGACTTGCTAAAGAAAAGTCCCCCAAACACCTTGTTTAGACCCCTGTTAACCGTGGCCCACTTCAATCAGTTTAACATGTTCAAGGCCACATGCGTCCGACTCTATTTTCTGGCTCCCAACCCTAACAAGCCTTTCGGTATTAGGACCGACGCGAGTAACTAAGGGATAGGCTGCGTCCTACTCCAATATATTGATAATGGTGAAAGCTTCCCCATTGCGTACGCGAGCCGTAAGCTACTTCCTCCGGAAAAAGATTATGCCAAAATCGAGCGAGAGGCCCTTGCCATCATATGGGGGGTACAAATATATGATGTACCTCTTAGTTAAAGAATTCCTTATTGATTCGGATCACAAGCCCCTCTCATATTTTTAAAATGTGAAGAACAATAATGATAGGCTTATGCTCTGGAGCTTATTCCTCCAGGAATTTCAATTTAAGGTTGTATATATCAAAGGCTCAAAGAATTGTGTCGCAGATAGCCTTAGTAGAAACCCGCTAGAGTCTACCCCAACCTTATTTAAAGGATATTTTGTGATTTCTAAATCTTATGATTAATTTTTTTTCTTTTGGCATGGTTGTATATATATAGTAGTAGATGTTTCTGTTCACACACTGATAAGAATCCTGTAACCCTTTGTATTGTCCGGCTCAATTGATTTCCTTGTAAAATATATTACCCTCTTGTATTTGTTCAGGAAAATTGGAACGCTTAACACTCATCCAACGATTGTTAGACGTCACCTTTCCCCAAATGTTCCATCTTAGGAAGGGAGGAGTTGTAGGGAATAGAGGTTAATGCCACTATTATGAAACCACGTAGGAGGTCGAGCAATGCAGAGCAAAGTTGTGGGAACCGTAAGAGAATCAAGCCACTTTCGCTGATAGGGTAGGAGCAAAAATTCCAAGCGTGTGGGCGCAAGAAGACGCTGTCCGCTTCTCCGGGCGACATCAAGAAACCCTCTTGGAAGTTCATCCCTATTTCCCGGTGGAGTGTTTGATTAAGGAGATGTTCTTCCGTGGCCTGAGGCATTTTCGCTTCCGGACGGCCCATATATGATGTTAGAAACAGTTAGGAATAGGCAGTATAGGCTTGCCTTTCTGTACGAGACACGTCATTTTCGCGATTCAGGTCCGTTCCTCATTCAAATGCTCGAAGGCAAAAATTCTCACCGAAGGAATTTAGCCCTAGTCAATTGACCATCCTCGTCTGGCGCGAGTATTCCCTCGAATTCACTTCTCAAGGTTAAACTCTAACGATTACGATTTAATCGTTCAATCACCCACGCGTCGTCTCTAGCGATTAAATTGTGGTTTCGTCGTATATTGGCTCAACAGCAGCCGCTTGTGAGCTTACGTTTGAGCTTATGTTATCGTTCCCGGTAATTCTTTAATCCAATCCCTGTAAACATTAAGTATCTGCTTGCAATCTTTTAGATTTTTATAAAACGTATATATATGGTAATGATTAAAGATTATTTTGGTATTGATTCTGTAGGTAAATCATTCCACGCACTTGATTGGGAACCCCATTTGCCTCTCGTTTCCTCGTCTCACGCTGCTGGGAGACCAGCAAAGGTCACTCAATTGACCTCGACCGCTCACTCCATCTATATATATATATATATATATATATATATATAATCCTGGTCATTCTACGACAATCATGTAGAACTCTCGTGGAACGATTAAATTTAGCCCTAATTTCCCTCTAACTATAAAGTGGCTTTGGGTATTTTACGTTAAAGCTTATTTGGCTCAAAAAGGGCTCACTGAAGCCTAAAATCAAATTTTAGAGGGTAAATTGGAAGAAAGTATAATTGATCCCGTGAATGTGTGCCTAAGGACTGATGACTGCTTTGTTTGAATCCCCCATAGATTTGTAATAAAATTGGCCTTCCAAATGACCACTAAAATGATGGTCGTTGTTAACTGCAGCCTCCGTACCTTCGGCTATCTCTCTCTTAATGATACTTCCTTTTCTGAGATAGATCTTTTTACGCCCCTTTTTATCACCTTGTTCCTATTGCGTTCGAATCAATTTGTCATTCTGTTGGTCATCGAAAAATAAATAGAAGCTACCGCTATTGTTCTATCGTTTTCAGGCTTAACTCACCCCCCTTTATACTTAATTACATTTTTAATTACTGCCTTAGATCCTATATTTCAGAACCTTTTACCAAAACGTTGAATAATTTATTTAATGTTGAAAATTTAGTAGTCGCAAACTCTGACCCTATCTTTCTCAAAGAATTATATTTAGAATCTAACAAAATAATGGAAAGATGCGGCTTTAAATTGAGGTCGCGGAACTCTAATAATCCTGGTCTTAAATTACTTTTTAAAGACGACAATAGATAGGAAACTCATGGCAGTGGGACCGAACGCGTTCTCGGGGACCATTACTAATTAGAAATTGACCTTTTGTCCGTCATCCCTTCCTCTTTTGACCTCATCTCAAAAACTGAAAAAACATAGTCTCTCAAATTTCCAAAGAATTTTTTTCGTTGAGCTTTATTTGCCTGAGGCAATTAAGGACCAACTAGTGATGAAGAGTCTATAGTCTAAAAATGTTGATTGGGATTCTGAAGTCGGCGAAATCGAGCATAAAGCATAGGAATCCATTCGTTCCGAATTGGTGATGTTGGGGGATTGTAAAATTCCGCAGTTTGCTCTAGAGGAAGACGGTGAAGCCGAAATAAAGGTATTTTGTGATGCTAGTATACGAGTAGCTTGTTATGGGCTTGACTCCTACGCCTTTTAGTCTAACAAATCCCACCTCATATTTTCAAAGTCTCCCCTATTTCTTCTCAAACACTCTCCTCCTTGGAAATAATGAGCGTCGTTCTTGCCTTCAAATCCCTTCTCCTTTTGCTGAGTCTTATTAATACTCCTTCAGATCTATTGAAATCATGGTCAACGCTCAGATTTTATTGTCCTGGATTCTCGACGACATAAATAAATTAAATCAAAAGTCGGTGTTTGTCAAAAATCGATTTCACGATTTCAAATTGTCCAAGGAAGAAATTTCCTTGGACAATTTCATATCGACGTTTCTTTCAATTATGTTCCTACTCTTGGCAACTCAGCAACTTAATTACCCGTAGCCTCTCCCATGAGGGATAAAATTCCAAATTAAATCTTTTGCTTCATGGTTCGTCCTAGCTGATTTTGGTACGGAGCATGTGGCACAAGGCGGACTTGAAATGCATTACAGAATCCAACAATTCAAACTAATGTCGTGCCTTTCTTATCCCAGCAAAGTTTCTCGGATTTAAATCAACTTTTCCGATTACTAGCCCTGTCATAAGATTTATTTTCAAACTTTTTAAAAGCCCAATGTACATAGACATTTTGCAACTAGCTTGCATTAGATTTCTGCCATGCAACTTTAATCCTTCCCTAATGAAAACCAATTTCTCGAAGACCCACCTAATCCAAATAAACCTCCAATTTCTGCCCTAGTTAAAGACTTAATATTGATCTTAGATCAACATAGTTTAATCAGAAGGAAAGGGAGAATTATTAAATCGAACTATAACGATTATGACGTCATTGATCCGATCTTATGGGAAAGAACCATCATTTAGGCCACTTTATAGTCCAATATATATATATATATATATATATATATATATATATATATATATATATATATATATATATATATATACATATATACAAAAAAATAGGTTAGACTTTTGGGGTGAAGACGGAACCGGATAACAAATTCGAAGTTTAGCTTAAGGCACTGGAGAATAAACAATTAATTCCTTTCTTCTCATTTTTACAGACTTCTTTCTGGATTTTGCACAACATGTATATATTTGTATAGACTAAGAAGTAATATTTTCTTACATAATTTAAGTTATAACGTAAAAAAATACTTTAGGAAGTTGATGAAGTTGTTAGAACGTCTTTGCGCCTTGTGGGGATATTTTTTTAGTGCAGAATGGGAGCAAAATCACATAATTCTGAGACGGGTTTAATGAATTTCTTTAAAAAAAAGAATAACGTGGGTGATGGCGCTTAGTGGTTGTACGAAAAAAAATATCTTAAAATAACGTAAATATCAATCTAAATTACTTGATTTTCTGTTTCAGTCAGAAGAGTTTAGATGAAGAACATTTTGATTCTAATCTTGTTTAAATTAAGATCTTTCTATTAGCTTTACTCAACTCACTTAGCTTATTAAGTGGTCGCTATCCGGCCACTCAGTTAAACTTAGGATCAGAACGCGGCTTAAAAATTTCAGTAGAGTAGGCTTGAAGAAATCGATGAAATAAGGTTAAAGATAATTTTAATGAGAGTAAGCTTTTACAATGATTCCATAGATTCACGCATTATTGAATAAAGATCGGACGCACAATTAATTTTAATTTATCGGGCACCCTATTTTTATTCAGAGGAATTTAGTAAACAACCATGAATATTGAAAAAATGTACTAGTTTTTTTTAAATATTGACATCCATTAAACTTTAGAATGCTGGGCTTAAACTACTTAACGATTCCTATGCATTAAATTTTCTTATTCAAATCAATACTCGGCCTATTTGAGATCTTGCTCTTAAGTGGTAAGTGCCAAGTTATTTAGCTTTAAGAATCCTAACTAAGACAAAGGAAACTCCACCAGGGAAAAAAAGAATTTGAACATGCTAAATTTATTAATTAAATTACAATAGGGTCATTATGAATGATACTATAAACATTAAGATACCGTGATGTGATAAAAGAGGTGCATCGTAAGGTTAATCGAACCCAAAGCAACAAGGTTTGCTAACCAAAGTGGCTTTCTCTCACTTATTCTAATTTATGACTTCACGAGCTAGAAAACGTTCAAGAATTCCCGGAATATGATTTTGAGGACCTTGTCAATTATATGATTCGAAAGAAGATGTGAAACAACATAAGGGTTTTAAATTTCGTTCGAATCGGCAGAATAGTTATGAGGTTATTGCCAAATCATTCCCTGGCTAACCTTGTAAGGCCCTTAAAAATTTTATTATCCGAAAAAGGATGTAAAATAACATAAGGGGTTCAAATTTCGTTAGACTCGGCAGAATAGTTATGAGGTTATTGCCAAATCATTCTCTGGCTAACTTTGTAAGGAGCTTGGAAATTTTATCATTCGAAAGAGAATATAAAACAAAATAAAGGTTACAAATTTCGTTAGAATCGGCAGAATAGTTACAATGTTATTACGTAAACAAAAAAAGCAACTCTGGTACCGACCGACCGACCAACAGACTGACCGACATAGTCAGCAATAAAGAACCACACGACTATAAAAATGTTAGATCACAATATTGTAAAAATAAATGTAAAATAAGTTTTATAAAACCTTAGATCTGGTTCAAAATTTGGAGATTAAACAAAGAGCACCGCCTCTGTATATTAATATATTATATTACTTATAACTGACCTATCGTTTCACCCCCATTTTAGCCCATTCTTTTTGTAAGTCGATCTTAAGATCTGCTTTGCCGCAAATTAGATTTTTATATATTTTAGTCCCAATATATTTCGTAAGCTTTCAAAAGGACTTAGATCTGGGGATTGGGGAGTGATATAAAGACTTCGGCGGTCTTTGTACACTAACAACTCTGGTGGGTCTCGAGCAGTGTTTTGGGTTGTTGCCCCGTTAGTATATATATATATATATATATATATAATTCTTGTAGCCATAGTTTGTTTGCACCTACGAAAGATTATCCTGCAAAATATCACTATGCTTCAATGTCTCTATTATTCCATTAATAAAGTCTAACGTTCCACGCCATGCAATCCCACAACCCTTCATGACCCCACCCATGTTTAACGGTAGTTACAGAGTTCTTCCGGTTGAAGATAGCAATCTCCTTGCTCCTAAAGGGTATGCGATCATCACTTCCAAAGACGTTTAACTTGATCTCGTCGATGAACACGATGAACTCCAGTATTCTTTTGGTCGTCAAGATGTTTCCTTGCAAATTCGTCCTTCCTGTCTATTCACTCCACTGATATAGGGCTAGCTACTTGGTGTTCTCACTCACTATTTTGCCTTGTCCACATAATTTCGCAGTCTTAGATGTCCCAGATTTTGCTGCGAGTTCTGTCGCTAAAGTGTGACTACTTACAAAAGATTTTTCATCACTTCACTTCAAAGTAGACTTCTATCCCTGTGCGTAAGCGACTTACCTCGTCCAAATCGATGGCTATTTTCAGCGTAGCTTGGAGAAAACACTGAACCAAATAATACACTACTCTCGGCGATAGTTTAAGTCTTTTCGCAACTTAAAGATAGCTATGACATTCAGTTAGTAAATAGAACTTTCTTGCACAACTAGGGAGAGTTCATCTTTCTTGGGCGAAGTAGCGTTTCGATCTATGTCTTAAGCATTCCAGCAGGTAAATTAAATATGGGATTGAGTGTTTCTCAAATTGGTTTTGGTGATAGTTGGTAGTCCAGGTGAAATGTTTGCAGGAGTTTCTTTTAAATGCTTGACTAAGATTCAATAAAACTGTTAAAATAATTTATTTGCATTCGCTTGTATATTATTTCACTGTTACTTCGGAGGTTTTGATTTGATTGATACCAAGATGGAAATTATGCTTTACCATACTGTATATAAAATTTGGAATTATACTTAATAATGATTTGTTGCTCATGTTGCAACACATTTGAGAAATTTAGCCTTTTCAATGCTTTTCTTTCATTGTATTCACCGGTTGAAAGTCGATTTAGATATACCGTGGTTTGACTGCTTCAATCCAGTATCTTGAGCAGGGATTGACTAACAGAGACAGTAAGGTGTTAATCTGCAATAAATTGAATATTTTGAGGATTACAACCAAAATAAACTAATTTAATTCTGCAATAATAAAAGGAATTTGGATAAATTTACACATATGCATTCAAGTATGTGATTATTGGCATTGCAATTGTAAGTGTACATTGCTTGTGCACATTGCCCGTGCTTGTGTGCATTTTTGCATGCGATAGAACAATATAGGTTATATGTACGTGAGTCTTTGCTTGATTCATGTGATAAGGACCTGTCAACTCTTTTTTTCGGTATAGTCAACCATCCCCTATGGGTTTGAATTTCGCATATAAATGAAACGGCTTTTTCCCAGTGCGAGCACATGTGTGGGATACCCTAGCTGGAGGTGAAATGCCTTAATTTTATATCGAGTTACAATTTCCCTCTTTCTCACGCACTATTTCAAAGACCCATGACTGTGACATTGGCGCCGCAAAGGAATGACTCGTACTAAACCTCGACTTTTATAATTGGATCATTAGAAAAAGGAGCAAGTTCCTTTATTCCAACTTATTCAGCACTTCATATAATCGGCAACCATAACTTAAGGATTCCATAGAAAAACATGAACAAATACCCCTTTCCCCGACCCACATATAGCACCCCTATTGCTAACCAAAATATCGCGAGATTGCGGTGAAGAAACTTTATCTTGATCTCCATACTGTAAACTTCAACCGTCGCAAACTGCTTTTCCAATTAATATGCCCTCGCATGTGGTGTCTAAACTGAAAAATAACATTATTTTTTTATAAGCTTAAGCAAAGAGAATAATAACATATCCTCAATCAAACATTATAAAGTTCCGTAAGGACCTTGAAGGTATTGAGTAGGTAAACCTTTCCTGTCTACTCTAATTATACTTTATTATTTTAAATTCTGACTGTGGCCACTTTAGTTGATCGATAATCTTGAACGACAACGTTGTCAGCCAAGCAAACGTTGCATTGCCGTCTCTCATAAGTTATCAAGGACTTAAGCCATCCACGCCACACCCCAGCAAGTTGGTGAAAGGCAGCGCGAGCCTCGGAAGCAACCTAGATAAGAAATCAATTCACTTCTTGGAGAAGCTCGCAGGTATATCTTACTGAGAGAGTGAATACTAACTAGGCATCTTATGCTAGATTCACAGCAATCATCGTGCTCAACATTGCCGAAGCAAAATAGGAATGTTTCCCTGATTCTGTAAACCTCCCGGATCTTCCTTTTACACCTTTTGATCCTCTCTACTTTAGTACACTTCATGCTAGAATGACAAAGCACGCCTCCGTCCTTTCCAGGTTATTTTACACCAAAGATTATAAGACCATTGGATATTAAACATGATCGAACGTCCAATTGCGGCTCCGGAATTGCACTGCAACCAGAATGTAGGGCCCACATCTAGCCTGGAAGAGAAATGAGTGGAGTCATCCTGTTTCGCTGGAGATGACTACCGCCCTAAATGACTATGCCCTCCGGACGAGCCTTACCTTCCGATGAAGAACCCTTCTGGCAGTCCAGATATCTTCTAGAACCGGGACACCTCGAGAGTGCTAATCACATCAGCTCTCATATTATTATCGAAAAAGGACCTATGCCTGAAAGAAAACCATTAACGAGATGAGAATCAAGGATAACAAAGAATTTCCGACAAGATCAAAGACGGAATCATCAACATAACCTACATAACCATAATGCGCACAATGATAGTGAGAAAATGATAAATGATTGTAGTTTCTGGAACTAATATAAATAATTAGAAGGATTAGATTAAGTAAAACTGTAACTGCGTTCCCTTATAACTTACGGATAGAAAATTTGGGAAGAAAAATTAACATTAGGACCGGTGAATATAGTGGAATTATGGAATGCTCCAACACCTTCCTAATCTTAGAAAAGTTGCTGCTAATAAAGTTTTATATATATTTATCTAAAAATTATACGAATAAATAAGTGTAACAGATATAACTTTAGGCCGGTAATTATAGAAATGAAAAAGTCGTTAATGAAAATGTAAAAATGTTTGTAAATGTACAAATCGTTTTGCGTAATATGGGATATGTCATTGAATACACATGAAGATATTCATCCAGGGAGATAAAATATGATTGAGCAGGTATTGATGCTTTTCAGAAAATATTTGTTCACACTATTACTAAGGTTCTCTCCACTCAGTCTGACTCTGGGACATTTGATGCCTATCTTGAGACTCAATCGAGCTAGTACTCCATGATTAACCGAAACGTACAAACTTAAAGATCTTGATAAGTCTCCTTTGATGTAGTCTTTAAGAATTTATTCTGTTCTTATGTGGCGTTTGATGTAAGTGCAATAGGTTTTTAAAAAGGGGCGCTAAATATATCGCCTCTGTTTACTACCATGTTTAGCAACCAATGTCTATTTGCGCTCCTCGCATCCTAGATTTTTCCTTTTTCCATACCATAGTCTCACTCGCATATGAATGCACTGGCAACAGCATGCCTTTATGCAGTTTCGAGGTGCATTTCACAAGCAGATTCTTTGCATTTAATAATTCGGATTCATCCTTTGTGGTAACAAAAAGATTCATTCCTACCACTCTATTCCACGATACATCCGAGGTACTTACAACTTCCCTTTTTTTCATTCTACTATTACAAAGATACTAATTTTCAATTACTCTATATCAATTGGTGTCTGTGACTTCGTTTCTCGTTGCTTGATATGATATATTTCATTTTCATCCATTAATTTTTTGCCAAACATTTTTCTATTAGTTTCAATCTCAGTATTTAAAGTTAATATTTTTGCTCCCCTGTTTTTGTAATCCCAACTTTATTCGCTATTATTTAAAAATCTCTACATCATTTTTTCCCTTCAGATTTTTCTGTATGTTATTATTCTTCATTTCTATCTTTATGTCAAGGATATAAATATCATAGGAGAAAAAAATTAAAATTATGCAATGGGAAAAAATTGGTTAGGATAGATGGATTCTTTTAGGGTTAGGTTTTATAGTATCTTCCCCTTTCACAGCTCCCTCCATGCACATATATCAAATGCTATATCACCCACTTTTCCTCAGACATCTCCTTATCTCTTAAACACTATGTTACTTAGAGATCTCAACTTCGATGCTGTATTCCAACCTTTAGAATATCCTGATTCTCAGTAGCATATGTTCTATTGATACTTAAGCACATTCGGAACTGTTAAATATAAAAGATGAAATTATTCACTTTGAGTGTTATTGCCAATCAGAATTAACTTGTCATAATTGCCCTGGAAATATCGCTTCATTTTAGGCATTATGAACTTATTTTAAGTTGAATATGAATTTATAACTAAGCTTTCCACCTTATGCTAAAGTTTGTGGTGACGCACGAAGTGAAATAAACGTATTTGAGTTTAGTAAAGTTAAGAGCAATGAGTATGCAAAACTTGCTCGGCAATATGGATATGTAAGATTCGATTAGTTCTCTTTCGTCGATGAGACTAAAAGGGACAACCTTTACCCTTGAAATGAGGGGAAGATGTGGCGAGAGGAGTGATGTATTTAATGTACACCTTTACAATGGAACCAAAAAAGATAGAGATAGTGACCTCTCATGAGAAAAGCTTACTTTGAGCACTCCTACTACTTTAAGAAAGTGGATTGGATACTACCATGAAATCTCTGAATTACGCAAAGGAAATTTCTGCCTATCGACAAGTTGCGTTTGTTTCTCCCAAATAGGGTGATTATTGCGTCCCTTGATTCGAGTGGAATGTATTTTTCAAGGGAGGTTGCTTCCGTTCAAACCGTAAGAAGATACCAAGTATCTTATCCGAAGAACGGAGAAAGGTTTTCTTGAAATATTTCAATATTTCATAATAATAATAAAAATATAGGATGCGTTATATTCAGGTTGATTGTTAAGTTTGTCCTAAGCACTAATTTGGGCAAAATGGAAAATTATATAATTTCCGTTTAAATAAAAACAAATGCAACCTATAAAGAGGTGAACACAATAGTGCTTTCTCTGTTCATTTATCTGAAAATTAGCATTCTATTAATTGAAATTCTGCTAAATTCATTTACCACTAGAAAACTATGATGTTAAGCGCAATTTTGTTGAATGCTCCTTCATTACTATTGCTAATTTTATTATTTACTGTAGAGGAATTACAACATAAAGCCTCTCGGAGGGCCAGGCAGAAATATAAGTTAAAGTTTGTCCCCCCCCTCCCTGCGGAGAAAGCAAAAGAATCGAGCCACATGAGGAGAGTCGTGGGAACGTTAGCCGGCGGAATAACAGTCAAACGGCCTAGCCTTTTTTATCTCCCCGCCGCATAAGTAGTCGGGAGCGAGCCGCTGTGACAAGTTGACCACCAAAGACCACTACGCAGCGCTCAAAGGATCCAATTACATACGAGATCCGGAGGCCCGTGGTTAAATCGCCACAAAAAGCGGTGCCAGTCAAAAAAAACTCCAAGGATGGTGACGGTTGGTGGTGCCTCTGATTAACCAGCCAACTTAGGCACCGCGGTGCCACCATCCTCCCCTTTTGCTCTCCCCTCTCAGGCCTCGCCCCTTCCCGCTTAGATGGGGCGGTCACCAGGCTATAAATAGGTGGGAGATGATAGAGGACCAGTTCGAGAAGATCAATCCATCCCCCAAATTTCGAAATAACTTAGAACGTTTTCCATCGGTGCCGGACCGAAGTATCCTTGGCCCAGACCAACATTCTTAGTGCCAAACAGAAATTCGCAAATAAGATAATAGAAGAACCAGTCACCCTCGACTGACTCTCAAATTGCGATATTAATAGCGAAGAGAGGAGAAAAAAACATACCTGAGGAAGATCCAAGTTTGCCAGAAAATTCAAAATCTCCTCGTATACCCAAAAATCCAGTGGGCAACCCCTCCTAGAAGACTAGAATACAAAGAGGCTCCAAGAGCCTCCAGAAGAGCACTCCTTGAGCTAGATAGTACAACTCATCCCTCCGCGTTTTTAGGTAGAACCGAAGAATTAGACATCGGATTTCCCTACCCACCTCCCATTTCGAGGAAAATCTACAATCGGCCGCTCCAACACAATGAAGCGCGAGAAAAGCCATCTAATGATCCTTTCTTTCATGTAAGTTAGAATGACCATTTATATTTGTATTGCTTTAGTATGAGTTTATTACGGTACTCAAATTAACTAAAGTAGAAACAATTGTTAGTGAATCCCGTCATATTTACAGTTAGAAGAGTGAAATTTAATTTGAAGTTTAATGTTAATCTAAAAGTGTCACTATAAAAAACTAATCGGCAATTGGTTTGTTTACTTGGAGCCTATTTCAATTTGGACATGAATGAATAGTTTCTGAAATAGGCCTGGTTTCAAGTATAGTTAGCTCCGTTAAACTTATTAGGTGATTGTAAATATTTTATTTTTTTGTAGTTAATTGATAAATTTTAAATATATATTTATTTTTGGATAATTCTGGTGTTTCAATGGATCCTTTACGTGTTTAACGGGCTCTCTCCTTAAAACGGATTAAGCGCTGTGACACTCTCTCAACAATAAAGTAATTAAAAAGTCCACTCAGCCAAGTTTGAAGTATTGTTGTCTTTCATAATTAATAGGATCGGACTTGCGCTCTAAAGCAATAACAACAATACTACGACATTTAGCCAGTCTCTTTAAACTTGATCCTATCTATAAAAGCTTATTTTAAAATGAAATTCTCCATTGTCAACCATATTCTTTATTTATTTTCTTTATAATCAGCTTATTGAATAAGGTATGAATATTTTTTTTAATCTTTGTATCCATTTTTTTTGTTACGTCTCCATTTCAATTTACCTTTCTCTCTCTCTGGTATTTTAGTGAAGATTTATCTATATGATTTTACCTTTCTCTTACCTGGTATTCATTCTCTTCTTAATAAGTTTTGTCATTTAAGTAGTTTGTGTTTTATCCCAGCCCTATGTTTTCAACCTTTCGTGGTGGATGCTAACGCTACCTCCACTGTATTTGATAGCTGCGTCCGGATTGCTTTTTGGGGGGATATTTCCCATAAATTTCGACTAACAAACGTTATGTTTACGTTAGAAAAAGGTTCCATTTGTTTACTTGTGTAAATTGGTTTTAGTTAAATTCAAATAAATCTTCACTATTCGGTGCTAAAATTTTAGAGAATCGTTGGGATGGGCGCACTTTTTATGGAAATTGCCAAATTGCTGTCCTAAAAATTATTGGCATTAAATGATTTTGATAATAGACGTTTAGAGACCATACTTGAACTTTATGGCGAGCTTTCTTTCGTCACGCGGTGATATGTGAACCTTACATTTTGATCCTTGCAGTTTTCAATGCCAAAGAGATCCTACAACTTCCTAATGGCTCCTTATCCTCTAACATAGGATAGAAAATGAGTAATGCCAAAACGTTTGTGCTAGGAAAAGAAATGAATCGATATAACCAAGGATGATATTTCACTATTGCCAAAAATAAAGGAAAAGGCTAATGCTGAAAGTTTGTGGCTGGGAAGTCATATTACTTAGCTGTAATAAGAAGTTAATTAAATGAAAAAGGTACATAAAAGAAAAAAGTTAAAACTTTTAATAGATAATGTTTCTAAAAAATTGGTCGTTTGTAGTAAATGTCACTTCGAAATTATGAAGCCTTCAAATGCTTGAAATTTTGAAGGTATGAAATAAACCACACTTTTGGTCTTACTCGGTTGATTTATTTTTACATTTAGAGAAATAATAGTTTCCTAATATACAAATTTAGAAATATTAAGTTGATAGCACATAGCAAAATTGTCTATAGAAAACAGTGTCTCTAATCATAATAATAGTCCTGCCTAAAAAGGTTATATCCATACCAATTTTTACATTTTGACACGAATAACCTACATATTCCTTACTGATCCTAAAGTAGCCCTATTGATTTCAGTTTGCTCCCTGTAATAGAGTATACTTCAATCATCTCTCAAATCGCTTTCCTCGTCTTCTCTCCCTATCTAACTCAAAGTAATTTTCGACTTCTGATATCTTCAAAATTGCCAATCTCCTGGCGGCAGTTTCTTATGAAAATCCTTTTTGTATAATATTTTACGAATTTCATCTCTTGCCTTACAGAACCTTATCTGTCTAGTGGGCATTTTATTGAATCCAGGTGGATCACTAAGAGACATATAATAAAAAAAATGGATCAATATACCAAATATAATTTCACCAGATAGTTTCACCAATGTGACGGAAGGACTTTTGATCCCTGAGGGATATAACGGACAAATTTTCATTCCGTCGCCACGCGTTGTGTCAAATGGTAATAAATTAAGAAATGACGGGCAGTGATCAGTGATGTGTGATAGATAGACTGTCTTCACTTGCTTTAACTAGGAAGATTTTAACTCTCGATTATGGACACACTTAAAATGTAAACTATATATATATATATATATATATATATATATATATATATAAATATATATATATATATATATCTAATTAATCGTTCACTGGCTCACCCGTCCTTCTAAACATCAAATTTTCTTCCTTGGAAGATTAAGCTGGTAATAACAAGCCCCCAATCGCTCTTTACGGAGATTTGTCTCCAAGACACTTAGAGATGAAGAGTTCTGAGTTCTACACTAAAAGACATCGTAAGAGAAGAGGTACCTTCATTCAAGAGGGTAACATAGACGATATTGCGACAATCTTTCACTCTGAAATACCCGTTAACGAAGAAGAAAATTCACTATAATTGCTAGCGAAAACGAAATCGGAGTGAAGAAGCCTTTGAACATCTTGAGTAAGTAAAAATTGCTACTACAAAATATAATAGATAGGCGTAAGACAGTAGTCTTTATTGTGATAGTGCCAAAATAGGATGGACGGACTAAGAAACAGTTCAAGCAGTGAAATTAAATAATATTATGCGCACTTTATGTTCAGCATTCAATATAAGATTTATTAACAAATGGGCCAATTTTATAAATCAGATCATAACGAGGGATTAGTTCAAAATGATCTCGAAAAGGCGAATATCTTAAATATTTATTTTGCTTCGGATTTTAACAAGAAAATACCAAATTTAAATGAGGAAAGCCTAGAGAACTTCAATAATAACGTCCCAAACATGAATGAAAAATAGTTACGGCAGATGATGTAAAAAATGCAAATAATAAATAAAGTTCCGATAAACCTGTGTTGATGAAATGTATCAGCGAAGTATGAGGGAAATCAAGAACGAAATACGCGCTTTTCTCGCTAATCTATTTAATTACTTTCTAGAGGCAAATTTTGTTTCCAGGTATTGGAAACTGACCAAAGTTGTTCTCATATTCAAAAACGGTAGAAGTGAAGAAAAGCAGAATTACTCATTAAGATTAACTTCACTGATATGTAAAATATGTAATGGAGTCAATTATTATTTTATAATTACGCAATCACTTGGAGAAAAATCAATTTTTATTAAATAATCAACATGGTTCTAGAAAAGGGAGGTCGTCTTGTGTTACTAGTCTGATCGCATTTTATGAGCATCTAGCAAAACTTGTCAATTCATGTTCTAGCTACGATGTGATATATCTAGATTTTAGTAAAGTCTTTAATAAACTCACGTTCAACAACCTTTTTTCAAAGAATAAAGCTATGCATATCCATGATAAAACGATAACTTAAAAATTGGCTGGCAGATCGTAAGCAGAGGGTCATTTTAAATGGAGTGACGTCCGACTGACTCCCATTAAATTGTGGAGTTCCTCAAGATTAGGTTTTGGGACCCCTACTCTTTAAACTGTTCATAAACACCTTAGGTTCTAGAAAGAATTGCCAAGTAAATTAATTTGCTAACGATACTCAACTTGGATAGATAATAGAGGATAAGGAAGACTCAAACTGTTTACAAAATTGCCTGAATGTTAAATTAATGGTGCAACGAATCTGGCATGAAGATTAATGGACCAAATGCGGCGTTTTACATTTCAAAAATAATAATCCTAAATTTAAATACTATCTTCAAGATACCGAGATTATAGAAGAAAAAGAGCAAGTCATCTAGGAGTTCAAATATATAATAAATTAAATTTCTCCAGTCAATGCATTTCAATAAGAAATAAACTAACAATAGTCATAAAATTTATCATGCAATTCGTCTCGAGCGTACTTCAGAGACAATGTTAAATCTATACACGTCATTATTCAGCCCTATATGAGATTATTCGGCTCCCTTCTGGGCTCCACAATTACGATTAATTAGAGATGTAGATATTATAAAACAAATACATCCTCGTTATAAGAAAATGATAAAGGGAATAAATCATCTTTGTACAATTATATGCTTAAAAGACTCAATCTCTTTTCTCTCGAACAAAGAGAAGGAAAAATAGAAAAATTTAAATTATTGATGAATTTGCCCGATACTGGAGAAAATCTGTTTAATTCGATAGTTGTGACACGTGGACAAGACAAAAAGATGAAGAGGCGCAAATTCCAAACACGTAAGGGAAATTTTCCCTCAGTAACCGCATCGTTTAAGTCTGGAACAATCTACAAAAAGAAGTAGTCAGCGCGTAAAATCCAGAAATTATGAAGAGTAAAATCAATAAATATTTAATGGAAAATAAAGTTAAAATAGCTTGCAAATGTTATTCTTAAAAAGGTCTAGAATGTATGAGCTATTATGGGTCCCTGTAGGTGGCAATAAACTGTTTGTTTTTATATATATATATATATATATATATATGCAGCCTTGGAAAAAATTATAGGGCAGGTATTAAAAAGTGAAGAATATGATTGAAACTCATTTATTTCATACTTGAAATTATACAAATCAATATTTTTGCGTATATTCTAGCAATAATTAATATTTTATGTTTCTTCCTTTTGCATTTATAACCGCTTTTATGCGTTATTTTCATACTTGAGATTAAGTTGGCACAGGTAGTTGTCTCAATTTTCTGCCATTATTCATGAATTCTGGCTGTTAATTCACTTTTTGAGAAACATTTGTGTACCCTCACTCTTGTGCCAAAGTGTGACCACAAATGTTTAATGGGATTGAGGCCTAGAGATTGAGGGGTGCATTCCATTACTGCCACTCCTTTCTTTTTAAACTAACCCTTTGATTCTAGATGTGTGGTATGGAACATTGTTCTGTTGGAAGATTAAACCATCTGGTATGTCAACAATGAAAATTTACCCAAGGGAGGTTGATAAACCTAGTCTAACATGCTGGTGTAAGTGTTTGAATTCATTTTGTCCTCACAAGTGAACAACAATCCTAGACCTAAAGACGAAATGCAGCACTTAAACCATTACACTGCCCCCTCCTTATTTTGGACAACTCATCTCAGATCATAAGCTTGCCCAACTCTTCGACGAACATAAACAGCCCTAGAAGTTCCAAAGTTCTGAGGAGGAATACAAATTTTACCGATCATTTTTGGTATCCAATAAATTTTTGGTATCCCAAGAAAATGTGTACAAGCCTAACTATTTGGAGGAAAGTAATGTGGAGAACTTACCTCAGAGTTGCTTTCATCAAACCAGACAACTTTAGCCCAATCATAATCAGTCCAATCTTTATGCTCTGTTTTCCCAACAAAATCGCTTCTTCTTTTTCACCTGATACAGCCTAGGTTTTATTCTATCCTTACACCTTTTTAGCCTAGCTTCTAGGCTAAAAGCTGCCCGAAACTCAGCAGCTACATCAGAAGAGTTTTTGTCCTATCGGCCAGAGATGTCCTTTTCAGCAACCTCTCTTGCCTCGGAGTTGTACACCTTTTACGACATTGGCTATCAGGGTTTTTAAAAGAATTGTCTCATTGTGTCTTTTAATGGTTGTTTGGACACTTTTTTACGTGCATTTGATTTTTTTTGTCAATTTTACCTCCAGATAACTCCTCTCTGGCCATTGCAATAAGTTAAGCTATCTCTTTGAGCTTCAGGAATCTATCTCTTCGGAGACAATTTTAACAAAAAATTACCACTTTTAATCTAATAATAAGATAATCACTGAAAAAAACGGGATGAACATTATTATCACACATTGCATGGCAGAAGGTTGCCCCAACAACTTGCACAATATGCGAAAAACGCATTAAAGGCTGATTTTAAAAAATAGGACGACATCAAATATCATTATTGATGGAATATACACAAAAATGTTTATTTTTATTTGTCAAGTATGAAATAAATGAGTTTCAATCATAAACCTCACTCTTTCATAACCGCTCCATAATTTTGGCCAAGGCAATATAGGACCTTTAATTAGCCCAACAATGTAGTTTAATTTACTAGTTAAACTGCAAGGGGAAGACTAACGAAAATAGTTGAATTATTGGAAGGATATAAATTACATTAAATTTTATTTACTTTCTCCATTTTATCCCTCTGCTGTGTAAAGGTAAAAATGGACCAGTTTTCTTCGGCTCTATCTTTGAATCTTTATTTATACGCAACAAGTATTAAAGACTTGAGTAAAGCAGATCAAAGCTGCTAAGTCCATCATACACTCTGGAAGGCATTCACGCCCTTTTCGCCCCGCGTTATCTCCTGTTTCACTGTTGGGTAGGCTTTTTCCTTCTATAGCTTGGGGAAACGGCAAATGAAAGTTTTCAACAACAATTCTTTCCCATTCTCGGCTGCACAATAACGCTTCCCTCTCCTTGAAATAATGTACTTTGGTCAACTTTTGCCACTCCAAATTCTGAGAGAATGAAAATAGTCGAAAAATGATAGCAAAAACTCCAAATAATCGACATAGTCCTTTTCTTGCCGTCTGCCATTCATCGTCGTCGTAGTGACGAACACAAACTCCTCCCTCGATTCAAAAGTATACAATGTTTCTCTCATTAAAATAAGACAATCTGGTGCCCAGAATCTGTCCCATTTCTCTACTCACAATCGTTTTGTGTTCTAAGGTGCTCTCTCTTAGAGAGAACTCACTGATCCTCTTCATTTGTCGGCGTCGATGCTGGTGTTCCTTTTCTAATAATATTTTAATAGTTCTCTATTAAATGTGTGTAAAATAAAGATTTTAATTTAAAATTTTTTTAATATGTTGCATTAAATTTATAAATTAAATTAGTACCAAATTCTTAGTTTCATATTTGGTTCAATTTAGTTAATTTTACTCCCGTATATTTGATACTTTATTCATATAATGATGTTAATTTTATTTACCCTTAAAAAATAAATTAATTACCTAATGTATATTATTTGTGTTTCTTTATTAAAATTTTGCAAAAAAATTGAACTTTGTCAAATTTATTTACGCATCTATTTGTATTTTTTATTCATTAAATATAGACATGGGAATGACAATTTGCTCTTACCTTTTACTTTTTCCCTTCTCTACCGCTCTTCAAAACCTCTCCTGTCTCTCGCCGGCAACCTACTCGCAATTGGCCAGAATATAGCCGATACGAGTGGGGGAGAGAGATCCTGCGGAGAGATCAGCCTGAATCGTCTCTTCCTACCTCTCTAAGCACGGATGTGACGGAGAGGATACCCGTCCCACCAAGCCCTACGATGAATTTTCTCACCCCAAAAAGCGTCATAATTGAAAAAGAGTAAAGTTTTTCTGACTTTCGTTTGACTTAGATAGGATACAGGGGGTGTGCTGAGCTTTGTTTACTGTAGGCGTTCCCTTATTATTTCTTTCTGTTTTTTTTTGTTTTTTTTACTAATTAAATTTCCCTATTATGCTAAAGAAATATTAAGGTCAAATGAGCGATACTTCTCATTTACTGTAAATTGTGAGGGGCCTCGAGGTGTGATTAATCTTACACACGTCTGCCATGTTGAGTTAACGGGGCAAAAAATCTCCCCCTCTAATCGCCAAAAAATTAGAGAGCTGGACAAAAAAAAATAGCGTCAACGAAGAAATTAGACAAAACATGATTGAAGCATTAGATAATGAAATGGTTAATCTAGAAAGAATCGTGACTGAAACTGAACTAGCGGTTTATAATTTCCCCAATGCTCGCAATAGCTAGAAAATTTAAAATTAATCCTACCAAAATCTTACCAGAGTTTGAATCCTTTTAGAATAACAATTTTTAGTCGCGTGCGAGTCAGGTCGCAAGCGACTCTACAGGGTACGAGTTTGATCTTTCCTAGTTTTTTACCTATATTCTCGAAAAGGAGGAGGTCAAGATATTTTCCGGTCGTACAGTGGCACATAACCGTTATATCGTTCTTTTAATCTTAGTAAAATCAGTCTGATGTCCGCATATATTATCCGAAGGGTTTGTTCTCGTGTAGGTTTCACCTTTCCGGAGAGGATTCGAAGAGGTACTCTCTTCACTCCCTTATGGTCTTCATGTTGGCCCGTTTAGAGCCTTTCTGCCAGGTTCCTTCTTCCTTCTCGTTGATGCCCGTTAATTTACTAGGGTATAAAAGTATTCTCCTCTAGTATTAGTCTCTCAACCAGTGGTAGACGATGAAGTATTCTTCTGCGTAAATTATGGCAGCTTTTCTCGTTGATCTTCTTCTTTTTTCTTTGCCAAAAGGTATCCAGCAACCAAATGTGAATTAATGTGGATGGATTACCTTCCAAAATCGAGAGCTCTAAATAATGCGACCGAGTGAGTCGGGAGCAAACACTCTGCCGATTATTACGTCACCGGAAGATGGATTCATACCACAACCTTAAACAAAACAAAAAAATACAAATACAATAGACTTCTATTACAACGCCTTTATAATCAACAGATATAATTAGGATGAAAAATCCCTTAGAACCATCATACACCGAAATGTTACCCTAGCCAATCAAAAAACCAAATTAAATTAATAATTCTTTACTGAACAAAGAAAACTCGCACCCTTACCATAAGACATAGCTGCCTTCCGGTAACGGGACACTTGCAGGAGTGTAACCTCTTTTACAAATATAAATGCAACGTCGTTCCTGTGAGTATCGCAATTCCTGGTACATTGATAACACATCTACAGCCCTGTCTCAGTGACTTACAGCACATCTCCAAGACGGAGCCACCTAACACCACACTGCAAATCATTGAACAAACCTTAACCCGAGAAATGTTAAATAGAAAGGTCTGCTGACCAAAAGGTCCCGTGCGCGAACTTATTCTGATTTATGACCTTACGACCGTCAAACTTTAAAATATTCCTGTACTAACATTGGGAGGACATTGGAAATTCTATCATTCAAAAGAAAATGTAAAACAACATAACAGTTTCAAATTTCGTTAGAATTGGCCCAATAGTTATGATGCTATTGCCAAAACAAAATAATTAATGGGCTAAACTTTGGAGGGCTTTGGAAATTATATCATTCGAAAGAGAATGTAATACAACATTAAGCTTTTAAATTTCATTAGAATCAGCCAAAAGGTACAATGTTAATTAAAAACAAAAAAAAGAAAACGGGAATCTACGGACCGACCGACATAGATTGTGAGTCGCACGCGACTAAAGATACAACTATCATTCTACGAGAAAGTGATCGACGACAAATGCGCATGACAAAGGCCTTAACAATATGGAAACAAAAACCTTAAATTAATACCCAGCTCCAGCCAGAAACCAGTTTACCAACCACGCGAGGTCTCAACATAGCCCATCTTCTGTTACCTTGTTTTTTCTACTCTATTTGCGATCAAGATTATTATATTTCAAACTTAAAATTTTTATTTTAATCTCTAATTTATTTGTTCTATTTAAATATAAAATATTACATTTAATGGTCCTCCTGTATTTATTAGACTAAATTTTCTTTATATTGATCAGTATAGCCCCAGAAGATGATCTTTGAGTCGAAAGGTACCTCGGGCTAGTAATAAATTACGATGATTTTCTACAATCCCTTTCCGCTCAAGGAATAGTCACTTATAAAAATTAAAAGATGAAAAAGTTAAAAAACTGATATTTAAATGCATTTATTCCCACCTTTCTCTTTCTGAAAAAATGGGCATTGAATTGGTTAAAATGCTGCAGCGCAAACTAAATCAATCAGCTATAGCTGTCGACATTAACAAATCATGCATATATATATATATATATATATATATATATATATATATATTTATATATATATATATATATATATATATATTTATATATATATATATATATATAGTATATGTGTGTGGTTATAGTAGTTACTCTGTTGATAAGTTTTACCCCAATCTCCTTCTAATGTTCCCACTGTTTGAGGTTTGGCCATGTTGTTACTAACTGCTAAAATACTATAGATTGCACTAAATGTTCTGGTTTACACGATTTATGTAGCTCTCCTAATCATACGGACAACTATATATACCTTACTGGCGAAGGACCTCATACATTCTTCTCAAGAGATTGCCAGCACTGGCAAAGACAGTAAGAAATCGTTACAAGAAGGTAGATAATAAGATATCTCTACAGTAGCCAGTAAAATCTATTTATAAAATTTTGCTTCCCTATCCTTGAAGGAAAATTTATATGTTTCCATAGCTAATGTCAAAAGCCCACCGCCTCTTTACTAAATTTCAATAGCTAATATAACAGGAAGCCTTACATCACCTATGGAAACATGAGTCTACACTCTATCAGAACCCAGTTTTTTCACTTAGACCGCCACTTGACTACAAAAGGAATTCTAAGTACAAAGAATCAAGTGTAATCAGGTACAAACATTAGAATTACAAGTTCAAAAACATCCGGGTATTCCAAGATAAATGCACTACTTTTGCATCGTCTTACTGATTAAAAAGAATAAACGATGAAAATGCAGCTCCGGACAAGATAGTTAATAAAAGGTCGCTATATTTCTATAGACTTTGTTTGGGAATACATCTAAACCAAGGTATTGTGTATGTATGACTTTATTAGTGGAAATGAGTAGTAATTTTACATTATTTTACAACTTAGAGTGGTAGGAGAGTATAATAATTAGGTGGTCCTCATATAGAAGCAATAATCGCTTCTGAACTTGGAGGAATACAGTGATACAAGTTTTGAACAGTGGCTATAGGAATTTCTATTCCTTCTTTAATCTGAACTTGTTTCTGCTCTTTCAGAGATCTTGGCGTGGGAAAGTGGTTCCTGATTTTCTGATCCAAAATACATCAGAGATTTTCGTTTAGGTGATTGGGATTGTGTGGGCCAATTAAAGTGTTTTACATCCCTTCTCTACTCTTTCTGCTACTATTTAACAACTTTAGCTGTTTTAAAGGGCCCATTTTCGTCTTGCTAGATGGTGCCTCCATTAGGAAATAGTCTTTTAATCTTTGGATGAATTTGTTCCCTAAAATTTGCTAAAGACTCCTTAGACGTAATCCTACCATTCAGCACTACAAGAGGACCATGGGAAATACACGATATAGCTGCCCCAAAATATCACATAGCCGCCTTCATGCTTCCCAGGTGTGGTTCGGCTCTCTAGATCAAACGCTTCTATGGAGTTCAGCTTATATAAATTTGTCTTGAACAAGAAAAATGCGACAAGGATGATTTGTCAGAGATGACTCTTCAACTTATCTAGTGTCCATTTTTCGCGTTATTTGTACCATTTAAAGTGTTTTTAATATTAATGAGGGAAATAAAGGGTTTGTTAATGTCGCTTTTCATGATATTCCAATGCATTAAGTTTTCGAGTAAATGGTTTGGTAGATACTGTGTTTGCAAGATATATATTAAGCTCTGCTGTCGCTTTAGTAACTATGGATCTATTATTTATCGACACAATTCGTTTTAATATTCTACGATATCTATCAATGGGTTTCGCTTTCAGGCCTGAATGACGCTTTGCATAGCTAGTTTTTCTTTGTTTTTCTATGCTAGCCCGAATCTAGAGGCATTTCCTGTCGAAAGTTTTAACAACAAGACAGTTTTTGTTACTGCGGCCCCAGCCATTCGAACTCCAACAATTATCTTTACTTGGAAGTCAGAAAGGTCACACATTTGACATATACTGGGACACAGATCTATAAAAATCAGCCATCATGGCTATATCATCAAGTACTTGATGAATTCAATGCAAATACATGAGATTCATTTACCATTGCGATTCTTATTTTTGGCAAAAACTTGGCGAAATATAGGGTTTTAAATATCCCCATTTCCATTATTTTTCTAACGCCCGTATATACTCGATTTATGGTAGGTTCTGCATATATCTTCATATAATCACCTTAGATCCCTTATACATATATTTAACTTTACTTTTTATATAAAAAAAATAGGCGTTTCAATTTTCCACTAGAACATTAGAAGATTTAAATCTTCCTTGTCTTATATACAGCTCCTTCTCTCTGATTAACCTTAATAGTATACATTCCTACGCAGAGACAGAGGCAATATGGGTGGAGGAATTCTATTAGATGTACATAAGTCTTTAGGTTTTTCTCCTCTGAGAAAGAAGCAGTAGCTGCTAGCCTATATGCCTCATCATTCAGTTTAACAATTTGTTCTATCTATTTTTCTGCATCGGTGCAATTCCCAAATGAAAATTTCAAATCATTGTTATCAATACTTGCAGCTCTAATTCTTATTCTGGTTGACTTCAATGGGCAGAATTCACATTGAGCTTCAAACATTAGTAACGATCAAAGATCTGCAATTATTTTAATACCTGGAAGTAATAACATATATCCATATCCTGATTGATTTCCGACCTCGGTCCATAGACGATCAGGTATTTGATTCATACTGACTCTTCTACATCTACTTTGAATATAATGACAAATTGCATTGGGAGATTCAATGAGCCCTACGATTTAGATCACTTCCTCATATTACTATCTGACTCAACAGCAACCTAAATTCTTAAGCAGCCAACGTAGAGAGTTACTAATGTAGCTTTCGGTTCCTTCGATCGGAATCTTTCACTTCGTCATATTAATGTTTTTGTTCCTTGGTCAATACTGCGTGTTATCAACTGGCCAATCATTCTTGATCAATCCTAAATTTTTCTTCAAGAGGTCTGATTAAGATGTCAATTCTGGATCTTTTGAGGTATCGTGGAACGACTTCTGCTAGGATGAAAACATATCAAGAATTACAAACATAGAATACAACAGATTATTCTAGCCTTATAAAAATAACTAAGGTGGTTGATCGAAGGGCAATAAAAACATAAAAAATTATTGATGGCCCTCATTTGTGAATATACTATAACTAGTAGCGCCACTGTTCTGTTATGGAGCCAAATTAAAAAGATCAATAAAAAGCAGCCAACACATAGATAGCCCTGAACCTTGGTAACACCATATTGTCAGAGCCTGTTAGCGTGTTAGAAATTGTTTCAATTGATATTAAAATCGCGCGTGACGTAGAATATAATATATTTTTACAATGAAAAAAATGGATCCAGAATTTAAAGGACAAGCAAATGAGTCCCAGGAGGGATATAATAATTTATTCGCTCATAATTATTCTTACTATAAACAATAAGGAGTTTTTGTTTGAACTTTACAGCTATATCAGCAGAAAGTCTCTTTTCCATAAGCCTTGGAAATTGCCTTTATTGTTTCCAATATTGAAACCAGGCATACTTTCATGCTAACAATCCTCGTATCGACCTAATGCCCTAACGATTTGCTCAAGTAAAGTGCTAGAAAAGATGATTACTCTAGGGAACATTTTGTTCTCATTTTCCTTTGCATGGGATTTTTCAACTAATTCTAATTGGATTTTAACGCTGACTTCAAATGTAATATTAGTTCTTGTCTGTATGCTCTATTTTTTATGTTATTTAAAAATTATGATTAATCTGAAATTAACCCTATCTATGTTTTGTTTCAGTATTAATGATGGCTTATTCAAGTAGGCAGAAATGCATAAAAGATCCTAATGCATTTGGTTCCATCTGGGGCTGCTACACACTTGATCGTGGAAGTTGCAATATAATAAGTCTAGTGAACCATGCATACAAGGTCTATCTTAATGTTCTCTTTGGTGACCAAGAAAAGAATTGGGTCCATAGACAGGCATAATTGCGAGGAAATCTTGCCTTGACAAAAGAAAACGAAAAGGTGAACCATTTTCATTCCCCATTGTTTGGTGAGAGCCAAAAAACCACGGAACTAACTTCTATATTTGCTTGGAAAACACTAAAGGTATTGCCAAATAAAACCACCGTATTATTTCCCTCATCACATTATTCCTTATGTAATTCGACATATTCCTCATTGTGAGGAAGTTCCAGTTTCAGGTTTTAATGGCTATGCCTTTTTGAATATGAAAACAGTAAATCCGATTTAGAGATTCAAGACATGGTCTTAGATTCCGAACACTCCTCTCTTATAAAATGAGAAACAGTCTTCGCCCATCAGAGTTTTAATTAGGTGTAACTGAATGACTTAGCACGTAATTTTGTACTCTCCAAGAAAGCAACTTAATACGCCTGCAAGTCTCTGATATATAAGAATAAGGAGAACATTTTGTTAACCTTTTTTCAGAAGACACAATTTGGCTACTGCCACGATACACAGGTACTCGAGTAGAATTTGTTGTTGCCTCGTATAACCTTAGAGAATGAAGATGACTTTGTGTCGTTTTAAGCGCCACATTGATCGTGTTCTTTTGCATAATGGCAAGAATTTTGATGCAATCCTTGTAAGTCACTAGGAGGATTTGTGAGAACCCATGGGGACATAAAAATGGTCATTGACTTATTCAAATATTAACTGCACAACTGGATAATTTTTGTGGATATAAAATTGGTCAAATTCTTCTTTGTACAACCCAAACGTTTCACCCTTTTTCCATGTTATATCTACATGTGGGACAAATGAGCTTGAAAATAACACTGGAACAAAAAGAAATTGACCTTCCGTGAATCTCTAGAAGCATTCGTGCCAAACTTTGTGAATGACCTAATCGCCAGGCGAAAGAAAATTTATTTTCTTACCACTCTATTTAAATTTGGCTTGATGAAATAGTTTGTGACAGCATTGAATACTGCCAGGGATTATTTTTAGTAAATAGATTCTGCTTTTCTTTCTTTGTCTTTTGAGAAAATCGAAGCTTGTATGTAATATGGAATTTGTTAGAAACATGAATGAGAAGAAGCAAACTGCCTGACTCTCACTCATGGCGATTATAAAAAAAGTTCATTGCTAACAAAAAAACAAATAACTATAAGGATTTGATTGCAAGTATGCCGTTGGTTTTTAGTCTTGGATGCAACATAAGTATCAAGCCTCATTATTGTAATAGTCACCTTCATTCACCATTTCCCAGAAAAGCTTGGAACTGTAAGTAATATACAGGAAGAGTGCTTCCCGAAAGCCATCTTGACGATGAATGAGCACTACAAAAGGAGATGAGAAAGAAATATGATGGCGAACTACTACTGGAGTATCAAACGCCCGACAAATTCATCTAATCCAAGAGCTACAGTACATTTCCTGCCATAATAGTAATAAATACAAAACCTTTGAGACAAAAAGATTCTTTATCTAAATGGTCGTATCAAGTCTAATTTAAACATAGTATGACACAGTTTTGCTTCGAAAAAACGTGACATCATACGATAGGTGTTATTGATAAAAATATTGTTAGGTGAATAATTAAATACTTTATAAGTTTAAATTGACGTAGATATTATGGGGACGTTATTCAGTTGTGAATCGATTGAAATTCTTAAGCGGTACTTAATGAAGGAGAGACTCAACGTTTTTAATAATCTGACTCAAGGAAGAATTGTTTTACCCCTAATTTAAGGCCTTTTTAAAAACAAAGGCATTGACAAAAGTCCTGCAAAGAAAATTATAATTCATTTACCAGGAACAACTAGTAAGAAATGTATAACGTTTCGCTGGTCCTTATATCTTACTTTAAGTTAATTAGTTTAAAAATTAATTTAATAAGTCTACTAAACTAATTAAAAAATTATAATTTAATATATTTTAAGATATTTTAATGCAGGTCACATATTTAAGTTTATCAATTTATGAAATTGATACAGAAGTTAAAGAAGTTATGTTAAGGAAGTTTTTCTGTTAGAAAAATCTTTTAAATAAACTGCTATAGGTAAAAGTTGATCGAGGGGATTTTTAGTGACAAAAAATTTGAAGGCTCCAAGGCATGATGAGATGCTTTATCAATTAAATCAATTGAAATTATAGGTTTACATTAATAATCCTTGTGATAGAATGGCCTGAGTCTGCCACGCCTCGCTTCTATCACATGTCGAAACTCATGCTTCCCACGTGCATCCTGCGAGAGAGCGTAGAACGGCGTTCTTATCGCCCACTATTCCCAAGTTTAATCAAGGAGGTTCAATCCCCCGTTTGCCTCCAGGCGTCGATGGAGCCAAATTGAATTAAGCTTATTGGAAAATAAGATTTTTCCAAGCGCTACTGGGACATTCCTTTGAATTCCCCCATTGTCTCCTACGCCGAGGGGCTGGCTCTGGCTACCTAGGCGATAGAATTTCGCGTTTGAAGAAGATCGAGATTATCTTCGTCAGGCTTCACGCCAATCCGGTCTCCCTTGTGCACCTAGGAACTCTCTACCCCGAGAACCCCCTTATTGTCCAGAAGAGGACAATATCTTTGAGTGCCAAGGTTCGTGCCTCTCAAGACGCCAAGTCAACAGGCCCCCCCCCCTGTTGTTCAGAAAGAAAAAAAACTTTAGAACTGTCATTGTTCTTTGAGTTCGTTCGACAAGAAACGGTTCTCCCTCCCTTGTTTTTCAGAAAGATAACCCCTTTAGAACAGTCATTGTTCTTCGAGCCCGTTCGACAAGAAACGGTTCTCGCCCCCCTGTTGTTCAGAAAGAGAACAACTTTAGAACAGTGATTGTTCTTCAAGCCCGTTCGACATAGAAACGGTTCTCGTTCCCCTGATATCACTTCAGTGATAATTCAATTCCCCCCTTTTAACGTTCTTCAAGAGAACGCTAGGTTACACCAATAACCTCAATTGTTCATCCAGAACATCTCCGGTATCCTGTCTCAAGGTTCGCTCGTACTCCCGAGCCCCACTTCTCTCTCACTCCTCGAAGTCAGTCCTTTCACCCTCGTCAAGAAAAACCGCCCCTAAAAACCCCTTCTCCTGGAAAAGAAATCGCCAGTTGGACCGAAGATTCCTTCAAATCGCCTTCCTCTGCACGACGACCTTATAAATACGTAAGCTAAGCATTGAATTTAACTATTTAACTTTGTGCCAACGGAACTTTGTGCTTTAAAAGGGTTTAGCTAACCCTTTCCCTACTTGTTTGTTTTGTCATTTTAAATCCCTCCAAATCTTAATCCTCCGCTTCGTCAAATATTCCCATGACCTTTTCATTTAATATGTATCTCCCATTTTAATCCCCGGTCATGTAAATATTTTCCATGTGTTGTTTTGTTAGATTAATTAATAAAATTCTAATTTATTAATGTTTGCAATATTATTTATTCTTTGGCTCCGTTGCACTTCTTAAGTATATTGAAGATAAATGAGCCCTCTCCAGGCCTATTTATTTACGTAGAGTCATTCTCGGCCATCTGATCAACCCGCACTCGAATATAGAATAATCCCCACAAAGAATAGATATATAATATATCCTCAGGAGCCTATTCTACGACAATCCAAAATATTTCAATACTCCACCAAAATCATTTTTTCCTAAATTAAACTATGAAAGCATTCAAATGAATGAAAAAAAGGATATATTCTGTTAGCAATGTTCGTTTTAATGAATGTGAAATAAAAATACTTCCTCCTTGACAGAACAATTTTGCATACATTATTTATAATAAATTTGCTTTAGAGTTAAACCATCCTAGTAAAGCTTTTCTTTTGGAGCTCTCCTCGAAACTTACGGGAAGGACGCGGAATTTGTGAGCTGGAATGTTCTTCTACCTTTTTGGAAGGATTATGACTTTTAGGTTTCTCTGACGAAGAAAGTTTCTGAAGTTTCAAAAGATAACCATTACCAGTGTATATTGGGACATAGCGAATAGTATAATCTTCATTAGGAGGCAATTTTTCAATTTTATCAATTTTCCTAAAGAACTGGATTTTGTGACCATTCAATTAGAAAGTTGAGGAACTTTGTTAATAGATTGTTTATTGCTTATTATATTCTTTTTCTCTTAGGCTAATTAGATATTCATATCTCAATTATTGTTTTAGTTCCTGAGGTTTTATATTAGTTTGATGGAAATATAAATCAATTGTTCTCTTGCTTTTTCTTTTGTAGATAACATAATTGGGATCTAAGTGATCTTTAATATTTGGTAATTCCGTCAGCATTAAATTAAATTTTGTATGATTATACTCATACATTAGCTTAATTAGGTTTAAAACATTAAAAGTTTAAGGATCTCCAATTAAGCTAACCTAATGTCTTAAAATGAAAGTTTAGAATATTTCTAAGAGATTTTAAGAAGTGAGAGAGAAAGTCTTTTACCTTTTAAGGTTGTATATAAAGCTTTATTAACTAATCATACGATTCTTTCTACTAATAGTAAAGTTCTTGTAGATTAGGATCCATCAATTTTTCATTAAATGCCATCATGATCTGTTAGATATTGCTTTATAGATTATTTTGCAACCAACTTTTGAGATAATCCTCAGCTCCTTTAAAAGTTTATTGATTATCAGAAACTAAAATCTTTGTTAGGTAAAAAGTTAATTAAAGTGAAATAGTTTTGTTTAGGAGAATTTCAGCAGCTAAATTAGTAAAGTTTTAGATGGTTGTTCTCATCTGTTATAGTAATTGGACCAGCATACTCCAAAGCAGCTGATTCAAATGTCAATCTTTCCTCAGCAAGTGGTACTAAAGTTGGAATTTAATATGCCTTGGCATAATAATTTTGAATAAAAGCAATCATTGATTCCTTAAACAACTCGTCTTTATTGGAATCCAAAATTGTTGTCTGAGTAATTTTTTTTTAATATAATATTGGATTTTAGTTAATTTATCTATATATGAATCATATTCTTACCTGTCCATTGTTCTTATAATCCCATTCTTATTAGAAATAAGTTTAACATTTTTTTAAGAATATAAGTAAATCGTTAAGCTTTTGTCCACTATTTAATTTGGCTAAGGTTTCTATTTCTTTATTAAGATGCATATCTTATTGAATTTTAATAAATTAATTGTTGGCTTTTTTTATCAGTTTAAGAATGTTGTTCAATACAATTATGTTTTTCTTCATTTTACTTCTTTAACAATTCAGGACCATGTTGGTAGGAGTCAAATTATTTATTAAATTTATTGAAAACTACACTACTGATGAGTAAATCTGCAGGAGTTTGACTTCCTGCTACATAACTAAATCTAATTTCATGCTTACAAACTTTGACTCAATTCTTAAGTAAAACAAATTTTAATTTTAGACATTTTTGAGTAACCAAGTCAGAATTATTGTGTTAAAAAACTGTTGATTACTTATACTTTCAGGTAAATAAATTTCATTACGATAATCGAAGATTTTAAACCTTAAACAAATAACCATTAAGTAAAAGTTGCAGATGCTCTAATCTTTTTAGATCAGAAGTATTATTGGTATAGCAAATAGCAGCAATATGCCTAACCTTCTTTAAGTTGTTGGGGTTATTAAATGTTTTATTAGAAAGCTAAGCTTCTGACCTACATGATTTCCTTACAAAGTTTTTTTCATTATTTAGTGTCTTTTCATTAATAATTGTTCATGCCAATCCTGTTTACCTTTTAAAAAGGAGTTGGAAACAAACTCTGTGGGTTCAATGATAGTCTGAAATAGACTAAGGAACTCCCTTTTGTTTTAAATTCTTGATTCTATCCAACAGATTTTTAATAAAAAGAATAGTCCTTATCTTTATTCCAACAATAAATCAAAATTTAGTGGCTTGTTGGTGTTCAGAACTTAAAATTTCTTGTTTATTAACAATTCCCTGATGTTCAGAGTGCTGAGATTACTACTGGTAAAGTCGAAAGTTTTATTTTTATTAAAATATTAACACTGTAATTATATAAAAACTTAATGTCCGAGATATTATCAGCTTTTAAAATTAAATCACTAACTCTATAATATCTAGAAAAACAAAATGGTGAAGTTGAGAAATAAATATAAGTATCGAAATTTTCTGAATTTTTTTAAACCCAAAGGATTACAAATGGTGAAGTTCAGAAAATTTATTTTTATATATCTTCTTCTATAGCTATATTTTAGAAACGTGATATTTTGAAAGGGGGGAAATTTAGTTTAGAGTTCCTTTTTAAAATTATGATAATTGGCGAAGTTCAGAAAATTAATAAAAATTTAACCATGGCTGCTTTTTTTAGATTTTAAATTTTAATCTTAGTAGCTAAGCGCAAGCTTTCCTCGTATGGAAGAGTGGCGAAGCCATTGCCTTGTTATCCATATAAAAGATTAGATAAACATAAGATGAGATTCATTTTAGTTTCCTTATCAAAAATATGTTAGAGACACTGCTGAATGAGGAAGTGGCTGCTTTCATTTCCAAATGTTCCTCTGTTACAAGTATGGCAAATTAGATTTTTACTATTAGGTGGATAATTAGGATTTGTAAGCCACTGGATTTTAAGGGTTTTTCAGTTATTTCACTTAGGTATTTTATTTCTAAATAACTTTTTTTAATGTTCTCAATCATTAAATACTTAACATGAGCTTTAAACGAAGCTTTGCTAAAGAAGGCAATAATGATGAGCATACATCTACAGTATCATGAATGGCAATGTTCTCTGGTTTATGCTTACCAGAAAGATGTACCAAAATTCTACCTTTAGTTGTTTCCATATTTAAGATAACTGGAAACTATAGCACATAAGTATCATTTTACATTAAATCATCTGATAATGTGAATATTATTTAAGATATGAATATAAGAGTGTAAAAGATTTCCATTTTTTACATTTTTTTAAAGTTAAAATTAGCCAATTTGCTGAAAAGTTAAAATTGGGAATCAAACTATGTTTTAAGACATTCCAAGCTATATTAACTGGCAGTCTCTCATTCTCAATTCAAACCCCTTCATAAATTTTTTGTAGCCAGGATTTAGGTTTAGCAGAATAAACACAATAATACGTTTTCTATTTGGTTAAAAATAGTAATCTCTCATGATACGCCTTTTAGGCTCGGGGTACTCAAAATATTAGTAGTGAAATTATCGACCATTCAAAGAATCAGAAGTATGGTTTGGAAATTAAGTTTATCTGGGGGAATCATAATCAGATGGAGAACCATTGAAAAACTTTCTAATGTTGTATTGTAATCAAGCTTCATTAAAAGATTCTATTTTACAGCAAATAATTTAGGACTTGAAGCACCTAAAATTAATTCAAAGTCTGAAACGCTATCAGAATTTAATTTTACAGCTAGATGATAAACTTTAGGGGGTCAGATAATGTTGAGGTTTACTTAAATCTTTGACCTCAAACGTATGTTAATATCTTCAATTATAATAGCTTCTAATTTTTAGTGGCGAACAACTCTACATCTCCCTATGTCGGTCGGTCGGTCCTGGTTTTGCTTTTTGTTTGTTTATATAATAATAGTGTAACTAATCGGCCATTCTAACGAGATTTGAAACCCTTATGTTGTTTTACATTCTCTTTTGAATGCTATAATTGCTAAAGTCCTCCCAATGTTAACTCAGGAATTATTTTGTTTTTGGCAATAACATCATAACTATTTGGCCGATTCTAACGAAATTTAAAGCCCTTATGTTGTTTTACATTCTCTTTCGAATGATATAATTGTTAAAATTCTACAAAGGTTGGCCCGGGAATTATTTTGTTTTGGTAATAAACTATAATATGTTATGCTAGGATGGCATCTAGTATTTTTAGGCTAGACAACACTAAGCTATGCTTGACTAGGATATAATAGGATAGTATAGGCTACACTTTTCTAGGATAATTAATGCTAGGCTAGGTTATACTATGTTAGGCTAGGCTAAGCTACACTAGGCTAGGCAGGGCATAAAAGGCTATACTAGTCTACGCTACGCTATGGTATGCTAGGTAAGGCTATGATATACTAAGCTATGCTACACTAGGCTAGGCTTCACTATACCAGGCTAAGATAAGCGTGGCTTTGCTAGGGTATGCTAGACTATGGTATTCATGCTATGCATTCCTAGGCTAAGCTCAAATAGTATATTCTAGGCTATGCAATACTATGATATACTATAGTAACTAGGGTAGGGTTGGGTAAGATAGGCTATGATGAGCTATACTAGGCTAGAAAATGCTAAGTAGGCTATTATAGGATAGAATATACTAGGATAAGCTAGGCTATACTATACTATGCTATGATATACTATACTATGCTAGGCTAGGCAGTATTTACTATGTTAGTTAATCTAGGCTAGTGTATACTAAGCTAGGCTTTATTATGCTAGGTGAGGTAATATTATGGTAGGCTATCCTACGGGCTGCTAGGTTTTGCCAGGCTACTATTCGAGACTATAATAGGCTAGGCTATAAAATGTTATACTATTCTAGACAATACTAGGCTATAAGAGTATATGCTATGCCAGGCTATACTATGCAATAATATGCTATGTTATACTATGCTATAGTATGCCATAATGCGCTATGATATACTATTCAAAACTGTGTATCACGCTTTATTGCAAGTCAAATCATTGGCTGATATTTTAAATATTAAACATTGTATAAATGTGAAACTTGATCCACTGAAATATCGTAGGTATCTACGTACGCAGTTAGAATTTTAATCGTATTGATAAGATACATAGAAAGTTATGTTGAGTTATGTATTTTGATGTGCTTTCAACTGTGTCACGCTTTATTGAAGGTGTACGAAAATACCCCTGAAACGACGTCTGACAGCTACAGAGAGAACGCGGATTGTTGTAGGTCTCGCAGAAGGCTTATCCGTTGGAGAATGAGCCCAATAGCTTGGGCGGATACAAGAACATTGAAGGCGTATGTGGAAAACCCCATCACCAAACCAAGGCAAGATAAAGTTACTAGAAGAAATGTATCCCATTGTGACATCAGCAAAAAAGCCCTCGGTAGCATAAGTGCTGACATGATTGAAAGTGCTGGAGTTGCTCTTTTGTCCAGAAACAACGGGTGTAGGATCCTTAAAAAGACGGCCAAAAGTGTTAAGTGCATCGCTACACCCATGCTGAGCAAGAATCACAAGGAGAAGCGTATTGATTGGGCACAGAATCACATGAAGATCAATTTCCAAGATGTCCTCTTCACGGATCAGCCAGAGCTACTATGCATGGTCCCAACGGATGTGCCAAAGTTTGGGTACCTCTTGGAGCCTCTCGTCCGCATTGTATTCGGCGGCAAAAAGGAGGGGGTAGTGTCATGTTTTGGGCGGGAATCATATGAAATGAACATGTCGGGCCTTTTCGAGGTTCAGAAGGTCTCAAACTCAACAGCATCTCCTACAGTGCGTTTCTGGAGGAGCAGTTTGCAGCATGGTTATATGATATTTCACTCTCACGCGACGGCGATTGATTTTTATGCATGATGATGTACTTTCGCATTCAGACAAGGCTACACTCTCGTCCCTTACAACTTTGGAAATCACAGGCCAATCAGTAATGATCTGGCACCTCTGCTCTTCTGCCTTAAACCCTATCGAACAGTTCTAGTCGATCGTGAAGAGGAATATGTATGAAGGAGGTATCCAGTTGTCATCGAAGGATGCCCTGTGAGATAAGATCAAAATGGTTGCAGGTACCATAACATCTTCCCAGATTAGTCGGTTAACAGATTCTGTGGACAAAAGACTGTTTGATGTCATTTCTAAACAAGGAAGTTACGTAGGCAAATAAAGTACAGTCCCCAAAACTGAAATGTGTTTGTTTCATATCTTTTGCTGCTATTCTTTGGCAGTGTCTTTCATTATTACAATAAAATGGTAATACAGAGGTACCGCCTAAAAAGGGGTCTGCACACACTTTTCGTGATATATCCTTTATTCATTCACTAATCACCCTTACCTTGCAGGACATGACAGAAGCAACGCCTGTAAACACAACTAAATCTCAATGGGAGCTCCAGCAAAGAATATACTGCGTCAAAAATTACTACAAGACAGGGTCGTCAAGAAAGTGCAGGAAACTTTCGTGCATCAGTTCGAATGTGAAAAAGCCCCCCCAAGAGCAGAATTCAGAAGTGTGTGGACCACTTCGAGAACTATGAGACAGCAGAGAACCTCAATGCAGCCAGTGACAACTTTCCAAACCATTCAGGACGCCACAGCCAGCGTACAGCTAAGTTGGGCGAGAGCGTGAGAGAGTTAGTTCAGCAGAGTCCAAAAATGATCTACGCGCAAGCGAAGTGCTAGTAATGGATGTAAAGGCCTATTTATACAGAATACAGACGAAGCAGACCCTTACAGCCTCAGACAAGGAGCAGAGAAAGGCTATGGCATTCAAGATACTGGAGAAGATTCAAAAGTCCCCAACTTTCCTTAACCTTCTTTGGACCTCAGATAAAGCTCAATTTTATCTTGAAGAAAAAGCAAACTCGAAGACAAATATATATTCTGGGTGACCTCCAGACCAAATGAGGTAGCTACCATGTCCATACACCCCCCTTAGTGCACGGTATAGACTGCAATCTCAGCCAGAGGCATCATTAGACCATTCTTCTTCGAGGAATCGGGCGCAACAGTGACAGTCATCAAGGAGCGGTATGTTGAGGTCCTCAAAACCTTCAAGAGGTTGCTGCAGACCCTGTTCCAGTCGCTTATGGGAAAGCTCTGGTTCCAGCGAGATGAAGCAAGCTCTCACACCCCAAACCTTTCCCGAGCTTGGCTGAAAGAGACCTTTGGTGGCCGTGTGATCAGTCTCAAGACTGATTTTGAGTGGGTACCTCACAGCCCAAACCTTAGCCATCCCCAGATTTCTTTCTCTGGGGCTACTTTAAAAACAAGGTGTACGCAGGGAGAGTCAGGATCAACACAGAACTCAAGAAGCCATCAGGGAGCCATTAGTCGGTTGGTTTGTAATTACATCATGGATACCTTTGTGCTGCGCCTCAAGAATTTCACAAAGCTAAATGGACGTCATCTCCAACACGTGGTCTAGAATAAAAAAAGTCCAAAGACTCTCACGTTTTGATATGATATTTTAAACACAATAAACTAGTTAGCACCAAAGTCTAATTCAATCCTTGCAGAAAATTAAGAAATGAGGCATATCGAAATTTGGGGACCGTTTTTTGTGGTTAACCCTGTATAACGATAATATTTTTTTTCATTACCTTAAATTGGCATTTTCGTACACCTGCAATAAAGCGTGACACAGTTGAAAGCACATCAAAATATATAACTCATCATAACTTTGTATGTATATTATTAATACGATTGAAATGTTAGCTGCGTACGTATCTACCTAGGATATTTTAGTTAATTAAGTTTCACGTTTGTACAAAGTTTAATATTCAAAATATCAGCTAAATTTGACCTACAATAAAGCCTAATCCACACTTTAGACTATCCAATTAGGGTGTTAAAAAAGTTAAAGTTTGCTATTTTAATTACAAAAATATAAATTTTAATATAATTTAGTTTTGTTTATAAGCTAATAGAAGGTTGTGACGTTTTAGTCGCAGGTGACTCTACATCTCACTATGTCTCTCCATCAGTTCCATGTTTAATTTTTTTAATAACATTGTAACAATTCGGCTGAGTGTAACGAAATTTGAAACCCTTATGTTGTTTTACATTCTGTTTCGAATGATATAATTGCTAAGGTCCTCTTAAGGTTAGCCAATGAATTAGTTTTGGTGGGCAATAACATGATAACTATTCGGCTGATTCTAACGAAATTTGAAACTTTTATATTGTTTTACTTTCCCTCTCAAATAATATAATTGCTGAAGTCCTCCTAAGGTTAGCTTAGAAATTAGTTTTAATTAGTTATAACATCATAACTATTTGGCCCATTCTAACGAAATTTAAAAGCCTTAAGGTGTTTACATTCTCCTTCGAATCTTAAAATTGCAATGGTCTTCCCAAGTTTACTCCGGGAGTTGTTGAAAGTTTTGAAAGGCGTAAGGACATACAGTGGCGGCAACAAAAAAAGTGACATTGAATATTGGCAACAGAAATCGATACACAAAATCGCTTTCACTATTTTACTTGCCAACAATTCAATGAAAATGTGCGGAGCTTATGCCGCAAGTGGACGACTCTCCTGGGCTAAGACAACAGAACTGCGCTCTATTGGAACTCAGTGTCTCGTTTGAGCTCGTACAACGAGGTTTTAGTATATGGCACTCCAGCGTGCTGATTATCTGCATTCGTGCCTACATTTGACGTGCTATAACTTCTGTGCAAGTGGATACAATGGGGTGGAAAAAGCTTTCTATGACAGAGAAAAGCCGTGCCTTGACCCTATTAGAGCAGGAAAAGTCTTTTATTGATGTAGCAGCAGATTTAGTAACCTCAAAAATACGATTCATCGCCTAAAACGTGCAGCTGAGTTATTGCCACCAGGTACCATACCAAAGAGGAAGGAGGGCATTGGTGCAGCTAGGAAGACATCTCCAAGGACTGATAATATCCTAAGGCGTAAAGTGATGTCAGACCCTTCTGTAACCTCCGCTTCAATCAAGAAAAAACACCCAGACCTCCTCCAGAACGTTGCCCTCAGGACCATCAGTCATCGCTTACAGAAGGACTTAGGCCTACCGTCTCGCCGCGCTGCCAAGAAGCCACTTCTTACCAAGGCTATGAAGATGGAAAGGCTCAATTTTTGCAAGACCTATAAACATTGGACAGCTGCCCATTGGAAGAAAGTCATGTTCAGTGATGAGAGCACCTTTAGGCTGGTCAGAGGAGAGTCAAAGATCGTGCGTCGTCCCAGCACTGTGTCTCGGGATGACCCGAAATATACCGTGAAAACTGTGAAGCACCCTGATAGTGTGATGGTGTGGGGTGCCTTTAGTGGAAAAAAGGGCAGAGGAGGTCTGTACTTCCTTGCCAAGAATGTAGCCATGAGGGGGACTAACTATCTTGAAGTTTTGAGGCAGCACATGCTGCCATTTTGGGAAATTCATCAGTGTGAATTTTTCATGTATGATGGTGCCCCTGCTCACAGGTCCCAGTTAGTAAAAAGGTTCTTCAATGATAATAATATTAGTGTTTTGGAGTGGCCTGGTAATTTCCTGGACCTAAATCCTATTGAGAATGCTTGGAATCTGATGAAATCCAAAGTTCAAGAGACAGCACCCAGCAGCATCAAGGACCTGATAGAATCACTGAAGCAGATCTGGGTTACGATCGACCCCACCTACTTCGCAAACCTCACTGAATCAATGCCCAATCGACTCAGGATGGTCATCAAGTGCAAGGGCAACATGACCAAGTAATAACTTTCATGAAATATTCATAATAAAATATGTAAGTTACATTTTTCTGTTTTATTTTCCCCGAATTGTCACATGTCACTTTTTTTGTTGCCGCCACTGTAAATCAGAATAAGTGAGGGTACGCAACTTTTTGGTCAGTAAACCTTGTTTATATTATCCTAAGTTACTAAGATCTTCCATTTTTAAGTAAGCAACTTTATAATTTAGTTCTTTCTCGTTAATTTACTAAAGTACACATAAAGAAGAATATATTCTAGACTTAATATTATATTTTGAATTGAATTTACGGTGTTAAATATATGTCTTAGAAAATCATTATGTGATTTACTCTTTAATTACTATTCTATTATTCACCAAATTTTGAACTAAAAAAAAACTTTATGTGGGCTGGAGTTGCATAGCAAAAGGAAAACCCCAAAGCTTTAATTCAAGTATTATGGAGAAGAAATTAACATTGAGATTTACGAGTCTCCGAAGATACCGTTCACTAAGAACCCACAACTGTGGAGGTATAATAGTAATAATAGTTAATTGTCCATCAATTTTGGCGATGACGTCACTACATTCCCTTAACCCTGGAGTACTGAACATGGGTATAGTTTGCCCGAGTCTAGTGACGTCATGCGCATTTCTCCCTCTCCCTCCCAAGGCAAGATGCTTGGAGTCTGTGTAGTTTCAGTCTAGCGAACGCTCTCATACAGTGAGGCCACGTCGGTCCACTCCTTTGCTTGGATTTCTCGTTAGACTCCTGTTTGGGTACCGTTTACCTTAGTTCAGTGCTATTTATAGTAAAAAATTACTGGGCAACCTGTAACTGAGTTCAGTGGCAATAGCGTACAAAGAGAAGTTATAGTGATGGTGTAGTGATAAATTTCTCTCTTTTCAGGCTGTAATTCTTATTTCGGGTGACTAATAGTGTTGACTTGTGCCTGAGATGGCGAAAGAACAAAACCTGAGTGGGCTAGAGATTGGTGAAACGCTGGTTACTCTAGATAGGGATGACGATAATGATTCTATTGAAACTGTGTACTTTATGACAGTGAGAATGATAAAGAATATGTTCCAGAGCCACATGGAATGGCTGATGGAGAAGACGTTCCTTGCCGACGCAAGCAAACAAAGGCGGGTGGTGGGAAGACAAAGAGGCCTAGGCGCCTCCTACCTAGACATCAGCTACAGCCTCTACCTTTGCTGCCGGAAGGTCCCCAGATGAGTCATGCTTGAAAGTGCGTGCACGAACCATTAATAGCCTCAATGGACATGTGTAGCACACAGACCCGGTCAACAGAACATCTGTCACAATACCAATTCGTGATCTTCTCCCAGCCATGCAGATGGCATGCCCCAGGCATCACAAGTTTCAGCTAACACCAATCAACTGTTTTGACTACTTTATGGATACTGATTTCTTAGGCCTAATACAGATACACAAACATGTACATTGACTTGAAATCTAACCAGTATACCCGAAAAACTGCCACAGTTGATAAAGAAACAATTCCTGAAATAATGGCACAGAAAAGATGTTCAGTTAAAGTTATGGTTCTGCGCTGTATCGGTCATCAATGTCGGAGCGTCGACATTGCTTCCTACTGCCTCGCCTTCGCTTTGATGACAGCAGTACTAGGGCAGAAAGGTAGACGACTTAGAAGTTTGCAGCTTTCAGGGAGCTCTGTGACAGTTTATTGAGAAGTTAAAGTCTGGTTATGTACCTGGCACAAACATCACAATTGATAAACAGTTTCTTAGGTTCAGAAGTAGATGTATTTTTCAAACATATATTCCAAATAAACCTGCCAAATATGGAATAAAATTAATAATGGTATGTGACAGTGTAACTAAGTATATGCTGAATGCCTCCTCCTATCTGGGCAAACAAACGCAACCACCCACTGGTAAGAACTTGGGGCACCACATCACAATACACCTAGTGTAAGCCTACAAACACCCAAACAGGAATATTACGGGGGAAAATTGGTTTTCATCTGTCTCCTTTGTACAAGAGCTCTTAAACAATTACTGGCTTAGGTATGTAGACACACTGAGGAAAAAGCCACAAGTTACCAGCTCCGATGACAGACAAGCAGATGATCAAAAGAGGATGCACGGCTCTCCTGTTTGATACAGACATGACAATTGTGTCACATTTACCTGATAAAAATAAGAAGAAATTTGTGCAGTTGATCTCTTCCATGCACCAACAACCCGTGATTGATGAAGGTGAGAAGCCAGAGATTATCCTATGTTACAACAGCACAAGGGAGGGGTTGGCACATTTAATCAACTTTGTGCCAGATATACGTGCAGCCGAATGACCATACGTTGGCCTTTGTAATTATTATATATACTGGTCAACACTGCTAATGTCAACTCCTATGTCACATAAAACGCTGTGAGGAAACATAATGGACAGAAGGAGCTTTCACGCTGGAAATATTTAATTGAGCTGGCAGAACAGATGATGCGACCATGAGCAAAAGAGAGGATGTCCTTCAAGAAAATCCATAGAAGTACCCTCATGACCATCAAAACAGTGTTTGGCTCTAACATCCCCCATCAGCAACCAGGAACCTACGCTGTGAAAAAGAGAAGTGCCTTGTGTGACTGGAAGTCTACTGGGAAGACCAAGTTCTGTTGCTTACCCTGCCAGCGAGCAGTGTTTCAGGAGCACGCAGCCAAAGTCTGCAGTGAATGCAATTAGATACAGGTAAGTTAGCATTCGTTCTATGTATATTATAACTAATTCCACTTTGGATATATCCCATGACATCTATTTAAATGCATTGGGAGGCCTGAATGTATATACTCGCAAGCATTATGCACAAAGTACTTGATACATGTCCTTTCTAGAATACTCAAAAACCTCCGAAAACACATATTTCAACGGAGGATGGGTGTTGATGAGTCAAAGTAGGAGTGCTTGGACGGATTACCAACAAAAATAAAAATAATTCCTTCCAGGACGGAAGTAATGATTTTTTCATATCAATCATTCATGAAACACATTTGTTATTCATTTGCTGTGGTTCTACTTTTCTTGACAGATAGTTGAGCCATTGGTTTGCACACAAAGATGGCGGTCATCAGCTTCACGTTTATTGTTTTCATTTACGGATATGTTAAAGTCAGCAATATCTTATTTTTCATTATTTTTTCTAATGTTCAGAAATAAATATTTGTTTCAATTTTAATCACTTGATAATTACTTTACATCTAGGAAGATATGTTAAAGTACTTATGGTTCAATATTCTTTTCAATAAATGGAGGGGAAGTATATTTTTTCTATATTTTAAACCTGGGTCTGTCAGACCCCAGGTTACCTGAAGTATAACGAAATTAAAGTCACCTGAGGAGGGTTAAATAACCCAGAACAGCATTCAGCCATAGTTAAGTAATTAACGGCCAAGCTGCACTCACTTTTTCTTATTTGCTTGCGTACTCAGGGGAACGGCTTCCTTCCCTCTTCTCTCATTAGATTAATCCCATCATCCGCTAACGGAACCAAGGAAAGGTCAACTGAGCGTCCTTTCGCCCTATTTCACACCACTCGACAAATCAAATCCCCTCCATATATATATATATATATATATATATTTATATATATATATATATATATATATATATATATATATATATATATATATATATATATAGGCTATACCTCGAGACTCATTCTTTGGATAAATGCACGTAATTTTTATCTTTTTTTCTGTATTAACTCAGCGATGGAGAATTTTTGAATTTAAAACATATGAATGTGTTGTTCGCTCATTGCTCAGTACTAGAAATGCTCAGTTTGAGCTAGAACGAAGCATCTAACTTAGCAGCAAAAATGAAGGAATTTGAAATAGCCATAATCTGTCTTTTGGATATTTATTGTGGAATGCTTGAATGACATAGGCAGGAATGTTCAGAAAGTCGAAATTGATATCACACCTTACCTATGAAAGCCTACTTGAGTTCATCAAATCAAGTCCTTAGCCAAAAATTACACATATCGCTGAGAAAATACTTCTGTCAAATAAAATTTCAAATTGCCTTTGTGAACAAAATAAATATAAAAACCTTCTTTACAATTAAGGATCCGGTTCCAAAGAGTCTACGGAGTTCGATTATATACTTATTTAGATGTCCTGGGTGTTCCCAAGGTAAATATATCGGAAGCTCCGTGAGAACTCTGGAGGAAAGATTCTCTTCCCATATGGGTATAAGTAATAGAACCGGTAAGATACTTGAAACCTAAGAAAATTCAGCGATAAGAGATCACGTAATAAAGTGTAAAAGTGATATCTCCTTAGAAAACTTTAAAATTCTGAATTCGCACAAATGCCCTATTACACTTCGAATCTTAAAAACACTTTATATAAAACAGCTCTCCCCGAATTTAAATAATGATCTCTCGTCGGTTCCACTCCTTGTTACCTGAATTCGTTTGGATGTAGGTGGCGGGGCGCAGTTTTGGTGCTTCTGGGTCGGCCGGATCACGTAACACGCTCGGTGGCAAGGTTTGTGATTTTGTATATTTGGTTTTGCCAATTTTTCCTTCAATTATTCGTTTAAAATTCATTTTAAAATGGTTTTATATAATCATTAGATTCCTAAATCAAATCTCCCCTACCTTAATAGATTTTAGCAATTATACACTCGCTAACTAATTTAAATATTCAAAATCCTTCCCTAGTCTCTCTATTGTAAATTTGAGCCCCATTTCGAAATATTCCCTTTATCTCTAAATTTGCGATTCAAAGCTAATAGTAGCTATTAAAGTTCTTGATGTAAATTTAGCAGTGTGCTCTCTTAGAAGGTGCAAAATATTTTGTTTCGTTTATTTGTATTTTAGGCCTAAGAAGATGACCGTATTCTGGTCGAAACGTCGCCAGTAAAAAAAAGGATGATACCAGCTATTTTCCTCCTTGGGATTTCTGTTAAACATTATATATATATATATATATATATATATATATATATATATATATATATATATATATATATATATATATATATATATATATATACGCTGCGTGGGTAAAACCACTTTCCAAGTCCAATTAAGGATTTGTAAGCATCGAGGTTTCTCTCACTATACTAAAAGACCATTAACTACGAGGGGGAATTTTCTTCCATTCGAAACCATTCAATATTTTTTTGTTTTACTGTTTGTGTTTTCCTCAGTTTCTAATTTTCTCCAATTAACTATGTTTTAATTTAAATTTGGTTTTAATACATATTCTAATTTTTGTAAAATTGACCGAATACTCTGTTGAGGATGTACACATTGGATGTACGAACGAAACGTTCAGATTAAATGTTCCAATTTATCATGTTGGCTTTACTCTTCATATTGCGCCGTTTCCCGAGGACTCGGCTTATTAGCTCGAGTACATATATATATATATATATATATATAATATCTAAGAATGCTGGCGATGGCCTCAGGGACACAAATTGTCTTAATCAGGCCCTGACTACAATGTAAATATTACTATCGATCGTAATGAACTTTTCCTCCCTTTCGAAAACACCCTTTTAATTCACCCTTCCATAACTGCCAGGCAATTATATTTCATAACCAAATCTCGTAAACGTTATGCAATTCTCTTCTTTTGGGTACGAACAATAGCTGCTCGTAACCAGATGCAATAATTCCACTCCTGCCATCTCCTTTTCCTCTAAAATCGAAATCACTTTAAAGAGTACCGTTACTTGCTAAATTATTGACTCTTCTACCTTTCTTAAGAAGAATGGTATCAAAGTTTTTGGTGGATACCGAGGAAGAAACTTAATAATTACTACTGGGTCGATAGTAGACCGTTATCGGTGGGCATCAATTAAGTACTGGAGTGTAAATACAAGTGTCACTGTGTAAGTGACGATTGGTACCAGTTATCTGCCTATGTTTCCTGAGTAATCAATAGAAGGTTAGTTTCGCAATATGGAATAGGTTTTCGCTAACATCATAAAAAATATGATCATAAAGGATTTTAGGATTTTTATACATTTGCATATTAAATTAGGTGTAGTAAAAAATATCATTTAATCAATGCCTACTACCATTAATTTATAATACTAAAATGCTAATACATAGTTTTTTAGGTTTTTTAATACCAGTCAATGGTGATGGTCAGGTCTTTACTTAATTCTTCACAGAGGGTGTTTCTCATCAACAGGGTCTTGACTCTTGTGTTTTTATAGTATATTCGTAGAGATAACTTACTGACATTTTCTTGATAGTGTTAATTTTTATAATAACTTGTAGTATGATTTCCTCTGTTTTGTAGCCATCCATCATTTGTTTGTTTTATTAGAGGAGTATTAGTTTTTTACCTTTTCCCTTTCCTCCTTTACTTCAAACTTTGAGTTGAGAATTTTATTCTGTTGTTGGTCTGAATTCTCTGTTGGAGTAGGCATGGTTGATTAGGATCTGTATTGACTTTCGAAATTCTTCCTTAAGTCAGTTACATGTTGAGTATTCTTTGATACCGATTCTTATGTATGAGGACATTACCGATTTTTTTCATAGTTCTTGGTGCACTCACCTTTAGCTTTTAGGCATCGACCATAGTCTGTTCCTTTTCGATAGACGGTGGTGATATATTAGTTTGTTCGCTCTTTTCTTCAGTTGGTCTCTTGTGTCTCACATCATTCTTTGGATTTTCAGGTCTTACATACTGGAGTATGTTAATTTAGCCATGAATTCTTCTTTAGTAAGTAGAATGAGGACGATGGACTTTTCTGCTCTTCTAATGTTGGTGTTATTATAATCTCGATATTTTCTGAGGAACTTTTCCATTTCTTCTTTTAGGGGAGAGCTTTTGTTCTTTGTGCGTTTTTTAGTTCATTGATGCTTAAATTTCAAGCATTCCTGCTTCTCATTTTTGGGGGGTTAAATCCTATTACAGCAGTTCTTATTTTAAATTTTGTTTATTTTGTTGTATTTCCGATTAAATTGACAGTTTAGACCAAAGTTGAGGACATTTTTCAGTCTTTCGTCAGCATCCTATTAATAAGAAACCTCTCTAAAAAAATGTATAATTCGAATTTGGACTAGAATTCTCATTCAATAAATCAATATATTGGTATGACTACTACTACCCTCAACCGACCTCTAAAGATACTCATGCAAGAAAAAGAATATTACAACGAATAGCACAACGAAAAAATTACAAGAATAATTCTGGTTGAAAACACTATAATCTTCACAAGAACCTCGGATCTTCGTCGCCTGAAGGAGTACCTAACATTTTATGCTAAAAGTAAAATGTACACTGATTTGGACCTATAAAATCTTCAAAGAACGGAGGTTAGATGGTCCTTCCATAACTATCAGAGAGAATGTCTCGTTAAGGTGCCACCAACTGGGAACGTTACAAAAGTACTCAGTCAATACTTACTAGCTGACCTAAGTAAATCAACGTTGGAGGAGATGAATGGAGAACTGGAGAGAATAACTGCATCTATCATAGAAGCAGACGGCGATTGTGTACCTAAGACAGGGTACAAAATCACTTCCCAAACCCGATGGAAAGAGGAGATGAAGGCAATAGCGCTTGTGCAAAAATAAGCGTATGAAAAAAAATCAGATATACACGTTTAAACCAAGAAAGAAGCTCGCTGCTACGAGGTCTAAGCACTGAACCTTAAGAAGTATTTAACCTAAAGTAAGCTAAAGCTTAAGACAGCCTAATATCACTAGTAGATAGCCAGTTGGCTGCGGCTAAATTCTCCTACATCAGAAAGATGAAAGAACTGCCAAGAAGAGAAAAAACTCGAATTAAAGAGAACGGTGAGTATATAGAGGAGCTTGCAGTCATGGAGTAGAGATTTAAAAGTTAATGAAAAGATATCTTTTCTATAACTCCTAAAGACAACGAAGAATTCGTCAAGGAATTCCAGGCCCAAGTAATTGAGGACCTCATTCAGATAATACAGCACTTGCATTCACATTACCAAACATGTGAAAGTAGGGAGATGATAGACCATAGTCGCCCCATAACAAAAGAGAAATTTATCAAAAATGTAAAATCCTTTGAACAAAGGGCACCGTTCTGGACGTGCTTCACCCCAAAAAACCTAGTGCCTGCTTCTACCAGATCATTCAGGGAATCACAACCATTTTCAATTGTTCTTTATGGGAACTTACTTCCCCCCCTCCATTCAATCTATTACACTGGTCTGCGTCAAAAATGTACCTTAGGTTTTCTATAGTGTTTCTTAATAAAATTGACCTCCTAAATCCGAATCTGTCATCCGTTTTTCTCTATCACCTCCAGTTTTTGGCGATACAGGGGGTGATAATAATTTTATAATTTATACATCTCCTATATTACATCAAATTTCAATAGTTTTTGCACTGCTCTATTCGCAGTACATTTTGTGTACATTTTAAGTAATTATGCAAATAGGTTTATATTTTGCAGGTTAAAAATTGCTTAGCATTATAATAATAAGAATAATAATAATAGTGGTTGAGTTAAAAATGAACAGAAAATGTAAGAATAGCTCCGACAGATTTTGCTATGTTTGCGGCAAAGTGACTTTTCCCGAGCAGCAAAGTACAATCCCTCCTGTAATTAAATCTTTGTATCATGCATATTTTGGAGTAAGGCTAAAAGATCGAGATAAAAGTTTTGCACCACATATCTGCTGCAAGGGATGCTACATAAGTTTAAGAGGCTGAAGTCAGGGCGAACAGAAGTCCCTCTCTTTTGGTGTTCCCATGGTGTGGAGAGATGGCAAGGACCACACTACGGACTGCTATTTATGCATGACAAATCTTAAAGGTGAGCATTGTATCAAGTATTTAAGCTTTCTGTATTATACTGGCTCCTGAAAATGTCATTATTATGCAAAGACTTAGCATAAAATTAAAAACTAACATAGTTCACTTCAGCATGAACATATCCTTTACTAAACATTTCTGTACTATCTGCAACTCCAAATCAATTTCTTTATGTAATATGCAATTATATTTTCCACAGGTATAAATAAGACGAATAAACATAGTGTGGCATATCCGGATGTTCCTTTTGCAATCAAACCCCTGCCCCATGGCCCAGGAATTCCTATACCTTCTCCCCCTGAACATATAGAGGTACATGAAGAGATGAATATGGAAGTTGACCAAGATTATGACACATCTGAGTCTTATCAGGTTTCCACACATGATATGGTCGCAAGACCATTCACTCAAGTTCAGTTAAATGACCTGACCAGGGATCTGGGGGTTTCAAAGGCGAATACACAACTTTTTGGCTCTCGACTTCGTGAAAGTAATCTTCTCACTTAAGAAACAACATTTAGGGGGGTACAGACATAGAGAACAAGAGTTTCGAAGCTATTTTTTACATCATTCTTCCAGCTCTTTAGTATACTGTGCCAATATTAAAGGACTTGTTGAGGCCCTTGGAATTCCCTACAACCCATTAGAATGGAGACTGTTCATAGATTCCTCCAGAAGAAGTTTAAAAGCTGTGTTACTGAATATTGGTAACAAGATAGCTTCCGTTCCTATAGGCTATTCAATCCAACTTACTGAAAGTTATGAAAATATGAAAAAATTGCTGGATGCAATAAATTACTTCAGCTATAAGTGGAGGATATGTGGTGACTTAAAGGTAAGATCATTTTACACTTGGCATTTCTAAGCTTTTTGATATTGACATTTTCATTTTTAATTGTAAATACTTGTATACACCTTTTGGTCAACTTACATTTTACAAGAATGCAAATCTGGAAATCATGAGTCATTTTTTAGTTATATTTTTTGTTGAAGTTTGTCCCTATAGGTTAATGCATCCTATTGGGTTAATGAGGAACTTATCCTAATTGAGAAGGTATACAACACAACTCAATAAACTCAAAATAAGATGTACATATATCTAATTAGTTCCAATACGATGATTTAATGCATCGGAATACAGGATTTCTCAGTACATATTCATATTCTTATTGTTTTAAGAAATATTACTTTGAATTTGTTTTTAGAAATATTACACTGAATTTACATACCGTGCTAATTTTTTTTCAGGTAGTGTCTCTTACACTTGGGACGCAAACAGGCTACACGAAGCATCCCTGTTTCCTATGTTTATGGGACAGTCGTGCAGATAGTATGCACTATGAGAAGAAGGTTTGGCCTCCACGAGAAGCATTTAGAATTAGATCAAACAATGTGATAGCTGAACCTTTAGTGCCTCCTCAAAAAATACTCCTCCCTCCACTGCATATAAAGCTTGGCATAATGAAAAATTATGTCAAAACCTTTAATAAAGTAGGCCAAGCTTTTAAATTTCTTCTTCAAAAATTTCCACAAATCAGTGACGCTAAGCTCCATGGGGGAATTTTTGATGGACTTCAAATCAGGAACTTGATCAGCAATTTGATGAATCAATGAAGGACATAGAAAAAGATGCCTGGAAAGCTTTCAAAGCTCTAGTTAACAATTTTCTAGGCAATAAAAGAAGCCTAGAAGAATATGTTGCCCTGGTCAATCAGCTCTTAACAAGTCTCAAACTTTTGGGAGCTCGAATGTCTATAAAGATACACTTTTTACAGTCCCATCTGGATTATTTTCCCAACAACTGCGGGAATTACAGTAAAGAACAGGGGCAAAGATTTCACCAGGACATAAAAACAATGGAATCCAGGTACCAGTGTAAATGGAACGGAAACATGCTTGCTGACTACTGTTGGTGTTTGAAGCGTGATGCACCAGATGACAGGCACAAACGAAAATCGTCAAGGGCATCTGTTCTCCGAAATTATAATTATTTTCTTTATTATGTTGCATTCTTTTATTTTTTGTTTATTAAAAGAATTATAGTTTACATACGTGTATTCCTGTTATATGATATAACAGTAATAATGCATTATTAGATAGAGAAAGTTTTTTTTTTTTTTAAATCAGAAAAAATGAGGTAATCTTAATGAAAATGGTGTATGCTGTACTGAGAAAATCTGACCTGATTGAACAAATATACATTCATTTTTGAGCTCAGGAGGTTGGATTCATTAAGAAGGCACAAAGAAATCCTGGGGAGCATAAAATTTTTTTCAAAGGCCGGCTTGGCTGAGAGGTCGTTAATATATGATCTTCTACTTGAGTTCATGTGCAAAGTTTACGCAAATCTGTTGGCTATTCACTTCCAAGATCATTTAGCCCAACTAGTAGATATGGGCGCTCACAACCCTCATCAGCAACGGTTCGATAGAAAACGAGTTATGGAAATGGCATTCGCCATCCTACCGGAAACTCGCAAACTACAGTGATGAGCGGAAGTAGGAAACATGGGACCTCGAGATGTACAAAAAGTTTTAGATAAGGCTTGGCTGAGTGGTCTTCAATATATGATCTTCAACCTCCATCTAAACTCAGGCCTTAAAGAGGTCCTTTTTGATTATATCATGGAGATATAATCCAAAATAATTATCGAGGACTACCAAGGACCCGAATTCCAACTTGAGGCCAGAGCTCCACAATTTAGCGCTCTGAGTCCGCTGTTTTACCTCGTGTACACAGTTAACCTTCCTGTGCCAATAGGGCAGGATGCGATGTATCTGCAGTTTATATATGAACCCTGTAATTCAAGCAAGGGGGACATATTTCAAAGTCCACAATTTTAAAAGATAGGAGACAAGTGAGAACTAAAGACCAACCGCCAGAAATAAAAAATCCCCCCCAATCAACAACCAGAAACTCGAAGAAGTAATTATTGACCAAGATCTCTACCCGTACGCCGACGAGGGAAGAGTCCTGTGTTTGCGTATCACCAAGACTGGATATAAGACTTACATTAACAGCACAGTCTCCCTAGCCAAAAGATAAGTAGGTAAGAAAAATTTACAGGTTCCAAAGCCTCAATGTACAGAACAATCAAAAGCTATGCACTTCCCTGGTACGCTCTGTCCTAGTGTACTCGTGAGTGCTAACGCAGACGGATAGCTGTACCTTCCTCAGGAAGATGCAAAGAATACAGAATAGAGCCACCCTGTTAATTGCTTACACTAGAAAGAGCGACTATATTAGACAAACACTCCTGCAAGAATTTTCGCGGCTAAAGCCAATCAATATGGAGGTCCAAAGGTTTGAAAGAATAACATGGGAGAAAGAGGATGGAAAAATCGTTCCTGTAATTGACACTAACAAAGATGTCATGATACGACAACAAAGACAACACGTCCTTGTAAGAAGAAAACTGTTGCCACCTGGAGAAATATGCGCAAGGGAACAAAAGGTCCCACTTTATACTTAAACTCAAAGACAAACAAATCTTTAATAACGAAGAGAAAAACAAACCAGAAAATTAATAATAATAAAAAAATCAAACTGCATATAAATACAACCGATTTCTACGCAAAAGCAGAATAACAAATCTCTAAGTACAAATATTAAAAAGCCGAAGTGTCCCCAAAATTGAAATATAAATAATTATAAAATATAAATGCTTAGAAGAATAATTAAGAAATGAACCAGTATTGTTAATAACTGTCTAGGCTCTTTAGATGTGAAGTGACACTGAACTTTGGTAGCACACTTGGGGTAGCAAATGAGTTTCTTGATTCGGATTGGCGCGAACCTGGTTGCTTCGACTGTAAGTGCCTGGTATTCACAAAGCACTGACTACATAAGAGTAGAAAGCTCTCTTCTTGTTTGATTGTAGGCTGGGTAAAGATGCCCAAGATTTCATCCAAGGTAAAAGGAATTTTGGAGCTGGACTCAATATTCATTATTCGGCGAAAACTTGGAATGTCTTCAGATGTCTCTTCTCAAATTAAATATCCATCCTTATGCGCCTTCCAGTACCCTTTTTACATAAACGGCCCGCATACATGCGGTATTTTGACATTTTACAATGGGTATTAATTCTTATACATTTGACATGACCATCTACTCACATTAACTTATTTTCCAAATTCTTACACTATAATAAAGTCATACAATTGCTATTCCATATTATTCAGGCAATTAATACCAAATTTTTTCAATACTATTAGGACGAAAGAATGGGCTACTCTTTAGGGCCCTTAAATGAAAAAACCTGAGTTCATATTAGACCGCTTAATACATTTAATGTACTGGACTACAACTTGGTACTGAAGAAAAATAAAATATGCATACCGAAAGTTAAAGAGAGCTAGTGATGACCTTTTTACTTAATCAAACCTACAAAACCTCTTTCAACCTTATCGTATCTATTAGACACTTCCTCACTTATTCCAACAGTTCAGATCAGATCAGACGAACTTTATTCTTTGATGTAAAATTCTTCATGTATTTGGTCCATGAACTGTAGAGCAAAAAATGAAGTTAGTTTTTAGATTATGATTTACTTTGTTTATGACCACAAAAATCTCTCTCGCTACAAAAGGCGGCAACATGAATGGAAGACTTTACATTCATATTTCCTCAACAACAACGAAGACTTCCATCTGAAGATGCCTAAAGAAAGGCGAAAGTTTCGGTCAAATTTGAATTAGATTTTAAATGCCAACAAATAAAATGCATCTTCTTCTGATGATTTTTAATCTTTATCCAGATACCATTAACTTCATTCTCTAGTTAGAATGTTCCATAATAAAATTAGTAAAGTCAAAATACACACTGGTCTTTAACATAACACACATACACTCTGTTAGTCCCAATGACTAGGTGTGAAAGGCAGGAATAAACGTATTGAGTTGTTAACAAAAATGGGTGACTGACGCCCAGGAAAAATCCAACCGATAAATAAGAATTATGTTTTGAAAAGATACAAGTGGTCTATTCGGGGGAGCTTCTCCAAGGGCAGTTAGCTCAGAGAGCCATCGTTAGTTTGCAGTTGGTCTTTTCGAAAAGTTTATAAAGATAAATAAAATGGGGAGGAGTTGACAAGAGGAGAAATTTGAAGGACCAGCTCCATTCTCCCTGCAATATATAATTGTGCACTTACTTTGAGTAGATAGGAACGGGACAAGTTTGGGAATATTTGGAGAGCCGACGTTCTTCCATCAAGTTCACCGATCGCTGGAATAATCCTGGAGAGACGAAAGGGAAACTTCATAACCCCTTGTTCTAGGAAGTTTGGTGGTGATCACACCAAGAAAATGGGAAGCGACTATACTAGCATGTCTCGATAGTGTGGTAAAGTTCACGTGGCTTATTTTTCTTACATCCTTCCCACACAGAGAAGAGAACTTTGAAACTCTCAAAGTTTTCAAAGTTTAGAAATTTACTAAAACTTAAGAGCAATGATGAGTGATTCCTTAGAAGAATTTGAAAGGTTAGCATGTATTTTTAAGAGCAGCGGTGGACATTTGAAAGGGCAGCGCATATTTGAAAGAAAGTATTTATTTTCAAGATGGTTCTCTTAGAGACATTTTTATCCACTGCAAAATCGTTTCCGATTACCTAATCCATCATCAAGTTAAGGGAGTAACAGGAATTATAGACAGAAACAAATTAATAATATATATAAATTTGAAACTAGGTATGAATTAAAGACTCGGGTAATTTAACTTTTGCATTAAACTTAAAAAAATAACGAATAATTTTACCTAGGTAATTTTATAGTAACTATATATGTTACTTCGTCAAAAGACAGAGGCCAACAAACAAATGCAATGTACAACATTTAAAAAAAAAGGCTAAAGTAAAGTTACTTAAAGGGATAAACAGGAGCTAAAGAAAGAAAGAAACTAAAAATAAATCTAAATTTTAAAATGTTTATGATTAAAACTCTGTGGTTGGATAAATTTAAAATAAAAACAACTAATTAATTATACAGTTAATTTTATAGTAAATAGATATTCCTTACTTGCTAACAAGAGCGAGGCCAACAAACAAATAAAAGGTACAGTATTTAAAACCAAGGCTGAAAGTAACATTACCTAAAGCTAATGATTCAGTAAATAAAGCAAGGTTAAAGCTCGGAGCAAAAAGAGACAATCAAAACAAAACTGCTATTTGTGAGTCGGGAGAAGGACAGCCTTTTGGGTAGGTACGTTATTGAAAATTGTTAATAAGTTCAAAGCTGTTGTTTATTATTATTAACAACAAAGAGGCGGGGAAATTGAGTCATTATTTAATATGGATGCGTGTGTTTTAATAAAAAGGGACTCTAAAATTATGAGGTTGGTGCTATTGAGATCATAATCAAGAATCATAAGTTTTTTTCCATACTGGGATCAACCTCGCATTTTATGATGTAGAATTGATGGGGGAGACTTCCATTCTGGCGAGAGAGATTTGCCCATTCAGCAACGATCACCAAGGTGTGCACACACACTGGATTGTAAGGAGCAAAAGGTAACTCCTATATATGACCTTGGACCATGCCGGTAAAAAAAAATTGTAGCCTCATCATTACGCAAACAGTAAAGGGTTTACACCCTTGATACAAAAGAAACCGCCAATTTCAAGTTGTCTAAAAAAGAAATGAATTTGTAGAAAGGGCATTTGAAGAATTTTGCACTAAAGTCTTGATACCTCTTGTTTCAGAGGAACAAGATCGTGAAATACCAAAAAGACCAGTATTTACGACATTTCTTTAGAAATTTGGGACAACCTATTATTTATGACTGATCAATGCTTGCTCAATTTTCAGACAGGGGGTTAGTGTTGGTTTAAAGATTCCTCACTAGAGAATAATTCCTAAACACGTCACAACCAATTTTAAAACATGATGTTTTCTGTTATCATTTGCGGAATAATTTTGAATGATTGAAGGTCAGTGGAATCGATTAAAATTTATATTATTCAAATGATGTTGGGAAAAGATTTTCGTTCATAAGTAAAATATATTAAAGTAAAAACTAAGAACTTTAATGAGTTAACATGGCAAAATTTAAAGAGCTCTGTATTGAAGGTAAAAGTAAAATTGTTAACCTTTAGAATGAAGGGTTCAATTACGGGTATATTATCAAAGAGGCTAAATATTTCGTTCAGTACCATTTGTTCTCATACTTTTATTTGAAAAGTATGGTATTGTGCACAATCTTTCTAGAATAGGTACTGCCCGTAAAATCTCAGCCAAAATCAGTCAACAAATGAACATCAATAATCACAAATCTTTACAACCATGATAAACACAGAGGGAAAACCATCTTAGGATGAAGGTGTTTTTTGGCCAAAGGTACGGGAGCACGGCACAAGAATGGAGGTTGATATCTTAGAATTTCGCAGAAAATGTTTTAAGCTCTGTCCAATAGTTACAGCTTAGAGATGGCTGCTGATTCCAACGAGACAATGACCCAAAGCACATTACTAAACTGACTCTGGATTGGTTCGTTCTGAATAATGTGAGGGTGCTGCAGTTTCCTAGATAGTCAACTAATTTAAACCACATAGAAAATTAATGGTGAAAGTTAAAAAATAGATTCACTTGCATCTCTCAAGGACATAGCTGAGTTAAGGATCGTATGAAAAGAATGATGGGCGAAAATACCGAAACAAACATGCAAGACACAAGTGGCAAACAAAGAAAACCGTCTAAATGTATCTGTACTACATGTGTAATTATTATTATTTCCATAGTTAATTTGAATAATTTTAAGTTAAATAGATTTCACTTGAAATTTTAGTTTGTTCACTTCAAAATAGTACACTTTATTCTAATACCCATAATTTGTATACATTTTAAGTTAGTTAGATAATTTTAGGTTATTAATAAATATTTTATCAGGTGTACGAATATTTGTATCCGCTTATCCTTGAGGGAAACCCTTAATCGCATTTCATAATATACATATATATATATATATATATATATATATATATATATATATATATATATATATATATATTATTGGAGTTCATGACGTATAGGTGGGACTGGGTGGAGAAAGTATAAATCCGGAAGCACTCAGGAGTTCTTTATTGACGTTTCGACTCTTAGCTTCTTCAGAATAGAACTGCAGAAGAAAGGAGATCGCTCTCCATATATGTAGGCATATGTCATCATCCCGGGTGACGGCTGTTCGTCTTCGGTTGGCTTCTTCGATATATATATATATATATATATATATATATATATATATATATATATATATATATATATATATATATATATATATATATATATGTGTGTGTGTTCAATAACCATTAGGAAATAAGGAAAGATGATACACAAGCGAGTTCGTCTTTTTATACGGACAAACAAGGATAAAACCTAGATCGTTTAAACGAGATATTTTTTCAACATTAGTTCACATAAATGCGAAATAATTACTAGACATTTCATTGATCTTACATTTGTAGTTATGTAACTATGAAAAGGTTAATATCATCTATCAAATACTATTTCACTTAGGCTCTTAGGCTTCGGGCCCAACAAAAATTTAAGTGAAATAGCTTTATTTAAAATGATTCTCTATGTGACTCCATTTCTGTTGGCATTCTATCCTCAATCTCATCATATATAAAAGACTGTACTTTCTTCATCATCTAATGTTATGTCCTCCTACGTTTCAACTATTTCGCTAAGTTCACTTTCAGTAAAACTTCTCCACGGAACATTCCCATATGAAATAATCCATTGGATTACGGCCGGGCGATTGAGGTGGCCATTCGTTCATTCTGATTAAATTAGTCCTTTTCGTTGGTGACCAATTTTTTAACGTCTTAGCTGAGTAGCAAAAGTAAATCAATTTAAAACGAATCATACATCCAGATCACACCTCGTTCCAGCAACATCTCCGGCTCCCTCTGTCTGATCATTTTCCTTCTGATCTACAACTTCACGCCACTCTTTTGAGTCCCCGAGGATGAGCAATAGGAGGATTGGAATGAGACTCAGGCCAGTCCAAGCCCCGCAGGAGCACGCACAAGAAGAAGAAGAAAAGGTACCTGAAGTGGAAGAGAGTCATATCTTCAGCTAAGAAACCATCATTGGGTCCCTCGCGTCTACTCAAGACTCAACCAGGCCTAGAGCAGGATCAGATAGCAGCGGCCATTCCAGTCGATATCTCCTCACGGGCCATAGTCCATTCAACAGCTCGACCACTCTTGTCGGCGAGGTGGCGTCAGCCCAGCAGCGGGGTGTTCCGGCGCCGCCACCTGAAGAGGTCTTTCCCGGAATTTCTCCAGGCGCACCTACTATCTCACACCACCTACCCCGAGCTATCCGGAGAGACAGCCGACCGCTGCTCTCATGGAGCCCCTCTCTGTCGACCGCGTGTCCACTCAGGACATCGAGGCTTATTCCTCCACTCGTTTGGGATATCGTGTGTAGGAACCTTCGCGACAACATCCACTCGGTTCATTTCAAGACTTGCGACAGGGAGGAAATCCAGTCACTACATGCCCTGTTTCCGTTTCGTCATAACGACACTTGCTTGGATTTTCACCGCTTACACTAACACCTACGCCTGTACTACGTGATCTTCCAAAACGGCTGATCTACCACCCTGAACAACGCTCGGGAGCAACATCCAAAGGATGAAGACAAAGTGAGTAACACGAATTGTCTATCCCTCCCGTTCTCTCCCCTCCTCAAAGGAGTAAACAGAGTTAATTCTCCAGGTCGAACCTCGTATAAATACCCTTTTTCCATCCTTAAATCATTCCCTTCGATTAAGCCCATGGATCAACCAAACGAAAGAGGTGTATATGTCATCCCGTGTGAATCCACTAACTTTCCCTCATTCTATTATATAGGAGAGACTGAGAGAACATTCAGAAAACGATTATACGAAAATCAAGGTGATGTCAGGCGAGGCAATACTAGTATTTTTAGCCACATTAACAATTACAACCACCAAATAGATTATTCCAATCCCCAAATAATATTTAATTGTAAAGATTTCCGTAAAAGAAAAATTGTAGAATTCATACTAATAGAAGAAATTCCCAATTTTACGAGTAATCTTTCGGATGGTCAATTGAAATGTATCTCCTATTCCCCGAACTTGATTGTAAACAGTTTAGTTAATGATATAGGCCCCCCCCCCGTCTTTATTAATGTTTTTTTTTGTCGGGATTCTAAAGGCTGTTTAGTGACCTCTGTGTTCATTCCATTCTCAGTATACTACTGAAGAGGGTATGGTAAACTTCACACCGAAACTAGTCTTGTAAATAAATTCTATGCTCCTATACCGTGGTTTTACTATCATATATATATATATATATATATATATATATATATATATATATATATTATTGGAAAATTTACAACTTGTGCTCGATTTATATCTCATTATTTCTGTCATTGAGCAAAAGCCTTCGCTTCTTCTACGGGGTCGTTCATGGGCTTCTCAAGTATGAAAGCTCCCAATAAACGATTTCTCTCATCCATTTCCAAATATAACTTCCTACAAGTTACTTAGACACTTCCTAACTTTTATTCTTTTTAGTATTACTCAGATAGTTATTTGTTTTTATCAATATATGAATGTCCCCTGCGGGTTTTATTGACAAGCATCATTGTGTTTCTCTGAGTGTCTTCATTTAATGCGTTTGACCTGGAAGTAGTGAGAGCATTTAATATAGGCCTATCTGATAGCATAGTCCCTTGCTTCCTATTAAATTGAGATAATGTGAGAGGAAAGACCAAAAGGTTGACAAAAGTTGTTGGATCAGAAAAAAAGAGAGAAGTGTATTAGAGTCTAATTGGGGTCTTAGGAGAAAACTTATTGGGAGCACGTGAGCATGTGTGAACATGTGGGGGCATGGGAGAAAACTTCCTGGGAGCACGTGAATACACTTATGTGTGAACATGTGGGGGCATGGGAGAAAACTTATTGGGAGCACGTGAGTACACTTATGTGTGAACATGTGGGGGCATGGGAGAAAACTTATTGGGAGCACGTGAGTACACTTATGTGTGAACATGGTGATGCATAAAATGGGAAACAAGATTTAGGACGTGAAAGTAAGTAGTACACATGTTTTATGCGCGTGTTTTAGAATTAAAAAGAAGTGTAATACTCAATGATAAGATGATTATAAGAAAGAATCAGTGAACAAAAATCGTTTAGGCATACTTCTATACCTTGCAAAGGCCAGAAAATCATGTCAGGAGATGTGTTTAAATGTAAAGAAGGAGTTCAAAGGTGCAATCAAACTAATATTTAGTCATAGAAACTTAACAGGAAATTAATAATTTCGAAGGAGAATAAATAACAAAGTATAATAGATGAGAAGAAGAAGCATTTCTGAAGGTACAAAGGAAGGTGAGTGATTATGATAAGAAAGAGTTTCTGATTAATAATGATAAAAGTGTTACGATACTTGGGAGCAATTTAAAGGTTACAAAAAGATACCGAGCCTACTTCGATAAGCTACTAGATTCGGTTAGGCTAGAAGAAATGATCGATATTAGGAGCCTTTGCAAATCAGGTGTTGTTTCAGTGTCAACGATAGTATATCACAGTTTTGGAGAAATTGCATTTGCTGGAAAAATGAATGAATTTGAGGGGTATTATATAAGTCGTTTAAAAGTGGCACAGTGCGAGAGGAGCTGGAAAACTGTTTGATAGTATCGCTTTATGAAGGGAACAGAGAAAGAATAAAAGTCATAACTACATGTGAATAATTCTGTTGAGTTTATAGGCCGGATGAGTGGAAAGATTCTCATTGTACGCATTAGAAAGATAAAAAGCTAATTACAATGCTAGATCAAGGTTGGTTTCTATGGTATATGTAGGGTAGGTACAGATAAAGTGCTTACATTGAGGCAACTGACTTTTAATGCAATGGGATGGAGATTTAAAGTGTATCTAAATTTATGGATCTGAAGAAAGTGTATGATCGAGTTGATAGAGATGACTTATTTGAGGCTCTATAAATATATGGAGGGGTGGGTAAAATATTTGATAGAATGTATATATTTAATGATGAAGAGTATCTGGTGAAAATTGGCTGAAGTGAGTGGTTGGTTATTCAAGGGGTTTCTGGTATAGCTTTGTGATGGTGCCATGTTTGTTTAATATAAGGCCCTGGACATACAATGAGCAAACAGACAATTTTTAAATTATGTTTGTACTTTAAGTCTTAAATAAAAGATTTTAATATTTTTCAGTAATTATATGTTCTATTATCACAAAGCATACATTATATTTCTATTTAGAGAAGTTAATATGTAGTACTTTGTAAACCTCCATTAGTTAATGTTTTTATTAGTTGAATTTTGTTTGTTAACCTGCATTTACTTAAATTAATTAATTAAAATTTCCCATATATTTTTCATGTAGGCCATATATCGAGTGGTTGTTACCAGACAATGAAAGTGCTGGTAGGTGAGTTGTTGTCATTCCAAAATACTATAATATTCTTACACTTCAGAAAACAATATCTTACCTGAGTAAGAAGTCTCTTATACCTTCACTACCTTTCTTTAGTGTTTATTAACCTAAATGATGCAGTTTCTGTGATTTTTAAATTGATATATATGTCTTGCCGCATAATGCCCCTATAACACTGGTCAACAGCTAAAATGGTTCACATATGAGATTATGCTACCTCAACTAATTTCAAATTGATGAACTTGAATCTCTTATTTGTTTTGTTCTATCAGATTAGGTTTTATATAAAAAATCAATAGGTACAAATATTAAATTTTCCGTCACTTGTGTCGTGTAACAGATTTTTAACCCAAAACAGACCAGCTTGTCTTTTATGGGACTGTACCTACATGACTAATTTCACATTTTTTAGTATGATTTAGATAATTTATTCCACTATCAGATCTACTTTATTAAAAAATCAGAGAAATAGTAAATATGACGACATTAATTGTCTCACGCAAAATAACGATATTAAACACGTCACAGATAAGCTCATAAGAAATTGTACCATAAATCATAAGTTAAAATCCTTTATAGTTGACAAAATATAAAGTTTTAAAAGCGCTTCTAAACTTTGCCATTTTGTTTGTACAGCTCTTTCTCTTCTCGTTGCAACGTCCAGCAATAGTCGCTTATCATGTTAGGACTGAATTTTCCCTAATATCTGCTCTCAATTATGGCGATGTCTTGATGAGATCTTTCCCCATGTTCATCACTAATGGCTCCAAGGTTACCTGGGAAAAACTTAATATGAGAGTGGAAAAGTGCAATTTCAAGGACATCCTTGCTCCATGCATGTTATTTCTGCACCATAGTTGTAACGATTTCTTTGTAGTTGTTAGCATGATACTTTCCAAGAAAAAGCTCACACACATGATTCCCGTGAGTATTTCTTCAGTGGGTTCAAGGCCTTGGTGAGTTCATTATCATGAACTAGTATTAGAATCCGTGGTCCATTCAAGACACCTGCTTTCAACTTGGCCTCGGAAACCACACCACCTAGTTTCTGTCATAAGTATCGAAACCCAGCATCAGATTGATCCAGAGCCTTGATGATATTTTTAGCCAAATCGAGCTTTAGATGCAGTGGAGGCAAAAATATCTTTTCTAGATATACGAGAGGATTGGAAACACAGTTGAGCCTTCTAGGGGCTTCTCTTGGTCATGTCAGCCATTTCTTTCTCACATGATGCTCTGCATCAGCTCTGCTGTGTCACAAACACAAAACGCACATGTATAGCCACTCTGATGACCCCTATAGCGGCTAGCAAAATCTTCATTTTTCATAGCTCTCAGCTATCTTTGCTGCATGTGTTATTGGGAAAGAAGGAAAGTGATTGCTATTGTGTAAAAGAAAAGCTTTCAGAGTATTTTACAGTGTATAAACAGCTTCTAATCATCTGACCTCTATGGTTCTGATTTTCAGAATTGTTGCATTACAGATACTGCATCCTCACTGTAACAAAGGTTGTTTGCCATATTCAAAAATGCAGACAGCTCTCTATGTCGGTAACAGGCTGTAGTGATACACACTCCAGATTCCAGAAAGTTGCGTTGCTTTAGTCTAGATCCCATAACTTCGGCCTTTCTTTGGACAAGTCACGGTCCCTGATGAGATCATGAAGCGCTTCGTGAGCAAAGAGTCTAGGCCTGGTATTTTTAGAGCAATATGAGTTGATGTTGATGAGACAGAAGTAGCAGTCCCTGCTCTGGTCTTGGGTTTCGCGCCATATCATTGGTACAGCAAACGGCATTCCTGAGCTTCCCTCACCACACATCCAATCGCTTATGTGGTTGACACAAGACTTACAAGCTATATGAGTTGCCCATTTATTGTCTCGGTCACCCAAAGGACAATTGAAATAACTTTTGCAGTTCAGTCGAACAGCTTTTGCGATTGGTTCCTTGAAGCTAGTAGGAGTGAAGGCGCGAAATATGTTCACGCACTTGCACGTTCCATGTTTTTTTAAGTTCAGAGTAATTAGAAATTAGGCAGTTGTAGATATGCACTATCATGAAACAGCAATCTGAACCAAAAAAAAGCAGAAATTCGGAACCAATTAGTGCATATGTGGAACCAATAAACATATAAATTAGTGTATGATTAACTTGGTGCACCAAATATATAGATATTCTGGTTCTAGAATACTGAGCCGAATAGAGCTAAACCAATGTCATTATTGAATTCAGCACATATAATTACCCTAAAATCAGACTAATTTGATCCAGAAACATGAGAAAAATTATTTTTGTTGACCAGTGTAATGTGTAACTTTCTCGTATCATGAGTAGACATGACACCCCATATCATGAATGTTGTTGAAGGTTTATCAGTCTTAGTTAAAAAAAATTACGTTAAAAGCCTTTCCTGGTCTTCGACATCATATTCAGCTTGTTCGAAAATACAGTGAATGATCGATTCATCAATGAAGATGAGCTTTGAAAGAAAAACCATTCCATCGGATTTGTTTTATAAAGTAATACTAGGCCATCATTCATTTTCACAACTCACATCACTATTAGAGGCGAGGTATTATTTTTCTCGCAGTTACTGTAAATGTAAATATCCTACCTATTTCCGAGCGTGTTTAATGAAATCACTATAGCTTTTGGCACACAATATTTTTTCTCTTCCCCATTGCTGCCTTTAACTTTGGTTTAATTCTCAGACGCAGGGCGAGCATTCTTTCCTCAAACAAATTTGGGAAGGCTCGGGGGCTGACCTCATACTCTCGTTTCTCATCCTAAATTTATTGTTGTAAGATTAAATATAAGAATGAAAAATCATTGAAGAGCAGGATTAAAAAGGTTTTTTTCCTCTACCCTTACATCACAATTTTGAAGGCGTTATTATCAGCCAGACAGTATTCTTGGATGGCGCCGCTGATTAGGAAATTTGCAAGGATTGTTCGAAAAATTATTGTCTGCAGAATTTAAGATTCTCTCCAATCCTCTTCATGGCCTCGTTCATTAAAGGTTTGAAGAAAAATTACCATCCAAATGCAAATTTATTTTAGCCTTAATTTAAACTGTTGATATATTTACAGCTATATATTGTTTAAAGATAAAATTTCATCCTAAAGAGAATTTTTAAATGCATGTGAAAAAAAAAGCCGTATAGTTAATAATATCGGAAATTTGGAAGAAAGTTCAATACTGATAATGCGGTCCATTAACTAATATTTTTAGGATTTTCTTCCCTTTTTCTTCTAATAAGTTAGATCGTCTGCATGATATCATTCATATATTTTTGCAATCAATAAGTTGGATTAATAAATGGTAGTCCTTTAAAAAGCATTAACAATACCTTTTATGAAAATTTTCTTAAATACGTTTTTGTGAAAATAATTTCTTTTTCATTTCAACAGTAGAACAGCAAATTAGGAAGATAAAACTATAAAACTTAAAAATTATAAACATTTTTAATAGCTCATAATCATAATTTTTGTATTTAATCTTTACATAGGATGATAGTACAGAGCTTTACGACTACTCTCAAACTATTCCCCAAGACCATTTTTGTAGCGACCATTTCCCAGTTTCACTCTTGTTCATCCAATTCAATCGAAATGGCGTGTGACAGAAATGGTCCTTCCAAAAGGAAGGACTGTGCTAGTTTCTCTGCCTACACAGTATAATTTTTTTTAGAATTTTATGAGAAAATAGAAACTAGTCTCCTTAACTCATTTAATTTCACCTGCCTTATCATCTACCGCCAACTCTGTAACACATTCTCCCCTAGAGCGTTACTCTAATGGTCTTCTCTAGTAGTGAACCAATTTGTATTAAGAAGCCCGCAACTCTTTGATACTACAACATCCGTCATCCTCAAAGATTAACCAGCCAGAAGATGTACTACCACTTTATAAAACTGGCCGCTTCACCTGGACGGCGTATGTCCCAACGATTTCCACGTCCTATTCATTCAACGGGGTCATGGGACGAGTTCGCGATTGAAGTTCTCTGTCTACTGGCGCCTACGTATTGTTAAAAAGAGTGACTCATTCCTTTTAAAAAAAGAATGATTGACGAGAGGCTGGGGATCCAGTACGACCTTTTCCGGTACTCACCAGACAGCCCGCTTTCATTTCAATTTCATACCAATAATGATGAAGACTATAACTGTCTCTTCGCTATCGACGAACTATAACAAGCCACATTTTGCTGTCGTTTCAGGGTTCAAGAACCTGACTGAATCTTCTAAAACCTTCTCCCACACTTTGACATATTAGTGACCATTTGCTCCTGTATCTTTATAACCAGATATGGTTGGAGGGTGGCTTCGTCTCGGCCTAGCTTAGGGTAGTCAGACATCAATTCATACCTTTCCATATCCATGACCTGCTTATTATTCTGGAACATGGACAGAAATTCACAAAGCAAACAGATTAGAATCACTTAAACATGTCATTATTATTTCTGAGAACCTTGAGAAGCCAAGAATGGGTGCGGAAAGTACAGAAAAATTTACATGAAACGCAAAGTCGATCAGAGCCCTTGCAAAAGACTTTGAGGTTTCACAATGTAGCATCAAAAGAGTTGGGCATGGAGATTTCTTTGTTTTTTACTCCTGAGAAAAACTTCGACGGGATTAAAAGGTAAATTTAAGGAAAAGCACAGGGTTATGAAGGGTGCCAGGCAAGGGCCGAACTGTAATGCATACCAAGTTTCCAGCTATTCGGATTGATACGGGAGACGTTAGCAGTGAGGGAGATGTCATAACTCCCTCAAGTTCTTTTTCACACTGCTTTAGAGTCAATGCGTGCAGAGAGGGTAGTGAGTTTCTAGATAGACAAATTACGCAACGAAAGAGCTTAATTCTACCAAAAGTACTCTGCACCATCTCATAAGGCTAGAATGACTCCAGCTTAGATGCACGCAAATTTAAACGAACATGTTCTCGCAGACACATGGCCTGCTAGCTCACTCAATCTCATTCCACTGCACTATTACATATAGGGCATCGTGGTGGAGAGAGAAGTCAATCAACACCCCTCATTACACCATTCAATATCTCAAAGCCGCAAAAAAAGTATATCTGAAATTTATAAATATCATCTAAATTGGCATGTTAATGCATCAAAGTAAATTTTCATTCTCTTCGAAAGCAAGAATAACAATTAAAATAGCTAATTGAAAGATAACTCGGGGGGGGGTTTGTCTTAGAAAGGCTGGCTTATGCCTTATCTTCTCGTGACTGCGAGAAGAGCTCCTTCCGAGAGCTTGATGAAGAGCTTAGTTAGCTCTATATAACATTGCCTTCTTAAACGCATATATATATATATATATATATATATATATATATATATATATATATATACTTGGGACAAGTATGAGAATGTATTCTGCTAAATTGAATGATTTGCTAAATGATCGGAACAGTTATGAATAAACTAATAATGATTCACCTGCAAAGAAAACTAAATCTTTCACTAGTTCTAAAAAAAAATTCAAAGAACACTCGGATCTAATTAAACTATTAGATCCAAACATGTATGGTTTACCGAAAACACATGAAAACACTAAAGTTCTTGTTGATGAATCCCTCGATATCTTTATTAAGAACTTGCTTGCCTTTGTCTAATCTAACATTAACTTTAGCGTGTAATAAAATTGTAAAGTTGGTTCGTTTTTGCGTTAGAGACAATGTGTTTAAAGTTTAAGTTTGTTTTACAGAGAGAAATAAGGCCTGAGTATGGTAATCGCCTTTATCTGATCCTATGTAATCTGTTCATGGAAAAATTTAAGAAACACCTCTTCCGGACCCTTATCTTACCTAATCCCGCTATGTGGCTAATGTATGAGACACATAGCTCCATAATGGAAGCGCATTTGATTCTTTCTTTAAACAATTAAACAACTTTCAATCCACCATTACATTAAAAGTAGAATGGAAACAAAACGCCTACTTGCCATTTCTGGATGTCAAAATATCCAAAGTAAACAACAAAGCATATTGTTCTGTTTACCGAAACCAACCAACTCTAATGACTATATTTAATATTTCTCTTGCAACGACGAATCTGTTAAAGGTCTATAGTATCTTCCCTGTTCCTGTATAATGCAGATGTGATCCTTGTTCCCTGCAAGATGAAATTAACACGATCATCCACACATTCATTTAGCTGCAGTATCCTCTTTGAAATTTACAAACTTCCGATGGGCAATTCAACACTAATCAGTTCAGAGGAGGAGAGATTTGTCCTTACTTCCTATACTCAAGAATGACGCTGCCCCTCTAAACTGCCTCTGTATTCATTAGTTTACCATTGATTGAAAATGACAGACGTCTCCGTCGAAACCTGGTTTCGGAAATAAATCGATGCTAACTGTGGTTACTCTACTTCTTTAGAGATATATATATATATATATATATATATATATTTATATATATATATATATATATATATATATATATATATATATATGTTGCTCTCCCTCCCGTATCCCTCACTATTACTTGTTTCTCTTTACCTACCACCCCTCTCCCCCTCCTAGACTTGCGAACTATCTGACTTTTTGGAGAAAGCCATTTTATTTGACTGTCTTTCGCCGAAGGGAAGCATGGCTCCTTCCAGCGCCGATGCGTACTTCTTTCTTTTTCTTGCTTTTTTGCTTCCTCTTCTGTTCTTGTTTTATTTTTGCCTTTGTTTTTTAAAAAAAAATTCTGTTTTTTTTGCTCGGTTGGTTATAAATCTACGCACATTTAAGGTTTAAAATAATTTAGGCGACTTGTGCCCTAGCACGCAATCGCCAGATTAGCGCTAACACCTCCCCCACGAAAAAAATCCGTCCTACCTACATTTCTTATGTATTATTACTATAATTTGTTTAATTTATTATTTTTATTATTACTATTATTATTATTTAGAGTTATTACTGCTATCCCCTCAACTTTTTCTACCTGCTCTCTGTACTAGGATGACTGTTCGCATCTGGACAGTTTTCGGTCTAGTAGCCATTTTGGCTTTGTTGGATTGCATGAGATCCTTGGATCATCTAGCACTAGGGTATGAGACCGATATGCGATTCCTCACCCTACTCGTTAGCGAACCCGCCTATCTCTACTGCTCTTTATTTCATACCCGCATACCCTTTTCTAAACCCGCTCTTCTATCTAGAGTTACTGGCTGCCCGGCGATCTTTCGTCCTCTCATGAGCCTTAGTCGAGTGGCAGTGTATACCGAAAAATCCTTCCTGCTTCAAATTCTGTGGGCTGAAAGCCTGCTGACTAAGGAAATTAATTGGTATGTGGTGTGCTGGCCGGGGACTGTGCTCACCTTCTTCCAGTACACATATAAGGTGGCTATGCCGGAACAATTCTTTAGGCTAAAGTTCAAGGACAATTTCGCCTGAATGCCAGGCCGAGTTGGCAAAGCCCATCAACGCTCTGGAATTTTATGATCCTATGCATACATTTCTCCTAACCCCCTAATGTATTGCAAGATCATATTATATAATCTCCATATGTTCTTTTCTCCTTTTTACTAGATCTAGCGTATGAGTCCATTCGAAGATAAATGCGCATGAGGATTGGACTCCAAGCGTGGCCTCATCCTCTTTAGACGTAAGTGAGGACAGCTAACATGAGATACCCATTCAATCGGTGGAGGGTCTCCCCTGTTAGCAGCCAAAGGTGTCAGAGAAGCTTCCTTTTTGTCATCTTTGGAGATGCTCTCGGAGAGCTCCACCTTTGAAAATGAGCTGTCCTCTCCCTGTGCTTTTTCAGTGGCTCTTCCATCACTCTTCTAAAGGAGAGTAGGTTTACTCCCCCCCTATGCCAACGAGTGTGATTGTTTTTCCCTTATCCCCTTCTATACAGTTGGCTGCATATTTCGACCGATGGCAGTTCTGCGCCCCTTTTTCTATCACAGTTGGCTGCCAACCGAGAAGACAGGCGGCATAAAATCGAACACCTTCGTTGAGAGAGATAGGGCAGAACCATTTTAAGGGCAAGGGAAAGCGGAGCCCGTTGGGCCTTCCCCCTGCAGTCCTTCAGTTAAATATTTTCACATTGTGTGAGGCCTGCGAGCCTACTCTTTCTCTTTCGCAATGAAGGTCGGTTTGCTAGCAAGAGACGAGATGTCAAAACCTACCTCGAATGGGATCTGTGATGCTCTGGGATGGTATGGCCACAAGAAAGCTACAGATGGCGGGATTTTCCATGGAGGTGTACTTGAGCCGAGTGTTGATTTTCAATCCGCTCCTGTGCAAGTTTCCTTTTAGTTGGATTGGGTATCCCGAGAAATCACAAGAATAGGAGGTTCCTCCTCCCACGGTTGGGGGCCCGTTGACAACAGACCTTCTTTATTTCAGAGTCCGGTGCATCAGGCTTAGGAGCTCTTTTCGGAGGTGCAGATAATTCGGTTCATTCGCCACCCTCGTCTCATAAAAAGAAAAGTAAGAGGGAGACAAAGAGAACTAAATAAAGGTTTCTCTCACCTAACACTTACTTAAGGTAAGAAAGTGTCAGCTGCGGTTTTGGCAATCGACCATACCAGATCGGTACGTCCGTCCTTAAGGCATCATCGGGCGAGGGGCGGGGACAGGCTGATACAAAATATTGTAAGTGCGCTGAGCGAAGCCATTATTTCGTTAGGGCTCCTCATTGATGGGGTACTTAGGGTTTTTGATCCCCCTGTCGTGAAACGCTTTCTGGTTATTCGCTCTACTAATGACAGCATGGTCAAAGTCATCAAGATCCGCCAAATGAGAGAATAAGGTTGGTAGCTTGATTGGCAGAGAACCGAAGGTGACCCATTTCTCGCACGGAAAACGGATCGAATACGTAGAAGCCTTTCGAGGCGGGCATAATTAGTGCCGTTTAGACACTTAATTACTCATTGGTGTGGGTGACACCGCAGGCTACCATGAACCTCGTGAAAGGAGTGGTTTATGCTAGTGAAATTGTGGAATACTCCATAGAAGTATTCCGACTATGGGTTGATCAATGTCGAACGTGTGATAAAAGAAACGGCTATGGGCCTCGAGGACTCCACCCCCAATACTTTTTGCCACGTTTGACCATAAAAGGCTCTGTGACTCGGTGAATGCCGGCTGCTATCACTACCGTTTGAAGGCATTCATACCAATGCCCTAGACGTGCTACTACTGTCCCTGCTTCTGCCACAATAATCGCTCATCTAGACCTGAAAATTCTCGTTGATCCCAATTCTGTGTGAATTTCTCCAAAGCCGTACACGATAAGACACTATCGTACATGTTGGAGATTATATCTCATTTCGCAAGGCTAAGGACCTGGTCCTTGCACGCAAGATGCTGCTTGGGATGTCTTCTGCCTCAAATTTATAAAAAGAGACCCTCTGTCCCAGGCTCTTCCAGGGATACTAGCACGGTTGTTTCACGGCTTTTCGAAATCATTCTGTGTGTTCTACTCACTCATAGCGCTCCCCTTGTAGAGGTGCAAGAACACAAGGTTCACACCCAGCCTCTAATAAGCCATCCCCCTTCTTCCCCTCAGCGTAACGGATTCCCTTCAGGAGAAAAGGCCAAGTCGTTAGACTCACGGGTGGCAACACCCCTAAAGATGGTTGTGAAGCCGCCTTCCGGAGTCTATAAAGCTGCATCCCAAAAGAAGACAGTCCCAGCCAATCTTCTGCAAAGTGCTGCTTCCGCACGTTCCACTTCACGTCTGATGTTCTGCTACGACTAAAAAAGGCCATCTGCAAAACCTTCATTCGTAGAGAGCACTGCATCATGCTATTTTTTTGATCTGGAGAAGACATATGATACTGCATGGCGATATGCTATGCCAGATAGGGGCGAGGGGTTTCCTCATACTCTTTATGTCTGTGAGATCGTCGTTTGCGCGTATATGTGGGGGAAACTTTCTCCGACCCACTTGGGCGGGAAGAGGGTGTCCTGACTCTTTGTCATGAACTTCAAAGATATCACCTCGCTTTGGCCTGAAGGTTTGCTCACTACACTCTACTCAAACGACCATTTGATCTCTTTGTGTGCGGACCAGATTATAACTCTGGAGCATCAAATTTAGAAGGCATTGAACCACATCTCTCGCTATGCATTTCGCACAGGTTTCGATTTTCCTTGACCAAGACTGAAGCGGAGCTCTTTTGTCGCCATCCACAGCTCCACTCCGAGAGGGAAGTTTTCCCAAAATGAATTTTCCTGGAGGTTGTGAATTTGCACCGTTTCCTTAGTCTTGTTTTCGACCCACACCTTATTTGTGAGGCTCATATTTACAGCCTTCGGGTCTGCTATATCCATGCCATAGACATTGTTCTTTCAGTGATTTTCGGCACTTGGAATGAGGAAAGGGCTACAGGCTTCCTTTAATACCTATCCTTTGTTCATTCAAAGCTTGACTATTGATGGAAGTTGTAGCATCCGTAGCCGAGCGTTTATTGCGGAAGTTGGACTCGATCCACCACACTGGTCTTTACCTGACGAGCAGTGGCTTCGGCACGTACCCCATTGAAAATATACCTAGCGATGCTTGGCAGATTCCACTTGTTCGGCACCGTAGACAGTGCATTATGTTCTGTACGCGTGAACCCGAAGCCTCTCTCAGTCGCAAACGGCACTCACAGCAACCTCAACTGATCTAGAGGGTGTCTATGTCACCAAGTGACGCCAGTCCTAACATAAGCACCCTTGACGAAGAGTTAGGAAATTGCGTCTAAAAATTGATGTAGCTCTCGGGTCAATGGCGCCTCTAGTTCTACCCAGGACTCCATATTTGACTATTTGTCGCCATGCCTATGCTCTCAAAATTTACACAGCACGAGCAGTTTGCATTCGGCCTTTTTTTACCCCGCTTCGGGCAGGTTGGATCTTTGCCAGTGTATACGGGTTACTCCACGTCCCAAGAAAGGTTAGCTTAGACGGCTTATACCCTCTGAAGTCAGCGGGGCTGTTCTATACGCTGTGTCTGTCTTCACCGCTGAGTTCTTTGCAATACAACGGTGGGTACGGCGGATAACCCATCGTTTCATGTTCCTAGACCGGATTGTGATCTTTAGTGTCTCGGAAAATCCTCTAAGTGCTCTCGGGCCATTCGAATCTATACACTCCCTGGTTCATGGTATCCGTGACGCCACGATTGCCGAAATCCTGGTAGAGGTGGTTATTATCTTTTGCTGAGTCCCTGGACATTTGATAATTACGGAAAAAGAACTCACCATAGAGGGCACCAAATCGTCTACTAAGAATGGGACAACCAGAACAGCGTTTCGTTCTTACTCACAGCGACTTCATGTAGAATTCAGATCAGGCCTCCGATTTGCTTAGCAAAGAAGAGGAGAGACAGCCAAGGGGGGTTTAAAGTTGCGTGCTCTAGACCTACCCCCTGATGTCGTGACGTCCTCAGGTCGCGCCTCAATTTGATGGATCTTTTGCCGACTTTATTGTGATGACTGCGTTGTCTCCCAGACTGTTCACGACTGGATGCTATTCACGCACGTTATATCTCCTGGCACTGGGGTTAGCGGGGTCGCTACCGTTTGACTCTTCTATTCGGAAGAAGTTTGTGTACGAAGACCTTTGGACTATCTGATCTTTTGTAGGAGACTAACCTACTCCAAATTAGGTCTCTATTTTTGTAAGTCGCATATTCCTGCGTCAAGTGGAGGCTGGCATGCTCATAACGCCGGTGCATGCTTCCCTTTTCTTCTTCTTCCCTTTTTTGTGGATTTGTTTGTTTGTTTGTTTGTTTGTTTGCTTTGTTTATTTTGTTGTTTTTCGTGTGTCCCTTACATGTTTGCTTTTAATCTACGTGTTTCCTCTTTTTATCCTTTTTCTCTCAATCTACATTTATCTCTATCCTATCCTCTCCCATTTCTTCTATTTCTATCTCCCTTTATCTCAACTTCTCTCTCTCTTTCCTTCTGTCTTTAACTAAGTTTCTCTTTATCTCTTTCCCTCTCTCGCTTTCTTGCGCTCTCCTCTCCCCCTTTCTTTATCTCTTTCTCTCTTCTTCTTTATCTTTCTTCTGTTTTAACCCTTCGCATAATATTACCACTTATTTCATTATGAATGCCAATTGCTTAGATAATAGGCAGTAAAGGGCCAATTACAGAGTCTTTAGGCATTCGACTGGTAACAGTAACAAACCCCAAGGTACTCAATTAATAAGAACGCTTTGTCACACAGATCTTTAAGCTAGTCTTCCATGCATCCTAAATTAATTCCAGGTATTCCGTCTACCTATATTTTCTTAACCTGTATTTTATGAGGATCGCTACCTTGATATCAAAGTAAATTATCACACACTCCTGAAAAATTATCATTCATGATCCTAACCTATGTTAGGAGACGCAATACAGCGTAACCAATATCCTCTTGTGATGGTTACCGCATAATACGGCTGAAAACATAGCAATTGAACAGTTAATCGTTGTGAAATATGGAAAATATCTGATGATATTTTTTTTTAAAGGTAAAAATATTTAGTTGTGTTTTAATTAGTCTTGAGAGAATTTTGAAGCAGATTTAGTTACATATACACCTAACATTTTCAAATCATACTAAATTTTGACTCCTCACTAAATATGACTCTGTGACCATAGCAGAAGATTAGCTAGCTTAAATGTAGTTATTTTCATAATTATCTTAAAATAAATAAGGCAATGTGTCATTTATACCTAATACTACATAGTTTCTTTTTTAGCTGCATATCTTGATTGAGCGGCTGAAAGTAAACAAGCTGTGATTCTGGAGTTTTATTTGAGAAGAAATTCCTCGCTTATCTGGAATTAATATTGAGGGAGTGAATGAAAGTTTGTCTTGGGACTGCATCCGTTCGTGGATGGAATTGAAATAAGAGTCTGCGATTTAGGATTTAAGAGTGACTCGAACTAGATATTCGATCCTCATGCTTTTCGTCCGAACTTGCGAAGATAGCACCTTGGCCCCCATTCTAGGCACATTTCTTACTTCCTACCTGCCTTCGTTTTCAAATTATCCTTAGCCGATTTATAGATAGGCATATATGTATACTCACCTCCTCCTACATGGAATCTGTTTCTTAGGTGAGCGTCTATAGTTATGCCATTTTTTTTCCTGTGTAAATTTCCTTGTACACAAAATGTTTAAGTTTTAAACAAAGGTTGTTATGATCAGATGCCTAAACCGCAGGATAAAATGAGAAGCCCTATCTCTACTAGAATATGATTCAATTGAGATTTATTCTATTATATAAATTGAATTACGCTTTGATTGAGGATAAAAATGGGTTTTCTATGATTATGGCTAATCTATAAATGAATGTCTATCCTACGATTGAGAAATAATAAATTTCTTTGGAATTTTGCGTTCTAGGCCTGTTCTTGTTTGACAATATTACGAACTTGTAGAAAAAGACAAATGGTAGTTAAATTAATGACCAAATATTTGGATGGAGAAAATCTGAAATAAATTTAACAGTATTTATTTCTGAAATGTCTTTAAAGATTGAGCTTTTAAACCGTCATCAATGCTAATCATTCTGAAGCTAATTGTTAATAAAATTAATGGATTTTTTTCGAAGTCATAGATTCTCTGCTAAGTTTATCCATACTCCAATCATAAACGGAGTAACAATATGTTTCTGAGTGATGTGAAGGAGAAGTAGGGATCAATTATGAGGTAGGAATTAAGTCGAATTGTTGTATGAAAAACGTGCGATTGCAGGCATTTTTACTGTTCGCAATGTGAGGCATTTAAAAATCATTAGTTCTTTTCTCCTAAACTAATTGGTTTCGTGAAGTATATGGCTAAATCGAGAAGTTATAAGAGGATTTTGGACCATAAATGCCATTATTGCCTATCTAAGATCCAATCATCCATTTTTCTACTCCAGGTATAAGCTTCTTTTCTTTCAAGAGTTAAAATAGTTTCGGGTTTGCTTTTCTTCAGCTGTTATTTTCTCGGTGAAAACAAATCCTTGTAGCAAAGAATTGTAAACATGTAAAGAAGAGATAAAACTCGGATAAAAGATACTTTGGAGGAATTTTTATGGAATGATCTTTGAAATATATTTTAGGGAACGTCCTAAATCGGAGTACATTATTTCATGCGGGATTCTCCACGAAATCATGTTAATTAAAATATTCAATGTCTTTTCTATTTTTTAAAGAAAGCAATTGAGATTAAGTTATTGCTATGATCTTTAGTCTCTACTTTAAATGTTGATTCATAACTATTACTTACCTGCTCAATTTTGTCGCATCTCGATAGCATTTACGTCTTGGTGACCTCATCTGATACTTGTTTTTTATATGATAGTATTTTTATTTTTAAAAGATGTAGCGTGAAACACAGAGAATTAAGCACCACCTGCATAAAATAATACATTTAAGCTAAAGCTGGTAAGAATTAATTTGAGAAAATTTTAATAAATACCATATATTCTGAATATTTTCCCTAAATTTGCATTATTTTATTGCATAAATATTGTTTCAACATAAAAAAATTTATAACACTTTGCCTAAATCTATCAGATAGCTCTACTAATCAGTTATATCTATAATTTTATCTACTTTACTTAACATCCACATTGCTTCTCTTCATCTAGGTGGGCAAACCTTAAGAAAGCGACTACGCCCCTAGGACAAGTTTCAGGACCTTGAAATTTGAGTTGTAGGTATTGCGTGCATGTGTGATACTCTGGCACTCAAGAGGAAGGTATATGATGTTGTCAGTGTGATGGTTGCATCTGGTGTATATTAGTGATTGGGGTGAGGTTCATTCATTTTTTATACTAGAGTAGTATATAATAAAATTTTTAGGGTGCGCTTCAGGTACCCAGGCAGTAAAAGAGACCTAACCTATAAACTAACAAAATATACGAAATGAGATGTGGTTTTCTAATTCAATAAGGGAGGATGATGAGTATATAATGGCAGCCAGATAATTTTACAGCATAAGAGAAAAAATTGAGAAAGCATGATCAACTGTACAGCTTTGATGAATACATGGAACAAACAGTAGATTCCGAGGGGGTGGAAAAACATCAATAAGGAAGAGTAGGGAGAGGCCGGTGGCATTAAACAACTAGTTGGTAAGGAAAAAATACTTGAAGGTGATTCTAGATTAAATAAGTAGCGTGGTAATTTCAGAGACAAAGGAGGTACACGTGACGAACTTCGTCGCTGGATAAAAATACGGATAGCAGAGTTTTAAATAACTTGAATGGCTCGAAGTCTAGAAGCATTGCCTCAAGCAAGAAATCAGGAGAAAGTAATTATCGTTGGAAGAAATTCCAGATCGGATATAAAATATAATATATTGTCGCGCCGTTTCGGCGCGACCGGTTCGGCGCGACCCTGTTGGGCGCGAGCGTTTCGGTGTAAACCCTTAGCAGTGAAGACCCTATTCGGCACAGACCATTTTTGGCGCAGATCCTATTCGGTGCAGACCCTGTTCAGCAAAACTATTATTAAAAATTATAAGGTCAATCAGATCAACCTTTTTTTTTAAATCATGAAAAGAATTTTTTAGTGTTAAAAATTTCTGACAAGGAAGTCTAAATTATGTGTTCGACGGCATTTGAACTATGTTCAAATTTACTCGAAAACTAGTGGAACGATTTCTACAAAATTTGGCAGGGCATTAGAGCCTTAACCTAGAAGTAAACTTCTAGTTTTTTATCAAGATCTCGTTTTAACCGGTTAGGTATTTTTTCCTTACTAATTTATTAACTAAAAATTAGAACTTTAAAGCTGCAACTGTTAATGTTGTTAACTTTGTAGGGATTATGTAATCGCCAATATGTTTTAATTTGTTTGTTTACAAAGTTGAACAAAAAATAATTACTGATTTTAATAAATTTGATTGCACACTAGAGCTTTAGCCTAGAAGAAAACGACTAGTTTTTTTTTTACCAAGATCCAATATTAAGATTCAGTTTTATACGTTTAGAAAATATTTTCTTTACTATATTTTAATTAGAAATTAGATCTTCGAAGCTGCGAACAATGTCGAGTTTATAAATACTTTAAAAAAATTTTCCTGCCCTAACTTTGTAAAGATTTTGTAATCATCATGTTTGAATTTGATTTCTTTTAAAAATTGCACGAAAACTTATTACCCGATTTCTGGCAAATTCAGTGGAGTACTAGATCCTCAGCTTAGAAGGAAAACATTAGTTTTTTACCAAGATCTGGTTAGTTTATCCGGATATATCTGATTTAGTAATTTTTCTTTACTAACTTTTGAACAAATTTTATATTGGGGAAGTTTCAAACTTTAGTTAATGAGTTTATAAATACTTAACATTATAAACCACTTTTAAATTTTAAATGAAGCATGTTGCAATATTTCTATATAAATTATTAAACTATGTATTTAAAAAATGAATCATAAAAATGGGTACAAATTTTAAATAACAACCCTAAAACTCTTGTAAGAATTGCAATAGACCCAGCATTTTGGCTTTAGCATAAATGCTTACCTGTTATGAATATTTTTAGGATATATTGATTATTTTAAACTGATAAAATTAAGTTAATTTGTGTTGGAGCTCACACACAAACTACCTATGTCTCTTGTACCCTATAAAAGCTGACCAGGCCTAGTTTCAAACAAAGCTTCAGGCACATATTTTTAAATATTTAAGGGGAAGAGATTTGAGGGGATTCTACTACTTGCTCTTTTTCCAGCATCAAGATATAAACTCTTGGAAACATTAAATTGAACAAAGAATGTGAGATTATATTTTTTAAGCAGTGGAGTGTATAAATAGAAAATGTTTTATAATTTTAAATTCAATTATTTCCTAGACGTCTTTCGAGCTGATGAACTGACTCTCCTACAATCAAACGTTTAGATATTCAGAACTCATATACTTACAATTCAGTTTGATGATATTCACTTTAATAATTCTCAGTGATTAATTTATTTCACTCTATAAAAAAGTTCAAATATTTCATTGATTAAACTTTTCTTAGACTCTTATACATGGCAGTGAATATAATTTCAAAATATGGAAGGCCAAAATTTGAAAGTGATGGTTTTAGCAATGTTTTCGATAGATATAGTGCTTATAAGGAAACAAATTTTAGAGCTGTGTAAGAAGAGAAACCTGTAAAGTTAAAATTCATGTACGACCGAAATAAATTAGGAAATATATTACTGACCATTATGACGATCCTTTTCAAGCCTAAATTGATAGAGATCGAATTCTTACTCAAATTAAGACGCGTACAACCAACGTAATAGAAAGAACTGTTATAGTGGTCGACAAGTGGTTACAAAATTTACCTCAAGCTTTCCATTGCGCTAGGCCAGATACTAGATCTTTTAAAAAATATACAATATCATACCCGATGAGCCCAATCGATTTAGCCAGTCTTGTTATTCCCAAAGAATTAAAAACCATTACTTAGGGTGGAGAGCAAACGGAAGAATTTTTGCTTGCAGATCGTGGATGCAATGAAAATTTTGGTAGAATTTTAATATTTGAATATAAAATTAACTTGAGATTATTAATTGAGTGCGAAAAGTTATTTGTTGATGGTACTTTTAAAATCTCACTATCTCTAATTTCTCTGGTTTACCTAATTTCAGGTGAGAAATACGGGCACCTACATCCTTTGCTATACTCTATGCTCCCTGATAAATTTTGTGGAACTTATGACATAGTATTCGACATGATTTTAAAAATTGAAGCTAGTTCTACTCCAGCAATTATCAACTGTGACTATGAATGACAGATTTTAATATCTTAAAAGTGTATTTCCTTTCAGTAGATATCAGAGGATATTTTTTTCATTTGGTCAAAATATGAAAAAGCATGTATTTGATTTAGGACATTCTTTTCAATATAGAAATGAACCAGAGTTTAACTTCTTCTGCTTCTTCTTCTTTTTCTTTTTCTTCTTCTTTTATTAGTATTAGTATTATTTTTATTGTATGCGTTTAATTAGTGTCATATACCTATGTATGCCAAAATTAAGTCTGTGTAGAGGTATTAATTGTAATTTTACCTTTACATATTTATAGTTTATTATTAATATAATATTTATTATATTTATTAATGTCTACGTTCATATATTGTCATATTAAGTTTGTGTAGAGTTATTAATTGTTATTTTACCTTTACATATTTCTAGTATTAAGATTTCGAGATGCCTACTAAATTTCCAACATTTAGTTGTTTATATAATTTCATGTATTAAGGAGGCTTAGAAGCTTAGCATTATATATATATCAATATCATAGTATACTTTCTATATGCTTCATTTATATATGAAGTACTTAGTTTTCATACAATTTTGTAAACAAGCAAATTAAAACATTTTAGCGATTACATAATCTCCACCAAGTTACCTTGGCTAAAAAAATTAATAGTTTCTTTCAAAGCTAAGTCGCTTGCAGTCTTCCACTAAATTTAGTCGAAATCAGTCCAATAGTTTCTGATTAAGTTTGAACACGAACAAACGCTGTCGATCACATAATTTCCAACTTCATGTCAGAGATTTATAATTATAACCTTTCTTTTCAATTTTTTTAAAGTAGATCTGGTTGACTTTAATTTTTTTTTTAACTTTTGCGCAGAATAGTGTTTCCATCAAAAATAATCTGCGCCGAATAGGGTCTGCGCCAAAACGCATCTTGCGCCGAAACGGGTCTGCGCCGAATAGGGTCTGCGCCAAAACGCGTCTTGCGCCGAAACGGGTCTGCGCCCAACTTGGCCATTCCCGTTCGAAAGTGTTAGGAGAGTAAATTAGAATAAAAATTGAGGACAGATTGTAGCACTAATAAGTTAACGCCATAAATTCGCCCTGTAACTCTTGAAACGTGAGGACCGAGTAAGCCTGTTGACAGGTGGTAGCAGAAATTGAGTTGAGATGGTTATGCTGATCCGTCGGTTGTGCGGTTCACTGGCAGATTTCATAAATCCAATTGTGATTGAGAAGCAAGAGGCTAAGCGAATGAAGGTGTTATAGATTATAAAATAAAAAAACAAATCAGCGTTTTTTTATCAACAAGAATTGGGAGTATAGAAAGCCAACAGAGAGAGTAAAAAGTCAACCAAGGTGTATGAGGGTCAAACTGTTTTCATTATCTTAAAAATCGTGTTTCAGCTTACGTCTACCATCCGATAAAGTTAATATTTTAGTTGCGCCTTATTGAGAAGAAATATATCCAAATTCTTTTTATTTATCAACTTCATTTAGAAACTAAAATATTTCCAAATCTCGCCATTCATTAATGTCAAAAATAAAGGTATATCAATCCACTAAAGCATATTCCTTTGGGAAAAAGAATGAACGGAAAGGAGTTGTGTTAGAAGAAGAATACAATAAAAGAGTTAAATTTTTTTGGAAAGAGCCAGCGATCGAAAGCTTTCATGTAGTTTGTTAGCAGACTAGAAATAAATGTAGAGAAAAATGACCTTCAGTGTACACTTGAAGTTCACTCTAAGCAGAGATCTAAGAAAAGGGTGAGCATAATTAGTTACTTGATCCACACGTTCTGCAATTATGTTTTGTACCAACTCAATTAGATCAGAAAAACGTAGAATGCCTACCTGTTTTTCGGTTTGGAGATGCTTTACAAATACTCTCGTAACAGCAGACATCCCTCCAAAATTATTAAAAGCTACTTCTCACACCTAAAGGTTTGGCATGCATATCAGAAACCTTCGAAGTTTACAGAATAAATCATCAGATAGAGACCTTGGAATAGAATAATTACCTAAACTCGAGGACTTACTCCAAATGTATATGCAAGAACCGGTTTACTTCTACGAGCAAAACCAAATTCAACATCGCTCCTAACTTAAGTCTGTAAAGATACAATTGCATAATCTACAAGCTGAAGCAGCCACCATTCTCGTGGGACTCTTATCACACAAAGATACGTCCTATCATTGCTAGTGATGGAACTAGACTATCTTCATCTGCGAGTCATGAAAACCAATTTTTTAGTTAACTTATCATTAAGGTCTGAGGTCATATAAAGGGCGAGCATCATCGCAGTTGTCTGATTTGTATTGTTTCTCCCCAGTTGTCGAATAAATAGGTAGAGAACAAAATATATAAAATAGCTCATAATATCGAAATTCAACATATATCTATTAGCAGAGTGCTGGATTTCAGCAGTGGCAGTATTTTGTTACTGCTAATCAATTGGTAAAGAGATATCTTCGAGGAAAATCACACGTTCTTCGTTTGTCTATAATTTTAATGCAGTCTATACAAGCCATGCATCGTGAGGTAAATGATCTCACCGTAGAGGTAAAGCAGGAAAGAAAACAATAATTAAGAGTGAATCTATTCTCGATAAGTATTTTCGATTAAATTATCATTCAGACAATGATGATAATTCAAAAGAGGTTCAATAAATATGCAATACGTATTTTCGACCATTTTGTTCCTTATAACTATTTTTACTTACAACTTTACAGGCTCTTTATATGAATTTCTTTTCATTAATAAATAAAAAGGTAGGACATTTGTTTCGTGACGTGGCCTTTTATATTTTTGAAAGGTTTCTAGAACGTAAAATGGTTCATCTATTCCTCAGAACATTTCCTTGTTTCATGACGAGTATGCCATCAGCAGACTTAAATCAAATGAACGAAAATGAAATTAGTAATAAATTGCTAATGAATGGAGCAATTTTTATGACATTTCAATTACACCCGAGAAACATTTCAGGTGAAAGGATATTGGTCTTATGCCTTGTGACTCATTTCTCCATTTGATCGTGATAAATGACTGAGATTAAATGAATTTTCAAATCAAATTATTGATTACACAAAATACATAGAGAAAAACATCACAATTAATGGATTACAGTGAGAGAAATCATCAGGAAGAGTGTGAATACTGTCATACATACTGGAACCACTTGCTCAATTTAGGGAAGACTTACCAGTCACTACCGGTCTGCCGTTATCGTAAAAGGCGAATCAGCCCGGACAGACGGGGTGCTTGACCAGGAAAAATTTGTTACTGTCCGCTTCTTTACTCAGTGGTGCTAATGGACGTGGTTGTCATGGATCCCGTCCACTCATGCTTGCAAGAGTATTGATGTGTACCGACCACGCATCGTGGAAACGTGGTTAATAATGATGAACTAAAAAGAAAAGATATAGAAATGAAGAAAAGTGAAAATGGAATTATAAAAAATCAAGGATGGGTAATGGGTTGGAAGAAAGCGTAAAATGTGGGTGGATGAAGCGTTTTTTTTTGTCGTCGAATTAAACGTGATGTACCAACGAGAGCATCTCCAGTAGAACATTTGTACGGAAAGTGGAGGAAGTAAAAGAAGAAAATTAGGGGAAGATAGAGAGCTGCAGGTACTTCTGCAGCCATTAGGGGCGAGAAAGAATATAATTCTCCACATGTCAGCTGCAACATCGTTCCTGCTGCGCTGTCGGAGGGAGGGAGGGAGGAAGGGAAGGGAGGGAAGAGGGGGCGTTAGAAAGGGCAAAGATGGGAAGAATATAATTTTGATTCCAACGGGATGCAAGAAGGAGGGGCGATCCAGCCCCCTCCCACTCCCCACTCCCAAACCCAGGACTGAATGGAAAAAAGCGGGTCCGTGACTAGCCTACGAAATAACCCGTCTGCCCCCCTCCCCTCAAAAAAATGTGAAAAGAGGCATGCAAAGAGATGGGCAAAATGGGTAAAAAAGGAAATATCTAGGATAATTAAATCCTAGGTAGACTCAATCTAATTTGACCACGATGGCCTGGGGCTTGGAGGGTGTGCCATTATTCCAGGTAGTTGGTGTAACCCCTTGCGGGGCTGATGATAAAAGTCAGTGTTTGAAAGAAGATGGGAGGGTAGAGAAATAGGCGTGAACCCTGGTGGGGCGAGATGACCCTGCAGCGCCCCATCACTTTGAATGGCCAATCTGGCCATTCAAAGTGATGGTACCTTTGGTTGGTGGGACGCAGGTGGATGTTTTGTGGCGTGGTTGCACACCAGCCACATTTTACACCTAAAATTTTCAGTATGGGTCTACTTTGTTATGTGAGATCCGAATCACTGGTTAGTACTGCATGGTATCAGCACAAGAAAATTGACTCCATCCGATGACTAACTACAGCCGATGTAGCTTAGTTTCGCTAAAGATGGAAACGCATTTCCAATTTTGCTTTTTAAATGGTGAACTTAATTTTCAAAAGCGCAAAATATAGTAAAATAAATTAGTTTTCCCTCAAATTGTTTAATTTAGGACGGTTCTAAATTTGAAGGAAGAATAACATCTAATTTGTGGAACAGATCAACACCGCCGTTTTTGCATTATTATAGAGAAATACAAAAATTAGTAATGGAAATAATTCCACTGGAAATAAAGATATAAATATTTATCACCGCTTTGTTGGTTGATGGACTAAATGAACAATATTCATTAAAATCTGACTAAAAGGTGCTAATATGGATTTGTCTTTTAGCTTATTTCTTTCACCAAAATAATAGAAGGGGGGGGGGGGGGTCTTGATATTCTGAATTCAGAGTATATCTCATTTATAGGAACTTATCCTTCTTCATGAGGCGCGATCTGAATAAGATATGCACTTTGTATAATAAAAGTGCATTATGAACCATCGCGGAAGTTGGGGTGGTTCAAGAGAGTTGCGCGATTCCTGTTCGAGAACGCTCAAATTACTCCTAGAATTATATTTCTAAGGATAGATTTTTCCATCGACCATTCTTTGTCTGTTTACAAGATCGTTTCGATCGTCTGCGGGTAATTTCTTTCCTAGCGCCAGCGGCTGTTTTTACGGAGGTGTTTTAATTATTTGTGTCTGCCGTTGGTTTACGCTGTGGTTCTCGGCCCTCAGTTAAGCCTCTTTCTAAAGACTATCTTGGATCCTTTTCCCCTCCTTATGCCCTCTCGTACCCCTCTTAGAGGTAAGGGTGAGCATTAGTTTACATGTTTACAATTTTAAACCTCACAAAGCTACGAGGCTTCATCAGGCCAACATTCTCCCTCTCTTACTTAGATAACCTAAATTTTCATCTACTTCTCAAACTTTACTTCTTGCATTTTCAACTTGACTTTCAATACTATTAAATATTTTTACCTCGTGTGTAAGAGTAAGTCAATTTAAGCACTTCTCAAACGGAATGGTAGGTGTTTACTTTTTTATATTTTGACAGAGTACCTCTATTATCGTCAGATGTTCAAACGTTTTATGTAACATATTTATAGGTCAAGTAACTTTTTAAAATCCTTGAAAAATGTACTAAGAGTGCAATGGAGTAGACGTAGTATCAAAAGTCATTATCAAATTCTATTAAGACTGTAAGTGGCATGCTTTATTCAACATCATTATACAATAGCTTTATCAAACTTAATTGACTTTATTCCTGCAGACTTTTTTAAACTTTATTATCAACTATCATTATCAAACTATCAGGCGATGGCTTCGCCACTCCCCCCTACGGGAGGGCTTGCGCTTCGCTACTAAGATTAAAACTTTTAAAAAGCAGCCATGGTTAAATTTTTATAAATTTTCTGATCTTTGCCAATTATAATAATTTTAAAAAGGAACTCTAAACTAAATTTCCCCCCTTTCAAAATATCACGTTGCTTAAATATATAATTATAGAAGAATAGCAAAAGTTATATAAAAATAAATTTTATGAACTTCATCAATTGTAATTCTTTGTGTTTTAAAAAATTCACAAAATTTCGATGCTTACGGCCGTATGCTAAGAAAAATGTGAAATGCACTTTTATCAGATTTAGTGTAGCTTCACAATTATTTCTAAATTTATTATAGGCAAAAGGCTAAAATGTAAAATATATAAAAAAAAGTTTTTTTCCTCTAATGTGCATTTGACATTTGTTTTAGCATATGGCCGTTATATTTATTTCTGAACTTCATTTTGTTCTTTGATTTTATAAAAGAGTTATTAGAAATAACTGATAAAAAACAAGTAATAACCAAACTAAGATGAAAGTATTATTCAAATACTCAAAAAAGTCTTCTTCTTATTTTAACTTCATTCGCATTAGCGACTGTATGTGGGAACTGGCAGTTTTCGGACTCCTCGTTCAAAGGTAACAATCTCTTTCAAACCAGAATTTAGTCATTTCTCTCGTCATATTTTCCCTTCTTTTAACTTCCCACTTTCTTTATTTCCGTCACCTATTTATTTTTAAATAAATACTCAGTGTTTTTGTTTCCCTCTTCTTAGTTTTATGTTAATATTAATACCACTGGTAAACACCTTTTTCATCGCCAAAGGTAATGGAATGATTCGGGATAACTTTGGGGGGCTGATTCAGAATATGGCTTCGCTTTGCTAGGTTGGCTCTAATTTCTGAGATAATAGAGCTCCTTCTTTTGGGGAAATAACCTCATTTACCATTCTAATCCTTTGTCATTTCACTGTTAAATTTTTAGAATTGGGTAATTTAATTTATTTATATTAAATGAATGAATAAATTTTACTTTCATTTTCACGATATAGATTCGATGCCTGAAGACATTTTAGTTTCATATATATTAGAAATCATCTGACTTATTGTCAACAAAAGCAATTACATTGACTAATTTAGCATATTCAAATAATAAAATTATTCAATCCTTTGAAAAATTATGATGGTAGGATTTCCTAGATGGTGGCTTAACAGGAAAGTCACGTTGACAGCTTTTAGCAGTAGTCTGCTATCATATATATTTTCCATTTGCATTGAGAATTTCCGCTCTGGACCTTCATTTCTTAATGAAATCTTTAATTTTATTCCTTACTAATATAGCAAGATTTTCTTGAACTTTATCTTAATTTGCACATACCCTTACGCTTATATTATCTCTCATATTTTTAAAGTTATTGAGCATCTTTTGCACTATATATTCATAATTGTCTGTTTTTATTGTTACGAAGTTTTTAAAAACTAAAACATAACTAAACCAAGCAAGACCTAATTCATTCATATAAATTTTTGAAAAGTAGAATCTATTTTAAGTTCTGATTTTAAAGACCCATAGAGATAAATATTTAGCTTTTAGTTTTTCACGGCACCTTGGTCCAATGTTCTAACAATTTGCTTTTTATTCCTATGTTGTATGCAGTAAAAGGGGTATAACTTCTCTTTTTGAAACCATTGGTTCGTTAATAATGTTCTCTTTATGGTCATATTCTCACTTAAAGATCTTGTCACTTTTACCAATGACCTTGCTTTGCTCCAATATCTGAGGGCTGATAAAACAATAGTATTTTGTTTAGCCACTTTATACTAAGTAATATATTTATCATCTTTAGAGCAAAACAAATGGGTCGCTGGTGCTTTCATACTTTTTATTTACTGAGCAATTGGAAAAAATACTTTCCAGTTAGCATAGTGCAATAGAGCCAATGTCAAGCTTCTTGTAGATCTGTCTATAAAAATTTGACAGGATTTTTACTGCAGTAGATAATAATTCCTCATCTTGGTCTAAGTAAAGAAAAATGTCTATTTTCTCTACCTAGATTGTTATTTTAGCTGGCTGTAGACGGATAATTTACCTTTAGGGTACATGATAAAATTTAAGCTGCCTGCTTGGCCAGACTCAGGTCTAGTATCAAATAAATCGTCCAGCGCTCTTTGGTAGAATCAATTATGTGTTAAAAAGTTTCATTCTTATTCACAGTCACTGAATTGACTCCTGCTACATTAAGAGTGTGAATTTGATTAACAACTAACAATGGAAGATCAGACAGTGAGGTAAACTCTGCTATTGGAATTTTTATTCTGTGTACAGATCACCTTGCTGATTCCAATTCAAGATACTCCCGGTCATCGTTTCCTGTACCGTTGAACCGGTTAAACGAAATTTGACACAGGTGCATCTTTATAATGCCAAGGTTACAGAGAGATGTATCACTGTATTCACATTTTTGTAGGTAGGTTATGTTCCGCCACATTGCTAAATTGCCTCAATCAGAGGGGCTTAAGAACTATTGAGGGGTTGGCAGCCAAAGTGAAAATATAAATAATGTAAAGCAAGTATTTTCCCTTTCTCAATTGAAATAGGATATAGATATAAAAAATTAAAAAGGTTAATAATGTTAAACAAGTAATTCAATAATTTCAACTAAATTTTGTAAACTATCATGAGCATAAAAATTACGACGAAAAAGTTTCTTAGATAAAAATATGTATCTTAACATTCATAAAATATTAAAAAAAATGTTAGTCTAGACGTCAGCCGAGCGGATGACCGAGCGAATAGACATTGACTGAAAGAAATATCGATTTATTACATTTCACATCTGAATTTTCCCCGTCCGAGTCCAGGTAAGTCATCTTGTTACTAATAAATAATAGCGGCACAAAAGAATGGTGATTCAAATCTTCAAGGCTGAGTCGAGAGTGCCAAATTAAATTTTCATTGCCGACGTTTTTTTACTGAATGATGTTGATGATCTGATAGAGATGATAAAAATCAATAAAATATCAAAGTGTAGAGGACATCGCTCTAGATTTTCCTGAGGTAATTGAGTCCGGTAGGCCGCGCAATTTTCCACATGTCAGAGGCAGAAAAATCGAACATGTTACACCTGACCAACTCTTGCGAGGGGGATTAAAATAATTGATAAGTTAAAGAAAGATGAGAGAAAGAGGGTATTAGGAGTAAAAGGCTGACAAAATACAGGCATATTAAAAACCAACAACCTAAAAAAAACTAAGAGGGAGCAGTGAACCAGTATCTTATACTCCTCTCCCCAAACAGGAAAGAATGGACGAAAGTTTGTTGGTTAGTTCAGGTCAAAATTTGTTTCCAGTTAAGATTAAAATGTGAGAATATATTCTGTTGTCAATTTCACTAGCCATTTTTTCGAATATTGTCAAAATGTCAGAAAGTGTCTTATTTCGCAATATTAAAGAAAATGGATATGTCATCCAGTTGTACACAAACAGACAGACAAACATACAAGAACTATACTAAAATACATAAGCATAACAAATAGGTTTTATTACTTCCTTTTCATTGAAAAACCTAGTAGCCACAAGCCCAAACCATATAGTCATCTATCATGATAAACACCCTCATAGGCCATATAGCAGCCCAAGCCTTAACAAACTTCTTCTAGCACCTGGATTAAATAAGACTGCTTACCATATGATAAAACTAACATCCTCTCTTTTAGAACAAAACAATCCTACTAAGGTGCCATCATCATTCAGGATCATCTTACTTCTCACAACGTTTTCAAAATATTAGAGATTTAATGAAAAAACGAATCTCAATACAAATTCACTTCAATCTTTCACAGCCTGGTTTCAGTAAAAGTCAGTACACACCTCTACTCACATACGTAACACAACTCAGAAAACAAGGTTTTAAACGAAACCAACCACTACAAAAAACTATACTAAAATACATAAGCATAAAAAAGAAAGTGATATTGCTCTCAGGGAAGCACCCAAATACAAAATATACCAAAAACACATATCCACCTAAAGGAAATGAATTGATTAGAAAACTTCTTCTCATTCAGAGAAGTCAGATTAATTTATACAACTATTCAAATTCCAAACTCATGCCACTAAACAATGGCGTCCTAAAAGTGTTCATTCTCTTTCCCCTACTCTTCAACCTTTACATGCACGACTTACCCTCTTACCTGCAAACCCTCTCTCGTAAGAGGATAATCATAAGCAAATGTCCTGTGAGGGGTTTGGTTACCAAGTGTGATTTGTCACAGTTTTTGGTGCCGCTCTTGGGTAGCCAAATAGGGTTCTTGGTTCGGCTTGGTGGCTACCGATTCAATTCTTCGGGGAGTGCCATTTGCGTGCGGACCCGCCCCTAGTTGATAGAATTATTTTCTTTCTTGATTGAAGGCTGTCTTTCTTGATTGCACGCTGGGTAAAATGATCAGTGATTCTTTGAGGGAAAGAAATCTTTGGCACTGGATTAAATATTCTTTATTTGGGGGAACTTAGAAGGTCTTCAAATGTGACTATCTCCATCTTGGGTTACTTCACAATTCCTGGGCAAACATTAATTCTAAATATAATTAACCCTATTACAATCGAGTTTCAAATAACATTAAATTTTTCTTCCTATTTATATTAATTTATTTCACAATGTTTTGCATTATTATAGAATATTGTAATTGTTATTTAATTATACACAAGTATTTAATAAGGTCGTTTTTTTTAGTATTTTTTTAATAAAATGGTTTGGTAGCGTGTTTAATAGATTTAAGTAAGGGTTTTCGGAATTTTATCCTTTATGGGTTGTTTATAATTGAAAGGTATATTAACTTTAACTGAAGTAAAATAAAGCCATTATATTAATCGTTTTTTATGATTATAGGTATTTAGAGGAATATTTTTTATATTTAACTTATTAAAATGATGACATTTTGGAAACATCCATTCAATAGTGGTTAAATCCTCTTTATAAAATGTTCCATCCATTTGATTTAAATAAATATATCGAGGCCATCGCATTGTTTTTTTTAACTACACTCGTATAGACAGCCTTTTATAATTATTCAACCTAAAATACTATATTACTGTCTTTTGTTTCTTTAAAAAAAACAGTACTACAGTTTCTTGAGTTAACGAAAAAGAATCAGTGGCGGATGAAATAATGAACAACATGCGAAAATGACATCGGCTTGGAAAAATATGAATGATGCTGTTTATTATTTTAGCTTAGGAAACACATTGATTATAATGTTGACAGTATTTATTTATATTAAATTTGCTAATTACTTTTAAGACCGAACGGTAAAATGCAGGAGAGAAAACTAGAATAACTCTATCTAATTAAATTTTACCGTGTATTTTTATTATTCTTTCATTAGCAGTTGAAATATTAACACCTGAGTGTAAGCTTTTCACAAAATTGTGCAAGATTTAATTGAATTATAGATACACTCGCACTGGTATCGATTAAAAATTCACTTATATTATAATTTAGTATCGCAGCGACAATGAGTAGTGTGGGCACGTCGGTTATCGCATTTAGTGTGGGCTGCCGTTTAGTTTTTCCGAGGGGGCTGGAGACGATGGTCCAGGTGATGGTTGGATTTAAACGTTTTCACCTCGCTTTGGTCACTGAACCGTGGTTTACAAAATCTAGTATTTGATCCGAAATACAAATTTGCAGGGCACACAACAGGATTTTGGTTACTACCGAAATGTCATAGTCCTAAGGGTACACATTTTGTATTATCACTCTCATAATTATTAGACAGAAAATTTGATCAATTAACATCAGAATACGAAGTGATGTGCACTTAACGTGCACAATTCGTATTTTGCATTATTGATTTATTACCATATCATTAACAGTGAGAACACATATATTAGGAAACGATACGACAACACTTTCATCTGTATGATTATTTTTTACACAAACACTGTGTTGTATAAAATGACATTAGTTCGTCTGCAAGTTTCTCAAATTGGACGATGATGCACGTGAAGTTCGAAAGTAAGGACTACATGCTAATGAGGACAACCTCATTAACATGCAGTGTTGTCCTTCGCAGCTCATTAAGATTGCCTGATAGTCGTCCAGTAAGTGAAGAAAAGGGGATTAATTGCTTAAAAAGTTTTCGTTTCGTGCTATCAAAGAGTGCAATCACTTTTGTTCTTAGGTGAAGGGAGCTCAATGATCAAAGGAATGAAGCAAGAAGACGATCGACTGTCTCATAGGTAAAACAGCCAGAAGATAAAAAAGGTTTGTGTCTTCCCAACTTATTCTCATGTTGTCGAATTGTGGTTTCACTATTTTAACCAATCCCGTAACAGCTGCTTTATTGAAGACGGGAGGCCTAATGGTTATTGAATTTGAAAGTTCCACGTAGTTTGAAAGGTGAGCTCCTTATTGCTCTCTTGGTCAATCCATTTTTGTTTGATTACTATCTTTCGATGTAAAAGGTTGCCTAGTTATAGGATTTGTTGCCCTGTTTAAGTAGTTTGGTTACCAAGGGTGAAATGACACCGTGTTTATGGTTACACTCCTTGGTAGCTAGATAGGACTCTTGGTTTGGCATGGTAGTTACCCATTCGATTCTCTTGGAAGTGCTATTTGCATGCGGCACTGACTTTAGGTAATAGTATTATGTTTTTTCTTGATTAAGGGTGCCTTTTTTGATTGCAAGCTAGGTAAAGGAGATCAGTGATTCTTTAAAAGTAAGAAATCTTCGGCGCTGGATTCAGTATTCTTTATTCTAAGGGAACTTAGAAAATCGTCAAGTGTTACTATCTCCATCTTGAGGCACTTTCTAATTCCTCTTTTATATCAATAGACCACACATTGCCACGGCAAACATTATTTGCAAGAGAAATTAACTTTTTCTACATTTAATATGTTTCAAATAACATTAAATTTGTACATTCTACTTACTGTATATTAATTAATATCACAATGTTTTACATTATTTTAGAATGTTACAATTGTAATTTAATTATATACAAGTATTCAATAAGGTAGCTTCATTTTGCGTTTCTTAAATAAAATGGGTTAATAATTAGGGAGTTTGAAATCATTAAATAAAGGCTTGGGTAATTTATATTAATTTTAGCAGAAATGAAAAACATTATATTGTTTTTTATACGATTAAAAATATTTATATGGATAAGTTTTGATATTAAAGTAATTAAAATGGTGATATTTGGGGAACAGTCCTTTAATCGTTGCCAACTGCAGCCATATCTCTCATTTAGTGCTCAAGGCACAAATTCTTTTCATCAAAACCTCCAATTATTTAATTTAAATTTACTATATAGAGGTCAGTGTTTTGTTTCTTTTTAAATAACGGTAGGTACAAAAGTTTCTCGACTTAATGGAAAAAATAAATTAGATAAGGACAAACTTATGAACTAAATACAAAAATAACAGCAAATTAGAAAATAGCTTGATGCCGTTTATTCTTTTACGTTAAATTAAATTTGCTAATTACTTTTCCTACCGAATGTTAAAGTTCAGGAGAGCGGTAGGCTGAGTTCCAGAACTCATTACTCCTAAGAACCTATACGAGCTTTCCTCATTTATTTAAGGTGTTTGGAAATATCAAATAGCGCTCATTATTGTATTTTTACATGTTTTCTAGTTGTAGTTTTCAAATGCTTGCACAGATTACATCAACATAAGGAACAACAAAGAAATAAACATGCATTTGACCCTTGGAGATTCGGCCCCTTCTAAATTAGAGGTACTTCGACTTAGGAAATAAGTTATCTTTTTACACCATTATTATCCATTAGGACTTCCTCAAATCACATTTTATTTTGATTCGATTTTAACTCATTATAATAGTAAATAAAAAAACATATCCTATTCCATATTACAATCTGAGCAATACAGTATCATATCAGTACATTTCAACACAATCTACATTTCACTACCGTTTTCTCGACAGAATTAGTAATTGAAACCCATCAGCTCCATAATCAAATAATGATCTTCCACTTATATGTATAACTTCCCGATATTCTCCATACTTCACTAACCTTCCCAAGTCATAGCAAAGAAAGACGTTTTCCTGCCCAGAAATACTATCCACTGGCTCCAGATTCAGATCAGGATACTACTTAAACGTACAATAGTACAAAAACTCAGAAAAACAACCAAGATTTTCACGATGTCGATACCTATCGATAACAGTAAACATCTAATAATAACAAGCATTAGGCTTGAAAGCAACAGACAGAGACACCAGATAACTTCATTCAGAGACTTGTGAGATCGGCTATCTCTAGTGGCGGCTCTCCGGGCAGATAAGGGCTAGCCATAACCAATACAGTAACTATGCAATTCTGGAGTACTTTTAGAGCTGAATTTTTATTTAGAGACGCAAAAGTTGATTATAGTATACGAATGGCATAGAGAGAGCTATATTAAGTATACATATTAGATCGCTACAAGGATTTTTTAACAAGCATCAAATGATTATATTTATGCACTATAATTACTTATAGAATAATTCACGTGCGGTAGAAGATTGCAATGGTGTTTTTTGTGTTTGCCTTTTGGTTCACTGTTTGTTGCTAAGACATTAAGTAACCTTTAAGTTTTTATTCTGGTTTTTAATTATATACACTAAGATAGTTTTGTAGGGGTTATATGATCACTGGTGTTTTTGTAAGCTTGTTTGTGCACAAGATATCTTTAAAGGTTAGAAGCGGATTTTGATGGAATTGGGGGACAGAACGGGCCATTGTCAGAAAAATTGTTATTTAGATTTGGATACGCATCTATATCCAGTTACGTCCACTTATTTCCATGGTTTAACGTTACGAAATAGTGTATTTTCTCAAAATACACTAGTAAGGACAACCTATGAGGTCCGAATCTTTTCTCAGTTAGTACAATAAGGATAGTGATAAAAATATAAGAATACCATAGTTGTAACATATAATGTAGATTTACATAAAATGCTTCAAGCATATTTTCTCTCCTTTTAATGTAAAAAGTTATATCATGAAGAATATGAGATCTGGATTTACCATTATGCAAATTTTGATTTGATGATAATTCACAAACTCAGGAAGACAAGCACATGAATTCTAACAAGACAGATAGGTTCTAGTGTGAAGGAATTATATGATGTTACTTAATTTGGCCTATGAATAATCAGGAGTAGAAGTACAGATTCATTCCGAGATTTCCGAAAAGTTTTTATAAAAATGGCATTGGCGGAGAAAACTTTGCTTGAAATGTTATCTATTTCGAGCCAGTCACTTTTATTTTTTCCATTTAAGTCGCCTTCGATCATTTTGAAATGATGATTTACTTTACTTCTGTATTTGCATTGAGTTCTGCATTGGGGCCCTCGAATTCTGACTCTGAATAAGATGTTGTAGTGGCGTAGGTTTAGATAACTAGAATTGCTAAATCTCTTTTGGTATTTTGTCTAATATATTGTATACAATTGTTACTTTTGTCACCATAAGAAATCCAAGGCTACTAACTTATATGTGTCATTTTACTTTCGTAAGAGTGGCTGAACAACGGCGTATTTTTCATTTGTATAATTTCTTCGATTTTACTTTTAACAGATCTGGCTAAACCTTTAGTAGATTTTATATTCCATTGGTTCCTTAATGTCCCTGTTTCAGATAACTAACCCATAGCATATGTAAAAATTTACATTTAAATACAAGATAATAGACGTAGACGTGTTAAGAATAAATTTGGAAAGTTAAATATACAAAAAATTGTTTTTCATAAAGTTACCCTTACGTTTATTAACCCTTCAACTGTATGATATATGCAAATTGCTATGGAATACGGATAGCAATTTTAGGACAAAGTTATAAGCAAGAGCGTTTCATTATTTCCTTAATACTGGTCGGAGGCTGTCACACTTTTTTTTCTCTTTGATCACAGGTCTTTTAAACATCCCACACAGTTAGTCTATCGGATGCGGCCATTCAAGTTTCCAAGTCACGTTAGTGTTTTAACTACATTATTGCTATTTTGCATTATGGCATTCTAAAAAGGGGGCATGAAGCATCATCAAAAATGGCCTAGTATCTTTGGTAAAATGTGTTCTTAGATGACATTTTAATACCATCTTTGTTCCGAGGGGTTATATCTGAAAAAGTATAAAAGGGCTGATTGCCACGAATTAGGAAGTTCTCTTATATGTATACTTCACAGTAGGCAGAATGTAAGGCTCCTCGTCACACTTTTCTTTACATCACGTTAGTGTCACGCTCTCTGAAGTCTCGAAGTGTGAGAAAGGGAGTTTACTAGAACAAAACGTATTTCGATAGTATGTCAGCCTGTATTGTATGTTTTCTTTGTAAGTAACAGCTTCTTTGCTGTATTCATAGCTAACTGATGCCATACTTAAACAAGTTGATCTATGTTTTCTGTATAATTCCGAAGCAGAATCCGCACCAAGAGATAGTACTGACGCTTGCTGAACACCCTTGGACTTCCTTACGCCTTGCTCAGCGCTGTTGGAACTGTCTCCTTGAATGACTTAGCCATCTGTACACCTTTATGCGACTTTATTACACTCCCTCCTTGGTGATGCTTTTGGTGAGAAGCGTACATTTCTATAAAAAATGGTGCTTTCCATAGCGGTAACATCGTACTAATTCGGTGGGTTAGTTGATCAATTTTGTTCCAGGGTAAAGTTCTCTGAATTTTATTCCGAAAATAACTTTAATATTTAAGGTAAAGACAATATCTTGGCTCAGTGACTCATTGGGAACTTTACTCAATAATATAGCCACCACGTGAATTGCTAAAACAGCTATTTAGGAAATATATTTACATTTATGAAAGTAAGAATTATTGTTTGCCCAAATTTTTGTAACTTCCAAACTTGTGTCCATACTCGTATCTGTACTTTATAGAGGGCAATGATATTTCATTCTTTTTTGTCAAGTTCTTTATCTAGTTCATTTAGCTTAGTCACATATAATTTGAGGATGCTTGAATGTAGAAGAAAGCCACAGTCGTCAATCGTTGGCCCTCAGTGCCAAACAGGTGCTAAGATTTCTCGCAATGAGGGTAATTTTATCTTTAGGAGATAAAGTTAGATGATAAGAACTGTTCGCACTTATCCAAGAAAAACAATGATTAGAGTAAGTCTTGTATTTATCTTTAGCTAAAATTATTTTAATTTATTACAACTTGACGAGAAGAATTAAAATATTTATTGAATTCAGAATCAAAATGATAATAAAGATGTACTGATAGCATAAACATACCTGAATGCAGATTGAGTCTTACGAAAAGATTTTGTCTAAGGAAAAAAGGGACCAAATTGCATTTCCTTGATAGGATGAGCCTCCATTTTCGCATTTTTAAATATCCCCCTTCCTATAAATCCCCCCAAATTCAATTTCGAAGATTAAAAAGTAGAGCCAAGTTATTTAGACGATAAAGATTAATACCTTGAATCTACTTTCGATCCAGATTAGAAACCAAAACCGAGCAAATGGTTCACTTGAATTTATTTAGGGCAGTGATATAAGAGGGAAGGCAATACATTTAATGGTTTCGTCCTCGATTTGGAAAGGGATTACATCCTAATGTCTGAGATGAGATTAAATCTCTAATGGTATAATGAAAGGGAGTAACGGTGTTGTCACCGATGTATGCACAGTCATGATGAAATCCAGCTGCGATATCTGATTAAAATGACAAATAATAAGCTAATGGTTGCCAGATAGAACAAAGATATTCACTAGTGTGGAGGAATGGGTGTCCTTGTCATGATGAAAATCTTTTGTCAATTGAAAATGAGAAACTTCTGAGTATTGAAACAGGCAATTGCATTATGAAGAATCATTACTCATTGCCCGTCAAATATAAGCCACACACTTGAAAGAATCAATAGCACAGTGAGCAGTAAACTAGTACAGCACCCTAAATTGGTTCCTCAGCCAATAAAGGATAGATATTCATTTTGCCATTGATGAGGTTATCTATTCGCCTAAATCGTTGTAGATAGAATCCGAGGGTGGTCTTACAGCAGAAAAAAATGGACCGAGAAAATAATGAAAAGGATGAAACCAAATAAACTATTTCAATTCGCCAGCCTTACGCATTACTATAAGAATGTTAGTTAATTAGTTAAGTACAACAACATTCAGTTTAAGTTGCGTATGAGTCCCACAATCGGATTGAAAAATGTACATAAATATCAGCATGAAAATATGTGGCAAAGCTGAAGGAACTAGTATGGAGGAAGGTGGGGTCTCTTTTGAGGTGAAGATGAGAAATATTAGGAGAATGGTAATTATTTGTTTTGCCATTAAGCAGTAAGCAAGGAACATTTTTTAAGCCAAGGGAGAGCCACCTGATCCCATCAGTGAAGTAGACTCTAGAAATAATTTAGGTAGTTCTATCGAGGGAAGAAGGATATTGTGTATGAAAGAAGCTGGTAGAAAAAGCGGTGTTATATTTGTTTATGTATATGATACCCAATCTTTAATAGATTTTAAGGAAAGTTTGTTCCGTTTAGATTTTTTGTTGCTCTATCAAATTTGGCATCTTGAATACAAATATCACACTAGTTTTTGTATATAAACATGAATATGCATAAACTCTTGAAAATTATATTTATAGTAATTCCAACGACATTATATAACATATTTTAGTAATAATTAAATAATATATAACGAACAAGCAAGAATATTGCAACAAAATTGGAATTACTCTATTAGATCAGTTAATCAAAACCATTAGTAAGTCCAGAAGACAATTTGGGAACGTCGTTTCTTCCTGTGGTCTCAAACAATTTTCCATACGTATTCACCCATTATCGCTTCATCTAACCTTCCCTGATATAGAGTATCTATCAATTGTTTGTCCTGATATAACAGTTCACCGTGATTTTCTGACACAGCACTAAGATTCAGTCGAAAGAATTTCAAATGGAAGTGAAATAGTTCAGATTAAGTGATACTTTGTATCCCATCCTAATGTAACTTGCCACTAGACTCAGCGAGGGAAAGTGAATATGGTGGACTGAAGAATGCACACCTACTTTCAACCTAAACATCATCGTGCAAGTTATCACTGCATGCATTGCTCATTCATCCACACATTCTTGCAATACCTTATCCATATAATTTAAGTATAAGATCAAAATATCTGCGGCGATGGCCTTGTCAGTGACGGGGGCAGGGCTTGGACCGGCTGGAAGCCTCTATTTGGCAGGCGGCATGATAGGTAGCTCAGAACACATTATCGTTGGAGAGGCTGAAGTATTGGAGCGCCGCCCTCCTTCGGTATCTGTCTGAGCGACTGGGAAGCCCTGTTTTAGTGACAGCACTACCCACCTCTATCGAGGATGGGTCAATAAAAGGCGATCTAGAAATTGCCGATCCATTCTCAAGCAAGCCTGTGGCAGACTACCGTAGCTGCCAGGGCATCCCATGATTGCGGTCGAATCAACAAAAAGAATAGATACTTAACCGTAATTACTTGGAATGTCAGAAGATTGCAGGACCCACCCCAAACCTACCAAAAAAAAGAACTGCGCTCATAGCAGCAGATCTGAAACGCGATGATGTAGACATCTCGGCCATAAGTGAGATTGACTTGCAGAAGCTGGTTCACTTACCGAGGCAGGAGAAGGCTATACCTTTTTTAGCAAAGACTGCTTTCAGACCAACCGCGACTACATGGATTCGGCTTTGCGGTCCGCTCCTCTCTCCTGAACCCAATAAAAACTACAGCCACAGGAGTTAGTGAAAGAATCTTAGTATGGTGCATCCCTTTAGCTACGTCACAGTTCGCCACCCTACTCAGCGTCTATGTGCCAACACTCCCCTCAGGCTTTTAAACAAAAGACCTCTTCTACTCCTGCCTTCAAGATACCTTACAACGTATACCTGACAGTGACAAGATTCTCCTTCTCGGAGACATGAACGCTAGAGTAGGAAACAAGACCAACTTTTGTAAGTCGTTTTTGGTCATCATAGAGTGGGGCCTTTCAATGAAAATGGTCTCATACTCCTCAGTATTTCCTCAGATCATTCCTTATTAATTACCAACATCATGTTGGACAAGAAATTTTAGGCACAACCAGACGTAAGGATCGTGACTGATTTGATGAAAGTGCAAAAGCGATTCACACTCTCATCAAAAATAAGAATGTTGCCCATGACCAGTACCTACGAAACCCATCATCAAGAAACAAGAACAACTTATTTTTACTGCACACCAATGTCCAGAATGCTTTAAGGGAGATGGAAAAGTCTTGGTGGAATAAAATATCTTCTGAAATGCAAACACAAATGGACAATGGCGATCTTCACAACTTTTATTCCTCGCTTAAAACAGCCTACAAACTAACTATCCCCAGACTTACGCCCGTGTGTACCGCTGACAGGAATACCCTCGTAACTGAGCACGCTAAGATATTAGATCGATGGGCTGAACATTTTAAGGAACTGCTTAATCAAGAAAACCCAGTGGACATGTCCATCCTAAATGAGAACCCTCAGCTCCTAGAAATTATAGAACTGGACTAAACTACAACACTTGCAGAGGTCCTGAAAGCAACTGCAAATCTCAAGAATCACAAAACTGCAGGCTTAGACGATATTCCTGCCAAACTACTCAAGTATGGTGTCTACAACATCACTAACCATCTACACAAACTATTCAAAGTCTGCTGAGAAACTGGAAGCGTACCATAAGACTTTAAAGATGGCAAACTTGTTACCATCTAGAAGAAAAAAGGAGACAAAACTGTATGTAGCAATAGCCGTGACATCACACTCCTCTCCAATGCTGGTAAAACTCTAGCCCACATCATGCTGCCATAACTATTTACCCACGTTGCAGAAGAGATCCTGCCGGAATCACAGTGTGGTTTTCGAAAAGAAAGGTCAACCATAGATATGGTTTTTGTCGAACGACAATTGCAAGAAAAATGCGTGGACCTGTCGCAAGTCTTTGATACTGTAAACCGCGCACTACTATGGCAACTACTTGCAAAATTTGGCTGCCCACCCAATTATATTAAAGTACTTGTTGCACTACACAGTGGGATGAACGCTGTCGTTGTAGCAGGGAGTAAAAAAATATGCTCCTTTTGAAGTGAGTTTGGGGGTTAAACATGGCTGCGTTTTTGCCCCTGTAATATTCAGCCGGTTCATAGCTGCTGTCACCCAAATAGTATACAATAACATCATTGAAGAAGAAATGTGAGTCACTCTAAACTACAGGTTAGATGGAAATCTCTTTAACCTCGCTCAACTTCGTGCAAAAACACTAATTAACACCAAAACAATCATAGAGCTTAAATATGCTGATGATGTTGACTTTGTCAGTTATACAGAACAAGGGTTCCAGACCATCCTTAATTTTGTATGTGAAGCATATACACGAATGGGACTAACGGTTAACACTGAAGCAACAGAAGTGTTATTCCAGCACATAGGCCAAGGTGTAAGACAGTTAGCCAACCTACAGAGCACTATATGAGAGGCCCAATTGAAGAAAGTCAAACACTTCACATACCTTGGATCCATCCTGTCAACTGACTGCTCACTTGATGACGAAATCACCAAACGAATTGCCCTTGCCTCAGTCGCTTTTGGAAAACTCTCAAGACGGGTTTTCAATAACCACAGCCTGACCCTGGCTACCAAGCGTTCAGCTTACCTGGCTACTTGGCTCTCCATCCTGCTCTATGGTTGCGAATCTTGATACCATATAAACATCAGATGAAGGAGCTAAAGAGCTTTCATATAAACTGCCTGAGACGCATCCTGGGAATTTCTTGGTGGGACAAGGTGCCACATGTCAACATTAGAGAACGCATGCATACATCCTCACTGAAAGAAATCCTGAGACTAAAACAACTTTGCTACACTGGCCAAATCATCCGACAGCCTGAAAATCGTTTACGGTGGATCATCCTGTACTCAGAACTTTCTGTAGGGTGACGATCTGTTGGAGCACAAAAATGAGGCTTAGGAATCACCTAAAACCCTCCCTCAATAAGTTCAACATGAACCGAGGAACTCTCGAAACTGATGCTACCAATAGAAGCTCCTTGCTCGCCCTAGTACACGACGGAGCCAACTACTTCAGCATAAATTATAACAATGCAGCCATAGCCTGCCGTGAAAGATGACATCCACAAATACAAGGAATCCATATCTGCGATGTCTTTGGAAGAGGCTGCGCAAACCTTGGCGGACTCTGCAGCCATGAACGATATCACCAAAGACGATAATCATTAAACTCATCCATGTATGGAGTGAGGTCGTCATCGGCAACGATGGACAACATTAAGAACGCAGTAAGCAATGTAACTTTCAAGCAGTTCTTTAATAAGAAACATATTACAACGTTGTTGAACCCATTCCTTGCTGTTTTCTCCCCCGCAGTCTTTTTTATCCCCATAGTTCTAGATGCAAGTTCAGCTCAGGTCCAGCAAATACACTAGCATAAATTTTGCGTAGGGAAACTCCTGAAATATTGCTCATGTTTAGGAATAGGCTTGATCAATCCGATCCAATGGTATGGCGAGTTGTTTCATCAGGCCTATATTAATGTAGACAGGAGAATTTTGTTTTACATTTTTGTAGGTGACTATAGGACTGAATTCTTGCCATTCTCGCTTCACGCAATTGTTTGATTTATTTCTGCTATCACATAAGCTCAAAAAACAAGAATGCTGAGTTTATCCTACCTACAATCCTATCAAGAATCCTATCATCTTGAAATCACAACATTCAGCTTACTTGTAGTCATCCTATTTAATCTTTTCGAACAATATTTTTCTATTTACGTATTGTTTTTTGGGTGAACCAAGGTCGCCCGTTTATGGCAAGTCCAAAGGTCACTGGTTGTAGCAAATCCAAAGGTCATGGTTATAGGCTGGTAGTTGGCCTATAAGTCTTGGTTACTAGTTTACCGGTGGAGATCGACTCGAAAGTTTCCCACCCAAGTACTAATATTTTCCAATGTTGATTAACTTCAACGTAGCGCTAATGGGTTATTCAGTTAACGGGCGCTAACCTTGGGCTGACTCCATTTTAGAGGGGGATTATCCTCTCACTTAGTCTTAGTGAAGTAGACTGGGCAAGAGGATCAGTGGGATTACCCCCAAGAAAAGGATTCTCGGAAGGCAGAATCAAGGACTCTTTATTGGGTGAAGGACTTGGTAGATAGAGAAAACCTTATATCACAGTTCGAGAAAACGAATGTTTTTTTCGTAGCTCTCTGACAGTAAATAAGGTCCGCATCTTTCTTGTCTCCGGCTCTGTTTCAATGACTGCACCTGATTTGGCGTTTGTTGATACTGCTGTGGCGTTTCCCAGAGCCCTCGTGATAAGAGTCTTTACTGATATCGCAAGAGGTGTGTAAATATATATGGTTTTGAGTGCGACGGTGTATGAGCCCGTATCTATGTGAAAATTCGTTTTGCCTTTGGCATTTTATAAGAACAGTATATATTATTGTTTACCTGATCAAATGTTGTATATTCTTATTTATCTGGCAAAGTTTATATATTTTATTTATGTGAGAGAATGTAATATATTTTAGATTACTTGCATGCGCATAATTATATGCGTGCCTATTCAGAACCTCTATAGGATTTATATGACATTAATCTGTGAGGCTTCATTGTAAATCCTGTTACGCTTTGCAATATGGCCCTACGGTTCCTTCAAGTGTCCTGAGTGACCAACATAGATAAATGGATACTAGTTTACTTCATGGAACAGCCTTGCTTCCAGTATTCTCATACAGCTGTAAATAGAAAACAGCATTAATTGGGCTGGTTTCTCAAATCAATCGCTTCAAACAGAACTCTTACATCATTAGAGAAGCTCCTCGACTAATAAAATGGGGTAAACTGGATAAAAGCTGCTTTCTGAGTTCGGTACATTGAAATTTTCACGTTTGCTTCCTATATTTCCCAGTCCTTCAATCTAGATACCAGAAGCTCTGCAGCAGATTGTGTAAGAATCAGATTTCTTACAAGTTCATCAAGCTCATTATGGTTTTGGAATTTAAATTCTTATTGTTGGCCTGTTATTTCACCTTCTTCCCAATCTTCATCAAGATCCCAAATTTCGATGTTGACTTCTTTGAATTAGAAAGATAGACGAGCCCGAATCGAAAGTTGTTTGCCATGTCATAACGTAGGTATAATCGAAGATAGAATTTTGGGATCCTCCAGTTTCTTCTTATCCCGTGTTCAATTATAGCTATATACGTTCACTACTGAAGTAAACTTCATTTAGATGGCCTATCGATTCTCGCCAGATTCTTGGCATGGCCAACAATATGCATCGTTTTCTGCCACATATCGAGCCTGCTATGTAGTATAAATTTGCAGTTACTACAGATTACATGATATGGGAGCCCATGAGTTGTCATGTTCTACAATGGGAGTGCAGAAGTACTTTAAGTATGCCACTAATATTTTATTCTCCGCGAAATAATATTTATTTTTCGTTTTGCGCCAATATTAAGCTCACACACATAAAAAAACAGTTAGATGATATCTTGCAGTGTCTAAAAGCCACTATTTTACTATATGGAACAATAAAATACGAAGAATAATGCAATATAATTAAGGAAAACAAATATGACATGAATAGAAAATGTTGTTTATACAGTGCAGAAAATCATTTTTCATATAATAACAAAATAATGATGGTACGATGAAAAGAGTGCTCCCGATCGTATTAAAAAAACTGGAAATACAGAAGAAGCAGGAAATAGTAGGTGAAATAATTTTTTGTTGTCTAGTGTTGTTTTATTTTTATATTTAACAAACGAAACTTATCTTTAGAGGTCTCTTCCTCTGGATAGTTTCAAATTGAACTTTGAAGAGAAAATTGTAAAGTTGAAAGGTGGAAAATTCCAATTATGAAGCCAGTGAAGCTAAAAGTGAAATGCACTTGGAGTACCCACAAATGGGAGAGAGCTCAACTGCCCTGAGCTGTAATGGATAGACAAAGAAGGTACCACTATTTGTAGAATTACTCATCAACAAAGAATCTAGAGTGGAAGAAAGAACAAAAAAATATAGCATTATTGCAATGGCTATAAAGATTGACCGAAAAGGTTATTGATAACAATTCTATGAAAGACAAAGAATTTATGGTAATGACGCACCTATGAAATGATGTTAAATTTCACTGGTTTGCTACCGCGACTCTGCATCGGGCACACCTGTAGGAGGCTCCTCATCAATGCCAAGGTAGTTGCTGTATCAACTGGATCAATCAATCTAGCAACCCTAAAACGAAGTGTCAATTAGCTATTTCAGCAGTCACTTGTCGTCACACGATAAGCGATCGTTTTCAGCCACCCATCGATAACGTCAGGAGTGACTGATTAAATAGCAAATTGACACAGTTTTCTTTAGGAAGGTTCGATTGAATAGTCTATTTGATATAGTTAGTTGCTTAGAGTGGATGAGGAGCCCGTCGCTGGCGTGTCAGATGCCGTGTCGAGACAACAAACCACTGATATTTGTACCGCAAAGACTGAGATAAAATTTCGGTAACCGCTGTCTAAAGTCTATGTATAATTTAATCATGAGGGTTTAAAATTTGTTATCACTTCCATTCTACATCAAAAATCGTCCTCCTGCTCTTGATATTTATAGGGACCAAGCAAGGCCCAAAAAACACTCGAGCGCATTGTAGAAGAAAAAAAGAATGGAGAAGAAAAGAACAGAGTGGATGGGAGAGGAAAAAGAACGGGGATATAAATCGAGTATTTGATATAAAAAACAGAAAGAAGAAATAAGAATGAACCATGACAATAAGATCTACTCATAGCCAGTTTAAAAGGTTAATTAAGCAAGTTGCCTGGACGAGAGCCATCAAAGGAAAGAATGACCTAAAGTACATGAGATTGAACTGAAGTTGGTTGCTATGGAAACGATGCCGGTTTTTTCTATATGAAAGGTAAGCGGTCGGATCCTTTTGGACGTTTCAAGTTTGCTAGTAAATTGCTTATCTGCTAATCACTTTGGTATTATTTATAAAAATTTGAATAACCTTTATCCATAAGTAGTGTTTACCTGTATGTTATCGTACACTAATTTTAGATAAATTTTATTTCCCTTGCAAAATATAGGGAAGATGTTGTGATAGAAATACAACCTCTTAGACATCACCTCATGCCCCTAATTTCCTGCAATACACCATCTCCCAAGACGCTCATTCAACCCACATAACTTTCAGCCCCAACTTCCAATATGCATTACCAATCCCTTCTTTTTAAACTCCCACCCCACCCCAACTACCATAGTCTTTACCTAAACCATTGATATCACTCACACTATCTTCCCCATCACCACTCCATCTTCCATTAGTATCTTGCCGTGCAATAGCACTTAATATACTTTGATAATAACCGTAATATACTACAACTTATTATAAAACGCACTTGCAAAGTCCTTGAAACAAAACTTTCACGTTGATTTACACAAAAAAACTTCGTACAACACAAAAAACTTCTTACTTCACAAACTTCAACACCATCATTGATGAGCGGCTTGAGAGCATTGGCAGTAGATTCATCCCCCTGGTAAACAAATCCAAAAATTTACAGGATGCCAGGAAACGGACTAGCTCTCTCTGCTCAACAAATGATACCATTTTAAATCTGCGATTAATCATAGTGCGTATTCACTCCCCCCAAAAATACGCACAACAATAAGAAATGCTTAGATCTTGCCCTCAAACTCCATCCACTGTTCCTGTAAATTTCTCTCACCAGCTCGTCCACATTACCACTCAACCCAATCTCATTATGAACAGTGACTTCTACGCAATGGCCCCGGCCTGTTATTTCAACAAATCCGATGTATATAGACAGAAATTATGACATCCAGTCATGAACAGATAACTTAAATCTCTATCAAAGCCTCGATCATATCTCTTTGCCACACTTCACCTCCTGCTACCCCATCCTCAACTACACAAATCCGACGTATATAGACAGAAATTATGACATCCAGTCATGGACAGATAACTCAAATCTCTATCAAAGCATCCATCACATCTCTTTGCCAGACTTCACCTCCTGCTCCCCTATCCTCAACTACACAATATCATGAAACGTGGACAAATCCTTAGTAAATGAACCCTTACTGAGCATTATCACAAGAAAACAAGAATTGATACAGTTAACCACAGACACCCCTACTACACAGGTGACAAAAAACCAACTGGATGCCTTCAAAGTCAACACATAACAATATTTTGAAACACGAAACAGTATAATTTTAAAAGAATTCACACAGCTGAACACACTTTAAAACAATTATACAAAATGCATTAAAAAAATATAGCCCCAAAGGCAGCAGAACCTAAATTTCATAACAAATGGTAAAGGCGCCATCAGATAAAGCGACACACTAAAATACACACTACAAGCCAAAACAAGCCAAGTTTTTTTACCTAAAAGCGATTTTATTCATTTTCATCCTAAATACTTTTAAAATTTGGTCTTTTCTAACACTACCAAGGCTTCTTCTCTGAAAAAACTATATACAAGGAAATTGTTTTTTCTTAATGTTTATCGAATTGACACAAAATTGATGCAAATGTTAATTGGAAATATTTGTTGTTTATCTGAAATGGCCATACTCACTTCTGTAATAGTAACTTTCAAAACATGTTCCTCTATATTTAGAGCAAACTACAAAGATTTAAACACAATACTTCACAGTTTGTATTGTACCTGCGACTCTAATTGACAATATTTTTTTTCTGATTGCAAAAAATGAGTGGAAAAAAGAGGCTTGGTCTACAACATAGCACCCCAATAATCGTATATTGGAGGAACTCTTTCAAGCATAATTACCAACATAAAATTTTCTGCCTTCGATGGCTTGGTAGCCGAGCTCCAAAGCAATTAGAAAGCTCAACTTTTACTTTTCTCTAAGAGCATCTTTCGCATCTTTTAATCTTCTTAACTGTTCAGTTCAATTAGTTAAGCCTTCTCTCTTATTCTTCTTTTCTCCCCACAATTCTTTAATCGTATTATACTTTGCAACATGCTTCAGAGGGGAATCGGAAAGCCTAATTAGATATACTTTCAGACTATATCTACTGGATGCTCATATATGCTCTAAGACTTTTAAAGCAGAGGGACAGCAATCATGTTTGTCAGCAGAAGTGGGAAGGTAATGCTGGCAATGATTGTTATTTTAATGTAGTTACATAAAAACATCGACGATTATTCGAAGAGTGCCCAAAAGATCTAGTTTAATTGAAAAAAATAGTGTAGGGTAAGGAGTGATGCAAGCTTATCTGGTCTCAATCTCAACAAGAAGATTATTAAGACTATTAATATTTTAAACATTTCCACCTTTACATATTTATCAGACGTTTTCTTTATGAGCTTCATTTTCAAAATATTTGTTTCGGAGATGCTCTCATTGGCTTGGCCTTACTTTAACTAAATGGACATAATATAGTCAACTATCAGAGGAGATTAAGAAATTAAAAATATTAATAGCATTATATATTTATCAATATATCAACTAACCCCTAAAGTTTGAGCGGGTCACAAAAAACATGGGCATTAGATGAAAAATAATGCAAGCAAGGAATGTTATTTAAACTCGAAAATAGTTTTCTCCCGATAGAACTTTTGATTAATATTTCTTCATGTTTGGATTTCCCTCTCACAGAGAAAACCCAAATACTTTCCTATTTCAGTGATTTTGAATTATGAAGTATTTTATTGCGTTAGTGATCCTCTAGCGATAAATGAGGCATAATTCAGAATTTGACATATTAGGGTAAATATGCATAGTTGGAGCATAGTGGTTTTTCAGATTATATGGGTCGCACGAAGGGAGCAATTCGAGCTTGCGCGTTATTTTGAAGTTAAATTCTTTTGAGACTGATGCTTTCAGATAATAAATATTTAACTAGATGATAATCAGGCTTACAAGTTTCTCTTGTGGAAAGCTCTCAGTCAATTAATTTTCGTTTTTGTTCAATAATCATTTCCATCTCAAGCCAGTATCAGATTAAAGATGGTTAAATTCTATTACGGGAAAAAAGGACAATCAAAACCGCGATGAACTTTACATTTGTTGCTGATGTATTGAATAAATCTGTAACACATGCAAGGCCTACTCATTTTAACTTCCTAATCAGTGGAGCAACTAAAACATTTCTTTAACCTATTTTACATATTTTTTAAGTATATGAGACCTGGGAAATTCAAGTTCTAGTCTCCACTAACAATATAATAGCAGGTTTTTATAAAATAGATTCAGCCATAATATGCTCAGAGGTGTGCACAGTAAATCGTTAATCCGTCAATTCTTTAAATTTGTAGTGAAAGTTATCACTAAAGCTACAACGTAACCGTTAATTATTCTTTATTATAAACAAGTTATAGAAAGTTTTTCTACCTCAAAAATCACATCAAAACTTACCAAATTATAAAATATAAAAACGGTCGGATTATTTCGAAATTTAAAGAGGTTTCAATAACGATCAAAACCACTCGACAGCGGGTGACAGGGAAAAAGCTATTCATTCCTTGGATGTTATTGAGCCATATTATTATAATCAACTAAAATACATAATGGAATTTCGTTCTATTTTCTTTACCAGCGTTTCAAAACCTCTAAGAAAAGGGTTGGATTTTTTTCATTAAAAACAGGTCCCAGTCAATTCAATTATTACGTTCTTCATTTTTCAATAGGGCAATTACATTTCTATTATTTCTATGTCTGTAATTTTAAATTCATCTCAACTAGTTTTGATTCATTTTATGTGTAAATTATTCCCAAAGCAATTTAGAATTTTCTTCTCTGTTAGCACGGAAAATAAAGGCTAATCAAAATCGAGATAATCTTTTCATCTCGATAGTTAAGCCCTCTGAAATAATAGAGAACTAAACATCATTTTATTTCCACCTTCCCTTAATACATTTGGAAATATTTTATTCTGGAAATATATTTTATAAAATAAATTTTTCTTCCAAATTGGTTCTTTTAAATTTAGTTATCTTCCACTGGAATTGCATCATGGCAATAGACGTAAGTTTAGCGCTTGCTTAAATGACAAGCGGACACAGAAGTTTATACTAAGAAATTGTGTCTATATTTATAAGTAAAATTAATGCGACAAGTATGAACACTTTAGAGACCAAATGAAAATTGGAACATTTTTTATTATAACTATTTTCTTTTAATTTTATTAAGGTTTGTAACAATTATTCGGTCTTGAAGTGTACAGTATATATATGGACGCTTCCAAAAGTTATAAACCACTCGAAATTTTAGTCAATTAGATAAATGCTGAGTTGCAAAGTGTATTTGCATTTCATAATTGATATAATACTGAAATAAGGAGGAATAAAAAGGAGTAGGGTATATATGCTCCAAACACTCGCTAAAAATTTAAAAAATACATAAGTTGACAAAAAATATTGCATCAGCAACAAATCAAAGAGAAGCAGAGGAAGCAGTGAGAAAATTACAATGACACTAAACAAATACATGAAGGGCACTAACGTGGCAAAAGTACCCTAGCTGTGATGAAAGTATTTATTCTTCGAGACTCGTTTTGGACGAGAGGGCAACACCGGAGGAGTGCGATGCTTGCCCAATCTTCGTTGATGACTGCCTTCATCTGCTCATTAGGAGCTAGCTGGCGACGTCTAACCCCCTTTGTAAGGTCTTGCCATAGATTATGCACTATATTCATGTAGGAGTATCGTCACTCCCCCGTTCTCTCGCAGTGGAGACTTAAGGCGATTACCGCAAAGACATCCGGCCCCGGCACCGTCAGGTCAAGCGCGTAACCACAGCGCCGCGTCACTTGTCGCTATGAAAGGCCTAATGGTTAAAATGCAAGATCTCTCTTACGAGAGTGAGATTCAATGTCACCTCAAGTAAGAAATTGGAGATGTGTTTCTCCCAAGCTCGAAGGCTAACGAAGAGCTGATGTAAGACTTAGTGAGAAGAACCGTTTGGAATAAGAACCCTCCTGGGCCCGTCCTCAAGCCTCCCACCCTCTTACCCCTCCCCCAGTGGGGTGACGAGGTATAAATAAGAAACACTGAGGAAAATCAAGGTATAATACGTCAGTCTCCAGGTGACGAAGTCCCCGGATTAAGATCGGGCTACCGAGACTGGATTGGTAAAATGATGGGGCCAGCATGAAAACTTTCATGATATTTTTTTTGTACTTTTTTTAATTAAAAGTGCTGTTAAAAACGGTAAGGCGATCCTACACTGGACTTGACATGCAAACACATACCATTACATGGCTGCCATGATGATTTACATTTGGAAGTATGAACTCTCGATTCCACTGTTGCTCTGGCCTCCTGCGGACAGCAACGTTGCTGGAAGTCGAGAACAACTGGAGCGTGGACTCGCCGGACTATACGACACGTCCCAATAATGCATGGTCTAAATTCAAATTTCTTACGATCCCAAAGGCTCATGCCACGCAGAGACTTTTCATCATGTTGCGTACTGTGCCGATGTTCTCTTATACGATGTTAGTCTTAGATGACCCAACTTTAACGGATCTTCTTCAATATTTATACAATAGCGGAATGTTATCTTCCGATCCTCCCGGAGAGTTTTTGACTGCTAAGTCCCTCCCAGTGCAACTAGTGCAACGTGCATATCATAATTCTTTCCTCCACAGTATAATTACTTGTTTTCCCGATTATCGTATCATTATCAGATCTTCTCGACGTGGACATCTTATTTAGAAACAAATATGATGTTATATTAAATTTTAACTGTAACATACTGCTTACTGATATCAGGATGTCATACATTTTAATGGAATCGTCATTTTATATATTTAAAAAAATATGAGTAAGTTTTCACTTTTATTTTGCTCTACAGATATATTGGAGACATGCATAGACATATATGAACACTCTGACCAAAATGTTCATTAACATACTTAAGGAATAAAAAAATTCCAGGGAGTCAGAAAACTTTTGAACGCGGTTGTACATCCATATATTATCCTTTTTTGGCATATTTCAGGCAAATTGGATTTATTTTCTCATTGAATGATGGAAAACTAGCTTCTAACATTCTCTGTATGCTTATGGTTATTCATAGTTACCAAGTAAGAGATTTTATCATGTTAAAGAAAAGTGTAAGAAGGTAGAGGGGGGGTTCAGGGAAAGAGTCTTCTACCCGACAAACCAGGTTACATATAAAACCGTACAATATCTTGAATGATAAAATGAACGCAAGTGGTGAATAAAACATTTTTAAAAATTACTCGGGAGACTTCTTGTTATACAACTTAATGTGGCACTACAAGTAGCACATGGTGAGAATGATGAATCACGAAAAACGCTGTAGTACCAAAAGTGATTGGATAGGTAACTAATATCGTGTAAGACCCCGTATAGCTAACCGAATTGCATGACATCGACGTAGCATCGATTCAACAAATAGATTATAAACTTCTGGAGAGATGTTGACCTAGGCCATCTCGATAACTGTCAGTTCTCTGATATAGGTGTGTGCCGGATTTTTGGATACGAAAAGAACTGCCAACCATGTTTTCCTCAAACTAATTCACGGTAAATCTGGCCCAATGATACGGAGTATTATCCTGCTGGACTATCTAATTGAGGTTAGAGAAATTTAAGTCAAGGAATAGTTGCTAATAACCACCAAGCAATGTAACCAGCCTGCAAGGTTAATGTTGATAACTGGAGTCACGCCACACTCGAAACCTACTATCAGCTGGAAACACCTAGTACCATGACTCATGGACCACGCGACTACTTGCTAGTCCTCCAAGATCCAATTAGAGATGCCAGGAGCCCAGTTATCAGTTGTGTTTGATATCCTGGTGTGAATATGGGTGTGAGGGTATGGAACGTACATACTCGCATGCTGCCAGACAATCGTGGGAACGAAAGAAATTTGTCGTTTGAGTTGACCTTCTTCTCCTTTCTCTCTCCCCCCACCCTCCCCCGACATTCTACCGCCCTCCTCCGCCTTCCCCCTGACCTAAGTCGTTATCCGTGCAAACTTCCCCAACAGGCGACAGGAAGTCTCACGAAAAAGGCCTATCTCACAGAGTAGCCTAAATTCTATTTGCCTTCTTTATGATACCCTTGTCCAAAAGGCGCTGCGATAAGCGAATTGTCGTAAATAGAATCTATCTCTCGATTTCACACACTCCGCGGTATAAATGACAACGCCGTTCATCTCTCTAGAAAAGTGTTCCAAATCTACTCGCGTAACCCTCACGTTAAACGAGAGTCGTTGCCGTAACGTATCGACTACCAACGCGCTGCTGAGTTAACTTGGTCGCTGTCTCAAAGTGTTCCTAAGATAAATCCCGCCCCGCAGAGTCTGTGACTAGAAGAATACGCTATGTTGCTCAACGTAACTTGAGAAAGAAAAAGGAACATCCAAATAGTTACTGGAAGTTACTATTTGTTAGTGTCACATCCAGTTAGGAGTGAAATAACCGGAACTGCAGTCAGCAGCCCCGAACCCGTCGTCTTATCCCCCCTCTCCCCAAGAACTTGTGTTAACGCTACCCGAACCACCCCGTCTTGACCTGAGTCATCGTCTCTCCAATCCATCACAATTAATGATAATCTGTGAACCCAGTGTCCCTCTATTCTTAAATTATCTATTCAATTAACAGTGATTGCTACTCCGATTTAGTCATTATAAATCTAGACGCTTAACGTCAGTGTTATCCTCCTCTTCTTTTTTATTATTATTTATAATTGCTGTCAACCCGGACTAATTGGGTTTAATATTTGATCCTTATTTACCTAAATACCCGTTTAACTATTGCTACTAATTATTATTTTGGTGTAAAGTAAAGTTTATTTTTGTACGTGTATTTATTTGTGGATCCTCCTTTTTGACGTATTCTTGGCAAGACTTTAATTAAGAATCCCTGCGGCTAATTTTTTTAACCTGTATTATGCACTCTTAGAATTTAACAATCACAAACCTTCCCCAGTAACAAGTGGGACTTTTATAGTGAGAATCCTGGCCGCGGCGCAACTCGCCTCTAACCAGCTTTCGCACGCTCAATGTAAATTAAAGCCTATATATATATATATATATATATATATATATATATATATATATAATGATCGTAGATTGAATCATAGGGTCTCAATACCATCGACTTAAACAAAAGCGGTGTGTCTAGATCAAGGACTAGAATAATTATTGGACCAGAATATTAGCAATTCTACGACATATATGTCCCATGGGAGGCAAATAATGCTACATTTAGCTAATTGATATTCGTCCGGTACTGTCTTCTTTGAAAGTTGGTGCGAATTGAGCTATTATTGCTTGGCACCTTCGAAAATTCCTGTATGAAACTGTTCAATACACTCATTAAGGGGATACTAAATTTCGTATTGAGTCACTTTTTAAGTTTTTTCGTTCAAAAATCGCATTTTTGTTTTTTACATCATTTTATTGAAAATTTTATTCACTTTTTATAGTATATTTTTTAGCAAAATGACTAGAACATAGTGGAAAACTTTCCTTAGATATTTAAAGTTTATTTGTGAACAAAATCCAAAACTATACCCGTACTCTCGTAATTCCTTGTCCAAGGTTGGAGGTAATGCCTTCTAAGAGATCTTCACGGCCCACACAGAAAAGATACATATATCGTGGGATGTTAGATATCCACACAGTTTCCAAAATAGAATGTCTCATCCCTGTGGTACCATCTAACTTACTCCGTTCGGACTCCGATAAATCATTTCGGCACACTACGAGCATTCTACATAAATGGTGTTAACACTGAACTAGGAGATATCTGATCTCACAAAATACATGTCTTGGAATTTTTATGACATCATGATAAGGTGGTGTTGTCCACCATTCTCTTAATATAAAAATACCTAATGGCTTTCAAACAATTTTTTACATAACTATTGGTCGAGATTGGCATGAATTCTTGTTTATAAGCTATTTTTATAATTATATACAAAAGACACCAACGAGTTAATGGAAAAAAAGGCAGGTCATTAAAATGTAAATTTCAAAAGAATCGTCAACTGGAGTTAAGATCTTTTTTACAGAGAGAGGAATGCAAGAGAGAGAGAGAGAGAGAGAGAGAGAGAGAGAGAGAGAGAGAGAGAGAGAGAGAGAAAGAGAAATTGGTTCTAAGTGTGGGGTGAATTACTATATTGCAAAGTTCACAGACATACTCGTATAATACCAAATCTATATCAATAACCATTTCAGACAAGCACGCAAAGAAATGTCACTGGTTATAGAAAGAATAGGCTCTAGGGAAGTGAGAGTCGAACGTGTCTTAATTACTGTAGGGGTATTCTTTTTCATCAGAAAAGATAAACGTGTAAATTTCAAATATTTCAGTAGAGCTGGGTTGCAAGAAAGAAGTCAGAGTCGGCAGCAGGCGTCCTGATATTATAAGCACTAGCAGTCCTAAGGCTCTTCTCATATGCTCACCTGTACTGCTTCGCTCTTTTCGTTACTAATGTAAACCCTAAAAGAGGTGGTGTCCAATAAGGTGGAATGAGAAGATGCAAGTATATAATTATTGATTTCTATTTGATAAATTAGAGTCTAAATTTTACAGACTGATCGGCACAAGTTAATGAAAGTTAGCTGCAAATGAAATAAAGAAACATGACAGGGTAAGAAAAGCGTCAGGACTTACAATCGTGTAGGGAATAAATAGTTATTTTAAGAATTGGGTATGGAGAGGCGATAAGGTCACAAGTAAGCGTCTCCTGAAAACGCATCTTTTCAGTATTGCATTCTCCCACTCTTGAATTTCTATTGAATTTCCATTCTCATCTCAGCACAACGTGCGCTCTGGGAAGGCCTCAGGCCTTGAAGAGCGCATTAAAAAAGACTTATTATTATTATTTGCAAAATTTAATATAATAATGGAGACAAATGAGGAATGTCGAACTCAACGAAGATAAAAAGAATGAGCTGGAAGAGACTGTCTTAAAAATCAATCAAATTCGTCAAAGATTCCGTCTTAGGGCTATTGAAGCAAGAAGATCTTTGAAAGTGTTAAGAGTGTTTAGAAGATTGGGAAGAGGCAAAGATTGAGCCAACGTCAACTTCTCACCAAGAAGTCGTTGAAAGATGAAACATCTAATAGTTACCGTTAAAATTGGCAGATGAAACCGCGTGAGGATGATCAAAAAGCAAGGCACACCGGACAGAACTAAATTACTAAAAAGATAAACTCCAAATCATCAGCATTGTTTGTAGATAGCGAGGAAAAGCCGTAAATAAAGTCAAAGAAGAAAGGAGTAAATTACAATAAAATATAAAAATACAACTAGGCATAGCATGCAAAGAGGTAACAAAAAATAGCAAAAACTGTAGTGCGATGACCTAAAACTTAATTATTGTTTATTCGTGTGTAGGGATGAGGAGACAAAGTCAACAGAACGTGTCTAAAAGATGAGTGAGTTTAATAGCCTACTAAATATAAAATAGCTATAATGCATAAGCCCACCACGGACTTGGCAGAACACTATAAGGCAACCAAAATCACCTTAGTACTTGATGAAACATTAAATGATCAAAGAGAGTGTAGAGTGATTGGCTGGCAATAGGCGATTTAAACCCAAAGGAATTAGTTGAGACATACAACATTAGCCAGGATTAAAAGAGATTATGAAAAAGTTTGAGACTAAAAGAAAAAAATGCATTTTTTTTCATAATAACACATCAGTTTGTAAATTCAGGGGGAAATGAATGCCTGATATTAATGAACAAGACAGGGACATATTTAACTTTGATTTAAGATTAAATTTGTGCAATAAAATTTATATAAAAAATGGCAATTTGCAAGTACAAAAATGACATTTCAAAGAAACGCCCTAGCCTGAATAATTCTAGTGGATATGTCTGTCTTTTAGCTTCATATCATAATATAGCTACGTTTTATTTTAACTATTTTATCTTGTTTGCATTTTTCTTTTGTTTATCGCGAGTCACTCCGTTCAATTAAATTCATATTCATTTAAATTTTAATACTACAAGTAACTTAGGTAAGGCTTTTTATCACATTTCTTGGAATTCACTTATCCTAAATCTTGATTTTACCTAACCAAAGAATTTCGTTATTGATCACTGGCAGATCTTTGAATTGTTTGCAAGAACATTTAAATCTAAATTCCAGAACTGTAATCTGATTAAAGTTTAATATTAACTTCTTGAAAATTATTTTAAGCACGCATATTTAATAATAAATAAAAATCCTGAAGTTAACATTATCTCTGAATCGCTTTCCGTATCTTTCATTTTTCCTTTCCCGAAATCGGCTTAAAAATAGATTCTAACTCAATTATTATTGCATCAAGCAACTGACAAGCCACAAAATATCAATTAATTTAGCATCCAAATCATCAGTTTAACGTCTCACAGATGTCATTTAGAATATTTATTTCATCCGTAAAATGGCAGCGTCATTTATACATGAAACATTTTAAAGCAAAATTCTTCCAATCCTTTTTTAAATATTTATCCTTCGTTCATTGGGATAAATTGAAGATTTTTGAGAGATAAGTTGGGGTTTAAGAGTTTCCTATTGTGGATTATGGGTGTTTGAATCTTACATGATGATTAGCTTTAGCTAATTTGTTTTTTCCATCCTTTGCTAGGTAGTCTTCGTGGTCTCTTTAAGTATAAAGGTACACTTTATACATAAGGAGACTCGGAAGAGAGCGAGGAAGGGAGTAACGTGGCAGACTACATAGATGGCTATACAGAAAAACCTTAACAAACAGGCTTTATATATATATATATATATATATATATATATATATATATATATATATATATATATATATATATACTTATTTAAGAGTATTATTTTGAATAGTTAAAAAAAAAGTTCATTATGAAATGATAAATAATTGAAAGTTACATAAACTGACACTCTTAAAAGGAAACTTCTTGGTCGCCGGGAGACAGAGGGGGAACTTTTCTGCAGAACAATATTACTATTTCAACTTAGGAACGAACGGTCATAGATTTTAGACTGTGGGTTTCCATTAATAGATGACAATTTTTTTTGTATAACCTCCTTTGCTGTGTTTGAAAGCAATGGGTTTTGTAAGGTCTGTTTATTTACGATTTTCTTGTGGTGACTTATTTCCTGCTTAACGAACTAATATATTACATCAAACCAAGTTTATTGAATGTTTAGTTTGAATTTTCTGTTTGGAAGGTTTGTGTTTTATTTCCATTTGACTCAATTTCGGTTAATATTTGCTAGAAATCTAATAAAAAGTTTCATCACAGAAGCGAATCTAGAAAATTCCAGACCAGGTCCATTCTCGTCAAATCGCGTGTTTCTCTGACCAGGTTGACGTGTAGTTTTTAATGAATTGCCATAAGGTGTAGAAATTCATTTTAGTTATACCTAAATGCTTATCACGAGAAGTGTCGTAATCCAATTTATATTTAGCTCGTTTGCTAATTTAGAAAGGATAACACTGAGTAACAAAGAATTTGTTGCATTTATCACGGCACTTGTTCTTACCTAATTAGGGTGTGCTGATTAATAATCGGGTCAGATTTTCTAGATAAGCTTCAAAGTGTTTGAAATTCAATTTTTTCAGATTGTGGGGGAAATTTTGACACAGTTTGCATATTTAATATAAGCAATTAATTGTCATACTATGTTAAAATGAGGCTTGAAATCCCTTTTAGACCAAAGAAATATGTATTTTTCTTAATGTGCAAATCATATATTCATCACAATACATACTAGAATTTTAAAAAAATGCAAGAGAAATTAAATATGTAACATAAAATATGTATTACTACTCATTAAATCTGTAGCCTGTATCTATTACATCCAAATATATTTGTAGACCGATGCGATAGAGTAAGACCGATGAAATAAAAAAGCTCAATTCATTCCTGTTATGGCAAAGATTTGCGCTTGTACCTCTTGCGTTTTTGATATTGTCGGGGTTATCTTATTTGATAGTGCAGGAGTAGTCCGTCATCATATGTCTGTCCCATCTCCCTTGACAGTGCTCTTCAATCATCATTAGATATGTGCGTGAGCACTCTCCCCGTCCATCAATTACAATGTTCTTGGGAGAAATTGAGAAGCTTCGCATGTTACATCCATGATGACGAAAACTCAACAGCATCCTAGCAACCAAATCCTTATAGTTATCGACATTTTGGTTACCCCAAAATTTTGTATACCTGATACGAATAACAGCCACCACGCTTGCTATACTTCTCATTTATAATTCTGTAAAATTCCACATCACGTACAAGGGCATGAATTTGAGGTCCATTTAATACACCTGCTTTGATTTTTTCAAACAACAAGGCAGAAAGTAGGAAATTATGTGTTAAAAGCATTTTTTGTCATTATTCAAACTGCTTCATCAAGTCAAGTTTGAGATTGAGTAGGGGAAAAATGATTTTCTTTCTACTACCGATGGGGTAACTCACAATGTTTTGCATGCCTGTTTCCAAAGTTTTACGGATAGGCCATTACTTGGTAGTTCATTGTTTGTCTCGAGCTCTTCTGTCCCACAAGCAAAGATAACATAGCATCTTAGCGGAACCTTTCAGGTGGGTAAGGAAAAAGTTGACCATTTTTAGCTCCAGACACATGATTCTGTTGTGCTCTTGATAATTGAGTAAGACAATGACAATTTACAGTCGTCATCGGTTTCTTGCAATTCACTGATTGAAAACTGGGACTGCGCCAAAAACATTGACATTATGCAGGAGAACACACTTGAGGCTGCGCTCTGAAATATTTCCAAATAATCTCAATTTTATATAGTTATACGAGGCAACACCTAACTGTGCTAGAAAACTTGTGGCATCGTTGCAGTAAACAATTTGCATGCCTTCTGAAAATTAGTTAACAAAGATCTTGTCCTGTTTTCTTAAATATTAGATTTATGCAGAACTGCGAAGAAGATTTATTTTCATTTAGTATGGAGGCTAATAGCTCTGCTGCTTTCTTCATTCAATTCTACCGAGTAAAACGACTGCGTAAAACGCAGAGGGGCTGATGACTGTTTTGCATTAGATTAGAATTTTTCTTATTTGGAAACCATGTCTTAAAACTTCTGATCAGATATACTGCTTTCATTCTTCAGAGAAGGTCTTCCCATTAAAAACTTGAACTGGAACTGGAACTTACCAGAATGCAAATTATCTCGAAATGCAAATGGAATACTATGATAGGAGATATTATGTTGTTTTTTGCCAACATCTTTTATGTTGATCAAGCAAAAATAGTTAATTATTTGGTCCTTTAGCTCTTATCAAACCAAAGCAACTACAAACGCTAAACCTTTTAGTTTTCTTTTTGTTTTGTCACTATGACTTTCCTCATAATTGTGAGACATAGGTGGTGGAACCAACATCTTTGCTTAGTCACAGAGGGATTGTCAATTTAGCCCTTATAGATAATAGCGCAGACACCTTGTTTTATTACGTCTTTATGAACAAGTGTATAGCAGCCAAAGATGTAACAGAATGCATTAGGATAGGCTATATATTTCTTTCTACTTCTAGAAACCATCATTAGATCTGAAAAAAACATAAATAGGGTCATTTTCTGAAAACTCGCAAAATTTCAAATAGCAAGAAAACTAGACCCTATAGACAAGAACCGATTTAAGACTTAAAATTAGCATTCAAAATTTAATTAGAATCAGTTGAAAATCACATGCACAAAAAAGTTAGAAAAAGATATTTCATTTTGTAATTGGTGAATTTCTACTACACTTTACTGGAATGCGGTATCCTGTCAACATGTTTCAATTGGCGGAATAGTTCTATATGACTTCCAGCGAAATTACTTATAAACATTGCCTAGCTCTAAGTTGGAAGTGGGCTAGTCAGCTGGCTGCGATAGCGGGAGATTTCGAATTCCTTTAACATAATATTTGTGCTAAAGTTACGACACCCCAGTTAATGTTCTCTACCTTTTAGGTACTTGATTATTTTCATCGGAATTATTTTCTTTGCCACACATTATTTTGTGGTGGAATAATATCCTTACTTGGGGTATCTATTTGAACATGTGGATTTGGCTTACACCTACATCTCTTTTCCCTTAATTGAGATTCACTTATCGGTAGTTTAACTTTTGTCAGCTCTCAAAATTACATATCATTTGATTTACTGGTATATTTCCCGGTGTTTCATTAATAAAATTTATAAATTACAATTCAAAAGTAAATAGTCTATTCCTTGCTCTCTTAGGTGAATTCAAGGTTCTGGCAAGTGTTATCGCAGTCAATTCACACACCAGCCAAGATATTTACATCTAAATGAGACAGGTTTATCTTCGATTATTAACTTTCACAATAAATTATGTTTTCGCAGTTATTTGTTTCTCTAAAAGTATCTACGTGTAATAGGAATATTCATATATGCAATTAGCACTCGATATTTTCCAAATGTCTTACTCTGCCTTAGCTGAATTTAAAAGATAATTGAAATGTTCATACTTCAATGTTGATGGCGAGAGTTATGGTCGTCCAGTTTTATATTTTCTATTGATTCCGGGCAAGTAATTTGAACATAAAATGAAGCTTCGTAAAATTAACTTTCATTGTACTTCCTATTAGGTTAGTCCTAAAAGTATAGATTCAACACATAATTCTTCAATTTCTATTGATTTATTGATGATACTTAATTTCGACTTAAAATATAACTAAGCAAACTATACACACCCGACTGTGGTTAGTTCTTTTCCCCAATAGACGTGTTTCCTTCTAATAGCGTCCTCCTATAAATTCTTGCTCAATATTAATTTATGTTATATAATTCAAACTCGAAAAAAGTAAACGAGCTGATTTTACGGTTCTAAAATTGAGCTTCAAGTTTACGTATACAAGGAAGAATTCCAGATCCTTTGAATAAGGAAGAATTATAAAGAATTTCAGCTTTTCAAGTTGCTGCTTTCTTGCGGTGTTCTCCCCTCCATCCCTACTAGACACTATTGATCGGACTAATTTAAGCTAAGGCAATATTCTGTAACATAACTCAAAGATGAGTCTGGCGTATTGCCGGTTATGCCTTCCAAAGTGCAATGACACCACCCTGTTATCAGAAAGAGCAGTAGATGATTAAAATGCCAACTTTCCTGCAACCCACCCTCCCCTGTCCGTACATTCACTCTAACCCTGCCCTCTGGGTAAGCAGTGCTGGTTTAACCTAGTAGCACGTGTAGCACGTTCTACGCGCCCCGCGATTCATGGGGCCCCACGAGGATGTAAAAAATGAGTAATAATTAAGTTTTTGTCCTTAGGCACAGAAGGCCGAGACAAATAATTATTCATTTTCATGATTTTTTATATTATTATTATTATATATGATATTACTATATAAAATAAAAATATAGAAAACTTCACTAGAGCATACTGGATAGTATAATAAGTCTGGCATTATGTTATAGTAGTACACAGTGTTGTGTTTTAAAAAGGAATAAAAAGTGTACAAAATAAAACCCGCTTTTTCAGTTGAGTTCTCCCAACCAACTGGCAGTTCTTTTAAATTCCCCAAACAATTTTCTCCCTCTCTTCAAAGAAAAATGAGGTAGGGGTGGGTGGGATACAATATATATATATATATATATATATATATATATATATATATATATATATATATATATATATATATATATATTTATTATAGCTCTCACCGCATAAATTGGATTCACTTACTTCAGAAACACTGTTGTATACATTTGTTGCATTTTGATAAATATTTAGAGATACTCGTAGTTCAGAGGGGTGCAAATTCTCATTTCTATACCACATTATTATATTGGTATTTAAAAAAAGTGATTTTTGTGCACTCAGCTCCAGGTGCCCCCTCAAACGGGTATTAGCTGCTTAAGGCAGGGGTGTCACAGATGCTACTCTGCTCATTGTTGCCTGGGTTGAATGAGGGTTCCTTTACGAACATCTGGGTAGACGCGTCAATGCTCAAAGACTACTTGCCATAGGAATTGCAGTTGTTATTCATCTTTCGTCAAGAATCGGTTATACGAATGCATGAGTGCAACTCCACGTTTTTTATTATCATTTATAATTTCTAGCTCTTTACGATTGCTTGAGCGAATTGGAAACCCTTTATTCTATACCAAACACGTGGATCATCATTTAGAAAGCTAGGGGCCAGTCAAAGCTTATTAAAGAATTTCATTTTCTTCGGAGTAACGAAGTCTTCCAGGTGTTTATCTTTTAGGTTAGAAGCCTGATGCTGAAGTCTTTGCAGAGGTTCCTCCTCATCGTCTTCATCTTGAAGCTTGCCAACCATGCGCTGTTTTATTTCAGGAGGGACAGCATCATCAAAGAAACTGAGGGACACTAGTTCCTCAGACAAATACCAAAAATGCTTTGACAGTTTGTTCCATGTAGCTTTGGAGACGGCTGCATTGGATAGTTGAAGCAGGGACTTTGTTAAATGCAAATCACGTCGAGGAGCTTCTTGTGCAACTGGGTCAGTAAACCATGCCTCAATATATACTAGTATTCCAAAAATGCAAAGCTCCTCTAGACCCTTCTCCTCCTTAGCTGTGATTTTGAATGGATTCCTATACATATAAATTTTGAAAGCATACATGAGTTTACTCATCAAGCGTGCATGATGCACCAGTCCTGGGGCCCTGAATTTTACACCACGAGGTGGAACATCTGCAAGAAACAAAATTGAAAGCTCCAGAAGCTCAAGGTAATCATCACGACGTTGTATCTTCTGTAATTGATAAGTTTCAAACTTTAGTGTTTGTTGTAGAACATCATCTGGAATCACTACACTGACATTAACTCCTGCAACTCATGGGTCAAAAGATGTAGAATCAAAAAATTCCCATCGGGCTTGAAATCACTTGAAAAGCAAAACTTCAGGACCAGAGCTTTCCCCAATGGTGGGTTACAAAGCTGCTGCTAAAACAAGTTCCATGATATGATGACGGCAAACAAGATGCAGCAAATCCCTGCCAAGTATCTGTTCCAATAAAACACATGCACTACTTCGACATCCTGTGTTTGCAGCAGTTGTGTCAAACCACATTGCTGCCACTGTTTCAGATACTCCCCATTCTTGTAGGTCATCAGCTATAGCATGGGCTTGTGCTTCAACAGTTCCAGAAGTTAGCATGCGAACACCAAGAAGTTAATTAATAATGGGCCAGATAATAGAATGGGAAGGCGATTCATATGTCCTTTCGATGTCAGATCTTGCAAATTTTTTTCAGCCCAGTGAACTGTGAGTGGTTCATTTGCATGAAACTCTTTTTGAAAGTGTCGAACAAATTCAGCTCTTGCCTTCTGTCTTGAACGAGCTATAGTTGTTCTGTTGCTCGTTAGATTATGTGGATCATGGCCAAGGCTAATAGCAGTTTCAGTCAGAAAAATTGTAGCTTTTCTATCTGATATTCTATTACGATCAAGTGCAGCTGCAAGAGAAGGTATTTCTATGTTTTGCTTAGGTCTAGAACGCTTTGGGTGAGGTTCTTCCACTTCATCCGATAATTCAGATATGTTGTCTTCACTACTGTTTCCCTGTTCACTGCTGCTAGAGGATTCAAGAATAACTCCTTTAGAAGTTAATGCTTCGCATTCCTCTCTACTCCTTTTCTTACGCATGTCTTCAGCTTTCCTTTTCTGCATAATTCGTTCTTCTTTTTCCGACAGGGTCATATCCACAGATCCCATAGTTCCACGCCGTCCTTTCTCTCGTTGGGCAAAGAGAAATTCTTTTTGTTTTCTTGAAGAACTATCATATCTAGTGCGTTAGCATGAGATATGTCAAAGAGGTCATCCAAATTATCGACAAATTTTATTTTTTTAATCTGCGCTGGAGTTCGTAGATTTCTAAGACGTTTCAGATCTTTCCAAGTTTGAAAAAAGTCCTCAAGTTGCTTTATAGGATGATTTTCTGGCCGTACTGGAATTCGTACCTTTCCTACCCAAAAGAGCATTAAATCTCTGATAGTTTTTGTTGTAGATTCGCGTATTGTCTCTTTTTCTTCAACATGACACCTCAGAAACACACCCAAAGCATCATGATTGGATGGTAGCTTACTAAGAAAGAATTTCTTGACAATAAAATCTAAGAGTAACCCTACTACGAGTAACCCTATTGCCTGCAGCCATTGCTCACTAGTTATAACTATATTGATACTCGCTATAAAAGGAAAATACAATAGAATAATATACCTGTAAAGAGAAAAAGATTGATTTAGTATTGAAACACACTCACTAAATTAATCAAATTTAATGCTGCTGATATTTAGCAAGTGTATCGTTCGGCAGGGAAACACAAAACTTGGATCAAACTTATCCGTTTGTTCCGAACAAAACCTTTAAACAGAGATCGGGAGCAAAAACTAACAGCAACTTTACCCAACAGAGTCCAATCATCGACTAGCACTGAGCAGTGCACACAAGCTATGGAATGGGAGCAGGGTTGCTACACTGCACCATACTGCTAGACAAGATAATATTCAACGCATCAGGGTGAGAGAATGAAACATCAACACTGCAACAACCATCTTGCACGAAGGCCCGTAGGCAATTGGCTACCATTTAGGAGGCACATCTTGTGGATGGCTGGACTACCTCTAAACATTATCAAAATGCTCTGAAATTTTACGTGGAAGGTTTTTTCCATAAGTGGATCTACCCTGGATGGTCAAAGTAAAACATTTCAAACTTTCAAAAATAAGGGCCATATATATATATACATATATATATACAGGTGGGGGCCCCGCAGTTTCTTAAACCTGCCCTGTAGCCAAGTAACCATCCCGCGTTTTACTTAGTTAGATAAGTTAAGAAAACATTTGCAGAGATAAATAAAGAAACTATCATTTCAAGGTGATGTATTTCAATTCAAAGATTGAGAATAAAGAAACGGTATTTTAGCGATAAGAAAATGTGCAATAGATGAGAAAATTGAATGGTGTAATAGATTAATAGAATTTGTCAATGTAGTAAATATAAAATGATCATAGATTGTACATAATACAAAGAAAAAGGATATCTGTTGCTTACTTATGAAAAATAATTATTAAAATCATATCGGTTTTCACCTCATTTAACATAGGTGTGAACCCAAAATATATAAAAAACAAGAAAAGTCAAACTCGGGATGAAGAGAAAAGTTAATAAGAAAAATACGTAAAATAGATACCCTCTAAATACAGAACCAAACGAAATTACTCCAATCAATGATCAAGTGACAGAATTCTTATTAGGAAACTGCACTAATACTAAGACGCATCAAATTTACTTACAATATGAATATCAGTGAGGCAAGGTCATCTAAATTAAAAGTAAGTAGTGTAAGAAAACCTTTTAGACAAAAGGTAAAAAAAAAATAAGATGGAAGTGAAAAATCCCTGTAAGACAACAATCACTAAAACATAGAAAGGAACAACTAAACTTGCCATCAGCAAATGAAAACATTAAAAATTGATACGAAAATAAAATTGCAAACAGAGAAAAGATAATTATCAACTTTGTCCGGAAATAAATGACTACAATGTGATAAATAGGCAAAATAATAACTCATTAAATGAGGTTGAATGCCTTTCTGGCCAATTTGCTAGTCTTTTTATAAAATGTGTGGAGGAAAGTTGATTTAAAGGATTGAAACAAAGCTTGCTTTGTGCTTCTCTTCATACAAAGAGGAAACCGAAACCTATTAAACTACAAGTTACTCACTCTTTTAGCAGCAACATACAAATATCAATAGATTTAACTAGCAGGAGAAATTATTAGACTTATGAACTTCTGTAGGCTGGTCAATATCAAATAATTCTCCACAAAGAATTTGTACAATATATAAAAAAAACGCTTACTCAATAAACACCACAACGTTCTTAGGGACTTCAAAATAAGGAATTAACAAAACATACAGCGATATTTTCCTCGGTTAGTAATAAAATGCATATACAAAATTTGCAGTATAAGAGAATATCATACCTCTGCCAATGATTACAGCAAATTTAAGGAACTTAACGGAGTAACTATGGCATTTGCTCTCCAGTTTCGGAAGCCCTAAGAGAGCCTAGCGGACTAGATACGGCTTTCTAGAAGCACGTTCACTCTCTAACTTCGGCTGCTTTGAGAAAGCCTAGCGGAGAAAACACGGCGTTCTAGTAGAACGTTTGCTCTCAAGCTTCGGCTGACTTTAGAGAGGATAGTGGACTAAATACGACGTGCTGCCAGCCAGTTTGCTGTCTAACTTCAGCTGCCTTCAGAGAGCCTAGTGAACTAAGCACGGCGTGCTATTAGCATGTTTACTCTCTAACTCCGGCTGCCTTCAGAGAGCCTAGCTGACTAAATACGGCGTGTACGAGCACGTTCACTCTCTAACTTCGGCTGCCTTCATAGACCCTAGCGGACTAAATACGGCGAGGCCCAATAAATTTCGTTCGCTCTCCGTCACCTACAACTGGTGATCTCTAGGCGAAATCCAACACTATGGATGAGACGACTGCACACGTCAAACACGTCGGCATTAAGTTACCTGCCCCCTGGTCTTCCGATGCAGCACTTTGGTTCATCCAGGCTGAATCACAATTAAATATAGCGAAAAGTTCATCCAGTCGGACGAAGTTTAACTACATCGTCAGTTCTCTAACATCGTCGATTATCACTGAGGTCAGGGGTATCGTCATTTCTTCAGCATCCAGTGCGTCGCCTTATGAGGATTTGAAAACCACCCTAAACTCAAGAACGGCTGCATCAGAAGCCAATCACTTGAGGGAACTCGTCTTGCAAGAAGATTTCGGGGATTGGTAAAAACGCTCCGTTATAAGAGATAGCTTCTTGGTGCACAAGCGGCTGCCTTCGACAAGCCCCTCTTTTGCCAGCACTTACTAAAGAAGCTGCCTCATTCCACGCAAAGCATCATCTCCCTGATAGATTTCAAGACAAGTGTGGAAGAACTAGCCGACACTGCTGATTGAATCGTCGAAGCTTCCGCCCCGCAAGTGCTTCCAGTCTCCAACCATTTGGATAAAAGAATCAGACCTTTGGAGGGACAAATTGAGGAGGTAACGTGCCTCGTCAGGAGTAACCTGAAAATGCCCTGGTCTAAATCCCAGTCGAAGCAACGATAAAACCCTTCCTAGTGTTTTTACCATGTGAAGTTTGGTAAAAACGCTTACAAATGCGTTTCGCCCTATCAACACAAATCGTAAAACAAGGCTGCTGGGGCCTCCTGGTGACACCCGTGGTACCCTCGCACTCGAAGCTGCCCCGGATCACATACCCTTCGACGAAATTCAATTATCTCATCGATACTGAAAATCAATCTAATTCCTTTGGCGTGCACAATACCTCTCCTATCCAGTAGGTTTTTGCAGCAAATGGAAGCCTCAAGATAGCCTAGCGAAAAAAATACGGCGTTTACGAGCACGTTGACTCTCTAACTTTGGCTGTCTTTAGAGAATCTAGCGGACTAAATACGTCGTGCCCCAATAAAACTAGTTTGATCTCTGGTACCTTCATTTGGTGATCTTCAGGCCAGTACTGACACTATGGCTGAGGTGAGAGCACACGTCAACTACGTCGTTATCAAGCTACCTTCCCTCTGGTCTTCCGATGTTGGACTGTGGTTCATCCAGACTGAATTACAATTCAATATAGTTAAATTTACATCCAGTAACTCGAAGTTTAACTACATCGTCATTTCGCTGCCATCGTTGATTATCACTTAGATTATGGCGCCGGGGTTTCTTGGGCCTCCCATTCGCCGCCTTATGAGAACTTAAAATCCAGCCTCATCTCAAGAGCTACTGCATCGTTGATCAAGCCTCTGAGGTAACTCGTCTCGCAAGAAGAGGTCAGGGATCGGAAACCCTCATGGATGCTCCGTCACATGCAACAGCTTCCAGGAGCACAAGTGGCTGCCTTCGACAGGTCCCTCTTCCGCTAGCTCTTCCTACACAAGCTCACTCAGTTCACGCAAAGAATCCTCACCCCGATGGATTCCAGAACAGGCGTGGAAGAACTGGCTGACACGGCTGATTGAATCGCTGAAGCCTCCGCCCCGCAAGTGCTCTCAGTCTCCAGCCATTTGGATCAACGAATTACACATTTAGTGCCACAAACTGAGGAGTTACCCGTTCCGCGTCAAGAGTAACCTGCAAAAGGCCTTGGTCTCAATCCCAGTCGAAATCACATTCGAAGCCACAATCGAACACTTCCATGTGTTTTTACCATTCATAGTTTGGTGAAAACAAGCGCCAATCCGTTTCGCCCTGTCACAAAAAGCAAAAAACTAGGCTGCCAGTGCCTCCTGGTGACACCCGTCGGCACTCTGGCTTGCAGTTGCTCCTGATCACAGACCCTTTAATGAAATTCACTTTTCTCATCGATACTTGTGCTGAAGTCAGCCTACTACCTTTGGGCGTGCAGAAGACTTCTCCTATCCAATAACCTTTTGCATCAAATGAAACCAAGCTCACCGTTTAGAGAACACAGCTGAAGACAGTTTCTTTTGATCTCCGTCGAAATTTAAAGTGTCTTCCTCGTAGCAGCTGTCCACAGTACCTTCTTAGGCGCTGATTTTCTCCGGCTCTTCAAACTTTCTGTGGAAGTGAGGACACCTCACTTCGTTCTCCTGCTTGCATAAGGTCAGAGGAATCTATCGCCATCTCTACCGTCGTGCCGTCGATTTCGCCTCTAGGAAAAATTCCCTAAGGTCCTAATAGCGTAACACATCACATGCACACCTCCGGCCCTCCTGTGCACTTAACTCCAACTGTGTATCCCGTTCCTCACATACAGTATTTTATGGCCAATCAACATGGGTACACACCTTATCAAATATTAACTTGATGAAAGATATTTAATAGATTTCAATCGATCCAGCCATCGTTTGCAAAACTACCACCAACACCCTTTTCTGGAGGTGCGAGTGGCTATATATGCCTTTCAGCAACCGCAATGCTTCATTGATGAAGTCAATGGTGGATTACCATTCTCTTTCGTGTATATGGGTGACGTTCTGTTTGCCAGCTCTTCAGCCGACGAACACCAGCTCCATGTTAAAGCCTTGCTTTCCCACCTTCAAGAATATAGCCTTCACATTCGTCCAGACAAATGGCTGTTTAGTGTCCAGGTATTTAACTTCCTTAGACACCATATTAGTGGGAACGGCGTTAGTTCTACTTCAGAGATGACAAAAGCAATTACTGCTTTTCCACGCCTTGACTCTCAACGACCTTCTGCCACCAGCGAAGAAAGGCATCAAAATCTCCGTCAAGTCGACTGATTTGGCAACTTTCGCCTTGGAGATGGCAAAGATAGCTTCGAAGGAAGCTTCCATGCTTCATTATTCTGTCCTTGATAGAAACGTGTATAAAGACAGATGCATTAAATTTGGTAGAGTCAAAAACGATTGAATCCCTTTTGCTTTCTTCTCGAAGAAACCTCAACCAGCTGAGACTCGATACAGTGGCTTTGGCAGAGAACCTTTCGCCATTTATTTCAGCATTCGCCATTTTTTTCAATTAATCGAAGAAAGGAAATTTACATCATTACGGATCATAAGCCTTTGAATTTTATGTCTCGCTGAATTCCACCGAGCATTCTCGCCGTGCTCTTTTGCCAGATCCAGATGTAGTTCATATCTCAGTTCACTTCCGACATTCACCACATACACGGCCCTGACAACGTAGCAGCCGATTCCCTTTTTCAGAGTGGTGATTGCTTCTGTCAATCGTTCTCACCTCGAACGGAAGCTTCTTCAGAAAAAAAACAAGCCAGTGACCCAGAACTGAGTTCACTAATTAAGGACCCCTTTCGACTTTCCGTTTCCTTCAAACTGGTGACTTATCTCGAGTTCAAAGTTTCCCTGTGGTGTGATGTTTCGAGAGAGAGTGGTTGTATTTTCACGGCCTCTCCCACCAAGGCATAGACTCGATTCTGAGACTGGTCTCTCGGTATTACATTTGGCTGACGATGAACAAGACCATCCGTAAGTGGACTCGCTGTTGTCTTCAGTATCATAAGTGCAAGGTTTCGTGACACGTCCATTTGCAACTGAACAAATTATGGGCCCCTGATGCTGGATTTGACCATGTTTACCTTGACATAATCCGGCGATTGTGCACTTCTGACAACTACAGTCACATCATAACCTTTACCAACCGCTTTATTAGGGGGGCAAAGCCTTTCCGACGATGGACATCTCGACCAATACTGTCACTCGCACTTTCGTCAACGGATGGATTTCCCGCTCCAGAATTTCATCAACGTTTACGACGGGCAGAGGTCCTCAGTTCGAAGCCAGTTTATTCCTTCAGTTGGCCAACACCTTTGGCTCTACTCGCATTCGCATAACGGCATACCACCCTCAGGCAAATGGCGAAGGTGTTTGTGCTAAATTTGACGGTTTGCTTAAAATACCTCTTCTCCCATCAGCGACATCTCAGCCAAAATCAATGTATTTTAAAAATTCAAAAATATCAAATAGATTATAGCTGGGATAAAACAGTTTACTTAAAATAGCCTGCGATCAGTTTCCATCACGGTTTCACAACTGCTACGAAACCCGGTGCACATTTTTCTCACTGTGTCCTCCGGAACATCTTCGAACACTTTATTGATCTTGACCACCAGCTCGGCTTTGGTGCTGAAGGAGGCTGACATTTTGGCCAGCTCATACAAAAGTTCCTAAATTTTCCTTCTTATTTTCCCAGTTTAAGAGCCAACTCATTTCTTGTGCACACTCGTGTACTCAAGGACGTCATTCTAATATTGTATACCTACTATGTATCAGTAAGGCTGTTTCCAACCAATCTCAACCCTTAGCTGATGCAGATTAAATTAACCAACCAGATTCGAGGTCCTTTATGCCCTTGATCTCTCCCACACCTAAAGCACCTCGTGTTTTCTGTATTGTCAGACAAGCTCAGTTACAAATAATGTTCCATAATCAATTTATTTGAATGTCTAAGTGTCCAGAATATAATTTCCTTTTTTTCTTGGTATTTATAGTTCACACCAACTTAACATTACGCAATCAATTTAATTAATACCTATCACTATTAATAATTCAATTGCTTCTCTTTCTATGCAAGCAATCACAACACACGATATGTTTATTTAAATTATTTATATCTACATATGCTAATAAAACAATAACGTATATATATATATATATATATATATATATATATAATCCGGTTAAAATGGCAATGTTGTCCAACTTTTCCCAACTCTGTCCTTGTAGTCATCGGTTTTTGTGTTCCCCAAGAAGCCTGTTACAACTGAATTAAAACTATTCCAAGCACTTCTTTCATGAGGTGTTAATGCTTTAGTAAAGCCGGTATCTGAAAGAAGCTCACAAATTTGTGGTCCACCAAATATGCCGGTTTTCATTTTAGCATCACTTACAGAAGGGAATTTGTGGGACAGGTACTTACACCCTTCTCCATATTTCGGAAGTGCTAGTACAAAGTTCTTCATCAATCCAAGCTTTATGTGAAGTGGAGGTACAAGCACTCTCTCCGCTGGTACAAGTGGTAGAGCTTTGACGTTATGGCGGCCAGGTACAAATTACGTCCGTTGTGGCCATTGCACTTGTCGGTAGCTTACGGAATTTTCACGGCTGTCCCACAAGCATAAAAAGCATGGATGTTTTGTGTAGCCTCCCTGCAGCCCTAACAAAATACTTAGGACCTTCAGGCACCACAAAGAAGCCAGTTGTGATCTTGATATTGTATGTTGTTAAGAAGAAGTTACATGGTAGCGTAGGTTTTTTTTCAGTAGCACGGCTTTCAGACTCCTTGTAGAGGAGTCGATAAAGAGCCTCCATTCTTCAGGAAGGTATTTTTTGCCCATGTGTACCACATGACCTGAAACATCATTGCAATAAACCATGTCATCTGTTCTAGTAAAATACCACACAAATTCCTGCTCTTGATGCCTATACCATGCAAAGTGTGTGCTGCTTCTTAAAAGATTTTTCTCTGCTAAACTTGAGCCAGCAATTGTGCAAATTCTTTTAACAACCCAAGATCTCGAACAAGGTCATCTAGCTCGCTTTGTTCGAACAACTGAGGGCTTTTCACACGGATCCCGGTAGGGTTAAACTCTTCATCCACATCTGCATCTTCAGGGTCACTAATAAAGAGTTACTAGAACTGCTACAGTGCACATCCTCAGGACATATCAGTACTGAGACGTCATTACTGTGTGATAAAGGTCGCATAGCTGATGGCATGTTTGGATATTTAATGTGTTTCATGCTTTTAGCATTCCTCCCCAGTGGTTTCACCATACAAAAATAGCAGTCATCATGGTAATTTTTCGGTTCCCGCCAAACCATTGGTATATCAAATCGCATTGACATACGTTTTCCTTTAATCCAATGGCTGAACTCAGAAATACAGTTCACACAGGCAAAGTGAGGAGCCCATGGCCTGTCCTAATCTTCTAGTTCAATGGCAAAGTAGGCACAATACAGACGTTTTACTGAAGATGTGATAGTGCGCTTCTGTTTTGAGGGTGGGTACTTTCCGCATATGTAGCAGAACGAGTCAGGATGGTTCTGGCAAGTCTGCGGCATCCTTCAGTTAATCTGCAACAAAAAAAATAAACACACGACACAGTCAATGATCACAAGCGGACATTACACAGTAATAATTCATACATAGCTGCCTATGCACCTAGTTCTATAACACAGGCTGTGCAAAACAAAAACTAGAACCTCAGGAGCAAAACCAATACTACCACAGTGTTTAGCACGCAAAATTAGTCTGAAAAATGATATTTTCATTTATGTTGCATTTTTTATTTAGTTTAGTGTTATATGTCAACTGCTTTATTCACCATGCTCATTACTTTTCTTTTTTTTAAACTTTCCAAACGTATTCACCTTTCTCCTCAAATTTTATCTTAATAACTGGGAAAATTTTCAACCACGCGCATTCCCTCACACAACATAGATAAGACAGTGATTTTTACTATTGGCCCAAAATCAGCTACCAAAACAACTTCAATTTGCGCGACCATCCAGGCAAACCAGGCATTCTCAACTTAGCCTACGATGTGACATTCGTCCGCTACAATCAGCCATTAAGCCTTTTTCGGAGAGGAGTTCCGCGCCCATCGCCCACCCATCGATTGTTCTTCCCACTTTTAATTCAGCCAACTCAATCATGTGGATGAAGATATGCAACATAATTTTAGGTTGACAGACCATAACATACCAACATCGCATAATATACATGACAGAAAATGTCCTCATTGGTATCCTAACTTTATTCCGGAGGATTTTGCTTGAAACAGAGAGAGGGGTTTATTGCGGGAATTAAAGAAGGCTTTTAAGCTCGAATTCAGCTTGTCTCAAGACGAAGATTTGCGGGAGCTCGTAAATACTCAGCAAATGGGGGATAGTGTCCCACGCGTTTCCTTAAACATCTCAAAGGAATTGATCTTGGTGAAAGGCGCTCAGTTAGAGCGTTCCGCTTCTCTCCTGACAGAGATTTTTATAGGAGTGGGATCCCTGACCACATTTTGGCCCTTTCTATAATGGGCAAGCATGTTAACGTTGATCAAATTCCCAAGGCGGCCGAAATAATATACCCCAATCCATATGTAAACTGGGGGACTCCCATATAATCCGATTTCTTTCTCTAATCCATCGCTTTCGCAGGTTCGGATACCGATAGATTTTGACGACAACAGACTGAACCCGTCTAACACCTGTTTTCATTCCACGCCTGGACTTAGCTGGTGCCTTGAAGAAGGATAAAAAAGGATTTACAAAATTTAAAATTACGATGTAGGATCGCACGAGCGCACAGTCACAAGGGTGAACTGAGAGACATGAGCCTGTTCTTCCTCTCAAAAACGAAACCATCGAGGGAATTTCATAAAAAGAGGTGAAAGGTAGCATTTCTTTACCCATTTTTCTTCTGCTTATTCGTATACACCTAGCTTTTATTACTCTCCATTAAATTTTGCCGAACTTGGTCTTTATAATTCCTGTAACGTATTCTGAGTTGTAGGAAAACCAACTCTTTGTTTCTGAGATGTGCAATTGGTCCTGGCAGAAGTTTTTTTCATCTAAGAATAACCCGATTGCCTGTGGATACGTAATGGACCTCTGAGACCTATATGGTGTTATTAAAACCCATAAACCTGATTACCCAATGTAGCCCATAATTAGCTCTTTTGGGTGTGTTTCCTATACTCTATCAAATGCTTAGCCTCCCTTTTTAAGCCTTTTTAACACCTTGTCATTATTGCACTCCCTATACCCGTTTCCGTCCTCATTAAACTCATTGCTCTTTGGATCAACAACTGCAAATTTACCTCTAATGGAAAATTTTAGCCGTCCTCATTAAACTCATTGGTCTTTGTATCAACAACTGCAAATTTACATTTAATGGCAGATTTGATCGCCAAACTTTTGGAATGGCAATGAAAAACTGTTTGTTCCCAGTGCTCGCCAACCTATACATATATGGTATATTTTGAATCTAGAATATTATCCAAAATTAATGAAGCCCCCGTAGCTTGGATGCGATATGTTGATGACATTCTTCTCATTTGGCCTGATAATTTAAATATTAATACATTTCTAAAAAAGATTTTACAACTTTGTGCCCTCGATAAAATTTACATTAGAAGTTATAAAAAGATCGCACAGTCTCTTTCTTAGATATTTTAATTCTTTGGACACACCACTATTTTAAATATGAAATACTGTATATGGAAAACCCACATCCATAGATTCGTATATACATTTTTATTCAAGTCACCACAATAGCATCAGACTAAGTGTTTTATCCTTCATGTTTTTACCTGCACTTAGAATAGTCTCACCAGAGGATCTAGACAAAGAAATGAATAACATAGGGATAAAATTATGCTACCCTCTATACAGGGTCTTCTTTTACATAGTCTACATTTGAAGTTTAATAGTTGTAGGTTTCTTGGTCCTATAATGACTAATTGATTCACTTATTATTTTAGAAGTTATGCCAGTTTTAGTATGGATTTGGGGATGCTAGATTCTTAGCAAAGTTTTCTCGAAATAACAAATTTAATAGCATCATTTTCATTTGTAGACTATATAATGAGAAAAAATTTCTAGTAAAAACCATTATTAAGAAATTTTTCAAACTGACAACATGGAAGCTCCTGGAAATGATTGCACAAAAAAAAATTGCTTAAACATTCTCCAGATGCAACTGTTCAGTGGTTTAAACACAACGACGGATGATACGTGAAGGAGCTCAAGAAGTACCATCACGACGAGCGTTATGCATATTAATTAAAAAAAATAGAGAAAACGGTAGTGTATAAGATGTGCGAAAAGAGTCTGTTGGCAAAAAAGCGTAGAACAACATAAAATTGAACAATTGCGTCAAAACATCTAATGGTCGCCGCAGAAATCATTGAAAAGTAGATCAGAACAAGTGGGATTGTCAAAAAGTGCAACCTACAATGTAATGAAGAAAAAACTGAAACTAAAGCCCTGCAAGATTCAGTTTGTACAAAAATGAGAAGATAACGATTTTGCGAAAAGAAAATCGTATGCAGAAGAATTTAGACGACAATTTGGGGAAGTTGATGTACTGCCCGTGACAATGTCTTTCGAAGAACACTTTCATCTCAGCGGATATAATAATAAGCAGAACAGCAGAATGTGGTCGGATCACAACCCAGAAGCTATACACCAGAAAGAGATTCATCCTGCAAAAACAACTGTGTTTTGTACGATAACGCTTCAGATGATCATTGGGCCGTATTTTTATGAGAATCAAAATAGAAATTCAGTCACTCTGAATGGCGAAAGTTACCGAAACATGCTTGAAGAATACTTTTTACCGAACTTTCGAAGGCTTCGAAAATGACAACTATTTTCCAGCAAGATAGTGGAACATCATATACATCGAATAAAACAAAGCAGTTGTTAAGAGGAAACTTCAGAGAAAAATTATTTTTCGAAACAGTGAATTTAAGTGGCCTCCAAGAATCCCTGATCTGACACCTTTGGATTTTTTTATGGGGATATTTAAAAGATTGTGTTTAGCGTAATAATCCGAGAAGTATCCAACAATTAAAATTTAATTCGCTGAAGAAATTAATAACATCGATGAAGAACTTTAGAAAAAAGTAATGAGAGCAACTTCGTCACGAGTAAATGAATGTTATGAGAAGAATGGTTAGCATTTGAAAAGAAGAATCTTCAAATAAATTAAGATATTATGTTAATTATGCAAGCTGATTACACTGTCTAACAATGATATTGGGACAGAAATGAGAAAGTAATTTTATATTTTAGTTTTTTGTGTAGATTACGAAAATGACCTTTATTCTTTTATGAAATGATTTCCGTTTTTTGTAATCTGCACATAAATCTTTTATAATTAAAAGATTAATCAGGAAAAAGAGGTATGAAATATTTTTTATTATTTTTAATTTATTTGACAAAAAGTACAAAGATAAGTGGAAATAAAAAGCTTATTCATCAAAAGAAATTAATAAGACCTTTTAATACATTCCAGAGTGTGGTATTATAAAAATATATTCAAAAAAATAATGAAGATCTAAGATTTTTTCAAAATTGCTGAAATCTCTACAATAGCCATATATTTTTAGAATATTAAGGCTTCCTTTTATGTACAAAAACTTGTCTGTCTCTGTAAAGGGTCCAACAGAAGTCAGCCAGCATTACAGGATTCCATTTTCCTTTATAACGATTTTTTATAGTAACAATATCTTGGTGGAATCTTTCACCATGCCCATCGCTAACGTCTGCTGGATTCTCTAGAGAGAAAGACAGATGAGAATGTAAAAAATGCACCTTTAGTGACATACTACATCCCAACTCATTATAAGACCTAATCAAATTTTGAACAAGAATGTGGCAATTTTCTGATTTCTGCCTTCCAAGGAGCCCATTACATACACCTTTAAAACTGTGCCACGCCTCAAATTCTGGCTTGCTCAATTTTGCCTCACTATCTACCCTAAGTTATTGAATCTGAGGCCTAACAAAGATTCCTTCTTTAATTTTAGCATCACCAATCTTAGGAAATTTTGTTTTTGAATATAAGAAGGATGGCTGGTCATACTTTAAGGCTTTTACAAGTTGTTTCATTAAACCTAATTTTATGTAAAGTGGTGGAAAAATTATGTTTTCCTTAGGAACAAATGGTTTGCCTATGCCATTATGACAACCTAGTTTTGTCTCTTCTCTTAAAGGCCATTTTAAGCGTATATAATGTTGTCCCCAAGCTCTACCCACTGGCACGAAAAACATATGAATTTTGTGTAGCATGACTGCAAGACATTTAAAATGGCTACTACCTTAAGATCAGCCTAAACCAACCATTTATGTTTACTGTATTTAATGCTTTTTAAAATGAAATCTAAATTCTTATATGTTTCTTCCAAAACAACAAAGTGATCTACTCGTATCGATGGTAGTTTATTTCCATTATGCAGGAGCACGGCTTTACTACTTTCCAAGAAGCGTTAATGAAAAGTCTCCATTGATTCGGTTCATAATGAATATCTAATTCTTCAAAGAGACAGAATATTATTACAGTAGCATAAATTGTCGTCAAATGAAAATTTGTCTTGAAAATTGTTTGATCGAATTCGAAACTTAATAATTCGAATATCTTCTGCTCCTAAATTTCTTTCTTTCACTCTCGAGGCCAGTAATTCACTATGTTTAGATCTCTTACAAGGTCATCTAGATCAAGTTGTAAGAAAGGTTTTGGAGTAGTATCAACAGTTTCAGGAACATAAATTTTAGGTTTCTGCTTCATATGATTCCATATCTGATTCATCAGAGTTAGACAAAACAATTTTTGCAAGTGTTTCAGGTACTCGAATATCTTTTGAGTGAGGTATAGGCCGAATAGTAGATCTAAGGTTGGGATATACCACAGCTGAAGCGCACTTCGTTGTTTTACCTAAAAGTATGGAAATTATATGCATAAAATTTAAAGTTATGTACATATGCGTGATTACAATAAAGTACTTGTAAACTTAATTAGTTTGATATTTAAAAAAAATAATATTACAGTATACTACTTCAATATACAGGTACAGTGGATAATAACAAATTACTTACTTTGTATGTCTACCAAACAGAAATAGCAGTCAGTGGCATAATCTTGGGGCTCACACCATACCATTGGAACACCAAATTGAAGGCTTTTTATTTTTGCTTTTGACCATTTTGATAAAGAATTTAGCATGTCGTGCATCAGATATGTGGTGCCCATAGTTTAGATTGCTCGCCAATTTTACATCAAAAATACAAATTATATAGTTTTTTCACTAGAGAAGAAATTTTTCTTTGATTTATTTTAAATGTTACTGAACCACATATGTAGTAGAATTTATCTGGGCTATTTTTACAGTGTTCTCGTGGCATTCTAATTAAAATTGTTGCTTTTATTTAGTTAAATAACCTGAAAATAAGAAATAAAAGAATGAATTAGTTAAAATCTTAAAAATTTGGCAAAAATAGCAATTGGCAACTTACAAAAGAACTAGAGTCATTTCGATAAAAATAACTTCCATTTTTTAAATTTATACAAAAAACTACATTAAAAAATGTTATTCTAATCTTTGTAGTGGGCCAAAAGTTAAATTTTTTTAGACAGTGCTATTAGTCTTAGTTCTTTGTTAATTTTAAGCAAATAAAATTAGTTAAAATAAAAGTTCAGCAAAAATTTAAATCAATTTGCCATTTTAGGACCAAAGACCTACGACTATTACAAACAACATCTGAAAGTTTCATTAAAATCACAATAATATTCTTGATTTTATTAAACTTAAAAATTAGGACATAAAAAAAGACCCTGTACTCTCTTGACAATTGTTATAAGTCCGCCAACCGCTCCTATCAAATTAACGTTAAAACCCCCAAACCTCAGACCAGAAACGTATTTGTTTTACCCTATAACTAAATTTTAATAAAATAACTCGTCTACTCAGGCTTCTGAACATAAATGTTATATTAAATTATGAGACAACAAATAACCGAATCATATTCAAAAGTTCGCCCCCGTAGCAGGCATTGTTTATTCCATAGGTTGCATGAATTGTCATAAAGGCTATTATGGCAAAACCGGGAAAGAATTAGAAGCTCGTGTAAAACATCATCAAACCAATGTACTTAATCCCAGCGAGCAATCTTCTCTTTTCTTACATATGTATAACCATAACCTTACAATCAACAGGAATAGTGTTAAATCGGTCATTATATTCAGCATTACTATTTTGAGAAATATTTTAGAGTATTTATCCATTAACAAGTTACCAAACTCCAACTTTAGCCCTGGTTGGTTTATGCTAGACGCGATTATCACTTCATATATAAAAACTTAAATATGTTTCAGGATATTGTACCTCCGAATTAAGGTGCAGAGATAGGTAGTCTAATCCGCCCCTTCTACTATTTAAGCCAACGTATGCCCTTCCTTGTGTTATTTCTTGATTAGGTCTTTAAAAATAAAGACGAAAGCACTCGGAATCGTTTTTCCCTTTTCCTTTGTGGGTGCTTATTCATATATATATATAAATATATATATAAATATATATATATATATATATATATATATATATATATATATATATATATATATATATATGTCGTGGTATGACATTACATTATATCAATACCATATTATATCTATGGGAGAGGACCAATAACTTGAAAGCCAACCGACAAAAGGGACGGAAAACCACGCGTTCAAACGGGCTGAGAAATGAGAGAGTGCAATGAGGTCAGGTAAATTATTCACAATGGCAAAGTTCAAGGTTATTTAAAGAGACATGAACAAAAATAGATTTCATTTACGCCAAAAATATTAATAAGAGAATTGAAGGGTAAAATTACCTCAGAGAATTAACGGGCAAATATCAAATCAATAAATTAAGGGGAGAAGATTAACTTAATTGGGTTACTGAAGGGGAGAGAGGGGTTGGCTTACGGGTGTCTTCTGTACGTGAGGTGAGACCGCTCGGACTTCAGAACATGAGGTGGGAGTGATGACGGTTGTCCAAAAGCAAGGGGGGGGGGTAACTTCCGATCACGGGAAAGTATTTCGGCTACCCGAAATAAGGAGGGCTTCGACAGGAGTTGATGAAAGAAGTCGGGAAAATCACTCGGGGCGATCGTTCAGTGGAATTACCTCCTGGCTGTAACTAATTCCAAATACACAAAATAGTCCAGCTGTCACTTTGCTTTCTGCTAGCACTTGACTTGGATCCATGGGTAAATCTTCTGGGTTCTGGCGAGACTTCTCAACTCTGTCTCATTTCCAGGGAGTCGAGCGTTATTTATGTCCGAGGCTCTCCCCGGAGTTGGGGGTTAGCGGGAAACAGCTCTACTCTCGAAGGACCTCGAATCTTCTTGCAGTGCTATTTTAGCCCGCATAAAAAAGAATCGTGGGGGACTCGATTCGAGGCTACCACTTTTAGAAGGGACGGAAGGGGAAAAGGCTTACCACTTTAGGCCTAGCCGGGCCTTCTGCTGCACATGGGAGTTCCTTTCTGCTAAAGATCTTCCACGTGGGGATTCCTTCACAATATATATATATATATATATATATATATATATATATATATATATATATATATATATATATTAAGGTGGTTCTTATTTGTATGTTCATTTTTTGGGGGGTAAGGGAGGAATATCAACCTCTCATCCTCTTATTTACTTCTTTATTGATAGCAATTAATATATGCAAAATATCACGTTGATATATTATCATTTAGGGTGTGCTCAATGCAGAAGTGTTTTTTATGCCTTGCCGCGGGTGAAGAAAGCTCTCCGCAGGTTTTTGGCCATGCTGTTTTCTGTGTAAAATAGGCTATATTTGGCTTATTTCTTGATAAAATCAGAGCTGCTTTTTCAGTGAGAAGAAAAAGGGGCGTCCCGCCCGCGTTTTGTATGTCCACGGGTTTTGACCATTTTTTCAAATATTTGGCAAACCTGAGCTTCAGATACGCGATTTGAAAGTTATAAGATTAGGCTTTAACGTACTTTTACACAGTATACTACTCATACAGTTTTGAAAAAATATCTTATATATGACATTACTGCAAATAGCCAATTTGGCCCATTAGTGCGAAAATTTTCAGCACTTAGACATAAGAAAAAAATCACTAATCCAACATGCTTCAACATAGAGCTCTAAAGCTTACACACATCTAGTTAGCCTGCTGTGAAGTATGTATATCTTCAGGAGAGCCATGTTTATTCAGCTCTAACTTTTGGTATCCAAAAAGTAATATTTTTATGGATTTATGATATAGAAAACAATTGACATGGCTCACATTGCCTTGCAATTTTTTCCTAGATATGATCTGAAACATTTTTTAACTCTTTCCAAAGCTGTATCACACAAGCGACTTGGAAAAAGTAGGCTATTTTGAAAGTCTTTTTATTTATGAGAGGTTAAATGTCAAATTTTGCAAGGCGAGAATGGATCAAAATAAGTGGTCCCTATCACGTTAAATCATAAAACTTGTCTTTTTCAGATATAAGATGACTACTTTGCTGAAACAGGACAACGTATATTTGCTGGAAAACGAGGACTCTCATTCGAGGTGCAAGTTTTCATCCAGAGGCGACGTACTCCAAGTATATCTGCATCGCATGGGCGAAAAAAGAATAGTGAAGCATGAAGCAGCAGTGCAGGCTATGAAGGTGGTCAAATGCCTTTGGGGAAAGTCCCACATTCCCATTCGGCCTTTTCCCCATGCTGTAAAGAAGCTCGAAGACCTTGTGTCACAATGTGAAGCCTTGAAGACACGAGAAGAACGAAGAGAAATTTTGCGACACCTTGAATGATCTTTTCGACATAGCTACCAAGATGCACGAAAGATGATAAAGAGCACAGAAAATAAACCATTTCCTAAGGCACAGCGGGAGAAGTGGAGGCGAGGAAGCATGGCATGAGTTGACATTAAGCTGGCAATGAAGGAAAGGAGAAATTAAAACAAGAAGGTAGGAAGCTACGGAGGATTGCAAAGCAGCAAGACGAAGCTTGTCAATATGAAAGAAGTGTCATCCTGGAGGACTCTCCGTGTAGCTACTGACTCGGAGAAAGTGAGACAAAAGGAGCCACTGTAGAAGCATGGCCAAGTACAGCGGGGAAGCATAAAAGAGGAAAGAAGAGAATTCTGAATCCAGACGTCCTTTCAGCCCTAGATCGAACCAAGACCACTGATCGTCACGCGGTACACACTATCTCTGCTGTGCTCCATGCTTCTGGTCAATTGCTTGACGGATTCAAAGTCAGCTGATCTTCCATCCTCCGTGCTCGTTAGCAACACCATAAGGATCGCTCTGCAGATCTTAAGCAGAGGTTTCCTTGCGAACAGCTCTTAACACTTGACTGGGACGGAAAACTGATCGCCGAACTGACAGTGACGAGAAAATGGACATCTCCCCATCATTGTGTCTGGAAAATGCATGAACACTTGCTTTGCGTACCCATGTTGCCAGTTGAAACTGGTCAAGCAATGGCGGAATCAATATCTGAGGCGGTGGCAGATTGGGGTTTGGAGAGCTAGATTCTTTCCATTTGCTTCCACACAACTTTGAGCAACACAGGCAGAAAGAATGGCGCCTGCATTTCGTTTCAGCAGATGATGGAGAAGAACCTGCTGCACTTGGCATGTCGCCATTATATTCACGAGATACTACTGGAAGAGGGTTATCTCGTCACCGTGGGCCCATCATCTCGTCCAGACATTGGTATCTTCAAGATATTCAAGAGTCACTGGCACCACATGTCCTTGGCTAAATACAAGCCAGGAATTGATGACCCTGATTTTGCCCATGCTTTGACGAATATGACAGGCAACGTCATTAAGTTCTGCTCACAACAACTGGAGGAAGTTCATCCTAGTGAGGATTACCGGGATCTGTTGGAACTAGAGGAGTTTGCTTTGCCAAACCAGGGCTAATACAACGCGCCCGCTTTATGTCACGACAAATTTATTTACTGAAGATTGTTGTCTTCAAGCAAGTATTCAGTCTAACCGCCTGGAACTGAAAGGCATGAAGGAACTCTGTGTCTTTGAAGTGAAGCACTATGTGAAGTCTTGGTTTTGCTGCAGAATCCCAACATCTGCGCCAAAAAGCAATCTGCATCTCCTGGAGTCGTTGGCTGCTGCTGATGACAGAGCTGCAAAAGGTGCCTTCAAGAAGCTGTCCACCCACCACTGGTATTTGAATGAAGAGCTGGTGGCACTGGCTTTCTTTGATACAGCTGTTACTGTGGCAGAGAAGAAGGCAATGGTGGCTCCCATGGAGACCAGGAGCCACTGAAGAGGGTGAATGTGAATCTGCTAACCATTGGAATGAAAGATGTGAGCGATTTTGTCACAAAGTACACTCAGAAGTTCTTCGATATTTTAAATTTGAGTCAGGAGTTCTTAAATGAAGATCCCAGTACCTGGGCACACAACCTAACATATATCGCCACAGAGGGGATTGCGAAGAGTCTGACTGTAATGTTGATAATGTTGTTAGTTTAAGTTATCAATAATCAACATTGTATTTCATCGCATTATGGCACTTAGGAACAAAATTTATTTTCATGGAGCAAACTCTAAACGTAATCGAATCTCAATAAAATTTGACCTACTTTGTTTTTTCATGAAATGGAATAGATTAAAGGGGTGAAAAGTAAAGATTTCAAAAGTCAAAAAATATGAACCACTCTAATATATATGTTAAGTGCCTTAACAATAAAGTAACTATAGTTTAATTAGATGAAACGGGAAGCGCGATTCTCACTTTCATACTTAGGGAAAAAAACGCATTTGCATATAATTGGATAGACAGATAGATCCAAAGATAATAGATAGGCAAATATGAATAAAATACTTAGCAGTTCACAAAGTTTACATTTTGTTTTCAAAGCTCAGCTTTTCTTTATATCGCACTCTCTCATATGTGTCAAAACACTGTAGTTGATTCTTCGACCGTAAATGATACAACAGCAGAATTCGCCCATCTAAGCATCCAAAAATCAAAACACTACTGTAAAAGCTCAGATGTTGTTTATATCCATTTCTCTCACGTTTATCAGATCTTGTAATTGCTTTTTTCCACCCTCGATGATATGGATGCGAAAATCTGCCATGTAATCAACAAAAACAAATCACTGCTAAGAAAAAAATGCTTAGGAATCTGTTATACGATAAAAAGTTATTTTTGTTTACCAGTGCCTCCTACTTCTAAGATAGTTTAGGAAAAGGTGTATGCCCGCCCACTGTTCGTAAAAGTGCAAATAACAGGCAGTGTTGGAAAGTGACCTGCCTTTATTAGGTTAGTATTGGTAGACCCACTTAAAAACACCTGTGAAAACTCTTCCCACATAATATAGGATTGGGAGACTTTCATTAAATTAGTCAATAGCACCTCCTAAGTTGTCTCCTAATGGTAAACCCCTTGGAGATGAGCCCTACTTACTCTATGTAAACCTTATATAAAACCCTTGTAACCTCTAGATCAGCAGACGTTCTGAGTAAATCTTGTATTTTCAATAAACTAAAGTCGTACAACTCCTTTAAAGCTCCTTTTGCTCTCCGCCACTGCATCGTACCGGGTATTCAAAGACGGGAAAGCAAAACGCTCGAGGTGCTCTCGCCACTCAGGTTAACCCAAAGCATTACGTTGAGTTGTTTTGACCACTTAAGTTCACTCACCCTTCTTTTACGATCGAACTCCTTGAACGTCAGATTGCACCGTGTACCAAACTACCAGGCAATCCTTTCGCAAAAAGAAGGATTCCGTTGCGCTGACTGCCTAATAACATTGACTGCGTGCCTCATCTACCTACCGAGGGCCATTAGCGCAAAGCTATAGTTTCAAGGCCAGAAGGGAGCTCAAATCAACAATAGCAACCTTGACAGGACAATAACGGTGAGGTGTTAGCTCAGAACACTCTGGTGTGCTACATCTCTGAAGCCATCAGGGGACATAGTGACCTTCTACCAGAGCACGGCACGAGTGCTGACTGCGAGACACCTTTAAAAGAATCTCCAAGGCCTGAAGATTAACAAAATCAAATGATCACGAAACCACAGTAATTGAATAGGTCTAGAAAACAACGCAACTTGCAGGTACGACCGTTGGGCGTAGAGGGGATTTAGGATGTTAGCTTTATTTTTATATTGACGAACGATTTTTCATTACTTTTAAAGTTAAAGTTAAAGTTTGCTGGTTTCAGTCCTCATATCAAGATATCTTGCTTCTCAAGTGACGTCAGTCAGGGCAAGCCTCAACTCTCCACGATGATGGCCGGTCACGGCGGTAACTTCCCTTAGTAAATTATCTAAGCTTAAAAAAATCTGGAAGGAGACTCGAACTCCCGACCAAACGACAAGGGTTTGCCGGGCAAGCACGCTAAACACTACTAGTCAGGAGGCTTTTAGTGAATTTATACGAAGTAATTTTTGGTTTGGTCTGTAATTAAGATCAAAATCTTATGGTTTGGCTACGATATTGAAGACGGGAACTTTAGGCTTCATTTCAGCAGTTTTAATGAAAATTATTTGGGCACTGAGCTTTAAATAATTTTTAACATTTACTATATCTCTTATTGAAATAAATGAGCTAAAAGTACATTTTTATATTTCTATATCAATTTTAGTTAGATTATGCATTATTTGACGATACCATGGTGACGCATTTTCCCCAAACTCCCACTTCTTTTGACACCAGAGATTTGAACTCCATATGGAGATGATTAACCAAATCCCACACTTTCCCTAGATGGCCAAACTAAAATCACATTATATATAGGTGACCATTAGGGTGATGACTTTTTTACAACCTCATATCCCTGTGTCATAATTTGATGAGCTTTAATTAAAGATTATATAAAATCTTACTTTCAAGGTGATTTGATCAAAAAACGCAAAAAATTATTTTTAAAATTTTATTTGTAATCTTTTTTGTCTAGTTTTCGGAGTTACTGGCAGCATATACAAGATTGAACACAAGCTTATGAGTCACATATATATATATATATATATATATATATATATATATATATATAATTATATAGGGTCATCAAACACATAAGGAAGTATATTAGTTACAATAATGTTATTGGACAGGAGGAATCTCAGTGATAGGTTGTCCTTGTTGCGGTAGGACCCGTGCAAGTCTTGCATAACTTTGACTGCACGCTCACAGCACTGGTTGCTTCGGGCAGTATTGATTGAAGATTCATCTGTTTTCCAGTGGGTTTTCAAGCATTTGAGACCTGTTGGGTATTCATTCAGAGCTGCAGATAGTTCATAAAAATCTTCAGCGCGCAACAAGTGGGTGCTGAACCAATGGTCAACCCATTATTAAGAAATAAATGAACAGATTTTACGCAGCCTGCTCCGGGTGTCAGGCATCAGAATGAACGCATGAAGTGCTAGAACGACACGAAAGTTCCAACGTGCATTGCTGATGTTTGGGATCTTTTGAAACTTTAAAAAGGGGACCTCATTCATCTCAGTGAAGTGACGGAAGACACGCGTGAGGTAAGAGAAACTCCATGTCGTCTCTCTAGCCGCCTGTTTCCTTAATCTCAGTTTTACCGTTGCTGAAGGCTGCTTTCAATTCATCATAATTGCTCATCAAATCCTTCACAAACAAGTACTCGATGTTTGGTGATTTAGTCGACCCATGGAGCTCATCGTCCATTAGAACGCGAAGAATCCGATCCAGGACCTGGTGCGTGCAAGTGATGAACTTGGGTTAGGGGTGACCTTTATCTTCGAACATTTGCTGCAGTCGAACAACAATGCCTGTCATTTTGCCGGTATTCACGCTTGTTGTGTCGGTGACAAACATAACAATTGATCCACATAGGTTTACCAGTGGAATAACCAACCTGGCCTTTGGTCAAAATTTGCTGTTTATAGAGGTTCTCATCTTCTTTGCACAACCAGTTGCCTTTCACCTTGGTCACGTCAAACCGTTCCTTCAAAGAATTAAAGTTTTGTTTCTTTCTGCAGTACTCATAGTCTTTCACAAGGGTTTCTAGTTTTTCACAAATGGCCTGATCAGATACATTCGGGAATTTCAATGTTTTGCTCCATGGGGCTTTTAGCTCCACAACAATTAGGCCGATCCTCTCCCTCCGTTCTTTGGCGGTGGATTCAATAAATTTGAAGCATCCAACGACGTGGATTTTCAGGGGTATGCGACTCAGTTCACTTAAGGGGGCTTCATAAACTGCCACGTTGCCTCTTCTTGATGATGCTTGAAACTGGACTAAGTTATTTGTCCAGGTTTTCTTGTTCTTCTCCTTGTTAAAAAAGCTCTTCTTGAACATGTTTTGTACTCAGCAACTGAAATAGAAAATAAACCTAAATATTAAATAGGTAACAAATTAAAAGAAACTGTTATTGAGCTTTTATATATTTTATAAAAAAACAAGCAAATTACAATTATAAAAAATAAGAGAGAAGGCAGACACTAATAAAATATTATACGCTATTATATTATATAATTAGTGAGATAGTAAAATTTAGCTTACCAAATAATACCAGGATCTCTTTACAATAAACGCTGGAGAATACACAGCAATTATAATAAGGCAATAATAATTTCAACACCGTTAAAACTAAACTAGTAACTACCCGCTTTAAACATCTCGCTTATATACCGTCAAGCGAAATGGCTTAAGAAAATTCTGGAGCTCTACAGAAATCGCCCAAGCGATGACGTGATGATTTTCTGGAAAATTCTATACAATTCTATGGTACATAAATTATTGCACAAGTCTGTTTGATGACTTATATATTTAATATAAATATTTTAACACATAGAAAATGTTAAAATGGCCTGTATTCCATTTTAAAGTGGTTTGTGCGTAACCTTTTTCACTATTTCAATGAAATAAAAGTAATTTTTGTCATTAATAGGCAAAAGTTCATTCATTCGTGCTACAGGAAATAATTTTTGATAAAAAAGGTCAAACAGCCACCACCCTAGTGACCAAGCATGCAACGTAGGTGTGACTTCGGATGTCTGTTGATCCTTATTCTTGGTTTTCAATCATAGCATCGTAAGGATGCGGCAGATGGAAATCAGGGGAGGCGAGTGTGACCCATGGCCAGATCCGCCCACGAGGACTCAGGCGCACGTCAATCTCACTTCCTGACATCTCAGCACGATGCGTCTTCTTCCTTCTTCCAAGATTGCTGAAAATTCTTCTCCTCTATATTTCCTCTAATTTAGACTAAGGAAGAGCTGTTTAGATCTTTTGTGTTAAATAATAGATGAAGAGGTAAGCAAACAGGTGAACACTCGTATACAGTGCATGGGCGGTGCGTGGCAAACTTGAAACTGGTGTAGTTGAGTTACCAAAAAGGTAATTTGCGTTAAGATCATATTTAAATTAAAACACCGCCCTACAGTAAAAAGTTCTACAATACATAAGTTATATTATACTAGGTGGAAACCGACATTTACGATCATTTACCTATTTTATTTTCCTAGTAAAATATAAATATACAAGGCTCTTTGACGTATACCACGACTCATACAAAACGGCTTAGATACAATTATATATAACCTAGAAATGCAATCATTGGAACCCATACAAATAATTAAGCCTCCTCTCAATCAGACACCAGCATATATACATACAGACTTAGATTCACTCACAATTGGTACATATGTACACAGTCTTACACACATATACCTTATTGTCTACCCTTCGTTTTTTTTATATAAATAAATTGTTCATCTTCATGCAGATAAATAAATTACTCCTACTTGTTCCTAGGCCAATATACTCACAAACTAACTCAGGCTTACTCATGGATATATATTTCGGGTAATTAATGATCAAACCTTGAATACTATTCCATCATCGCAGTCGAAGGATTAAGGACAGAGGTAATCGAGGTCTGCTGACCAAAGTCACGTGCTCTCACTTAGTCTGATTTATGACCTTACGACCTTTAAAACTTTAAATAAATCCCGGACTAACCTTGGGAGAACCTTGGCAATTATATCATTACAAAGAAAATGTAAAACAACGTAAGGGTTTCAAATTTCTTTAGAATCGACTGAAGAGTTACAATGCTATTACTGAAACAAAAAAAAGCAAAATGGACACCGACAGACCGACATAGTGAGATATAGAGTTGCCCGCGACTAAAAAAAGTGATCTTCCTTTCCTAATCTTGATAATGGACGGGATTCATGAAAATCCTCATTATCTGATTCATCTAATTATCTAACCATGGTAGCTCGCTGATAAACTCTGTCATATTAGTACTTATCGATGGTAAGCTCTCGGGTGAAACTAGGGTAGATCAGTGGTAATCCCCTGTCCAATTAGGGCAGATAAGTAGTAAGCGCTCGTCAAGTTAGGGAAGATCTGAGGTAACACACCCTAACAAAACCCTGCAGATTGTCCAGATTAGAACAGATCGGTGGTAAAAGCCCCTGTCAAATTAGTGCTGATCGATGTTTAACCGCTGTAAAATGAGGGGAGATTTGTTGTAAACCCCCAATGAAATAATTACAGATCAGTGGTAATCATTCTCTAATTAGGGCATATCAGTGGTAAACCCATGTCAAATTTGGATAGATCGGTGGTAACCCCACCTGTCAATTTAGGGTATATCGGTGGCAATCCCCCTGTCAATATAGCGCTGATCGGTGCTAACTCCGTTTGAAATTAGTACAGATCGTTGCTAAATCCCCTGACAAAATAAGGCAAAATGGTGGTAGTTCTCTTGCCAATTTAGTGTACATCATTGGTGACTTCCTGTCAAATTAAGGCAGATCTGGAGTAACTCGCCTGTAAAATCAAGTCAAATTAGTGGTAACACCCTTGTCAAATTAGTGCACAACGGTGGGAACCCTACGTCAAATTCGTGTAGCTTGCAGGTAGGGTTGATCGGCGTTATTCTTCTTGTTAAATGGTTGCAGATCAGTGGTAACCCCCTGTCAAGTTAGGTCATATCGGTGGTAAGTTCTGTGTCAAATTAGAACAGGTCGGTGGTAAAAGAACCTGTCAAATTAGTGCAGATCGGTGGTTGACCACTGTCAAATGAGGGAAGATTTGTGGTAAACCCCCAATCAAATGAGGGAAGATTTGTTGTAAACTCCAATCAAATGAGGGAAGATTTGTGGTAAACCTCCAATCAAGTGAGTGCAGATCAGTGGTAATTACCTGTCAAATTAATATAATACCGTTCCAAAACGGAAGGATTGCTCAATGCTATAGGTAGAAAGGTTCCTATCACAGAAGTGGATTTAGATGTTGCATACGTTTAAGGTTGTGAATCTATATCAATATTTAATTTGGGGGCTTAAGGACAATGTATAAGGAGCTGAGTAATAACAATCTCTACTCTTTAAACATCAGCAGCAGTATCAGAGCTTCACACACATACATATTAGATCAATATTGGCCATAAATAAATATACATATCCCCTGTATTAGAATATGCGAGATGGAAAATGGAAAGCGTAAATATGACAAATTGGAGCATTCCATAGGAATTATTTTGTATTTTAACAGTAATATAAAAAGATATAAGGGAGCGTAATTTTACTTATATATGAATGAGCATAAATTTAAAATGTTATTTGAATCAAACACTCGACCCTGGAATATCCTAGATGTTAAATGCAAACCACACACATGATTAATGAGTATTTTTGTAGTAATCTAATAAGTAGGTAGGTATCCATCGTTATTCATCTCTCCCATCGTACACGAGATCACTTGTCCTGAATATGAAATGCACATAAAGATCAGAATGTAGGAGAGAGAGGGGGGAGTGTTCCAGGTTGTGTTGTGCGTTTTTTACACCAGCTAACGATGGGAAATTCTTCGTGAGCCCCAGGGGGGCTCCAGTTATATTATAAACCAGTTTTTTCAACGTCAATAAAAAAGCGAATATATAACGGAAATAGATGGATAAATAAGGCGCCTAACAACGATGAGACCAACCCGGCTCGTGGTTTCACCGCTGGAGAGCAAATTAAATAATTAGAAAATTTTGTTATGCTATGCTGTGTTTGAGGAGTGGCTATAGTTATATTTGTAATAGCATGGAGAGGGAACTTGAGTCAGTGTTTATAATCGAGTTTTTGAATTTAATATAAATGGATTCTGATTTTCTGTGTGAAAGAACAACCTCTGACTGACCCCCCCCCCTCATTTATTGGAGACTACGTGCGAGTGTATACCACCATGAGGAACGTCACTTCCTGTTCGAACATTCACGAATTTCCAACTGCTGAGCGCATTAGGGAAATATTCGCGTAGACTAATCACGGCTCGTTGATGACTCTTGAAGCCAATCGTTTATAGAACAAGGTCATGGCGCGCTTAGCTCATCATGCAACACATTGATCTCGTTTAGTCGTCGCACACGACTGCTAGTTTCATCCTTAGACATTTGCGGGACGTCTTTATCCGGCAAACTGTCTGAAAAGGCGTCACTCAACTCAAGTGCTTATATGCCTTCAAATAGCTCTGTGGGTGCATCCTCCTCTCCGGGGTTCGATGCACTTGCCTGGCGTAAATATTGTGCTTGACTATTGCAGTTGGTCAACGCATGTGTATTTCTTCTAAATCGATCTCGCGTACCGGCGAAGTATATTTCTCAAGCATTTTGGGTCATAAAGTCCATTCGTAATTGAAAATGAGTTGAAAAGGCAACCATATCATCTACAATTTTAACTAGGATTGGATACACAGCATCATCTACACGTAAAAAATACTCTAGTTCCCCAAAGGTAGGGATTTCGCTTCTTTACGCGTCGGTCAATCTAACACAAAATTTCGTGATATGATGCCTGCCTGTTTACCAAGTTAGAAATTTATTCACAAAAACTTGTTTTAATAAGGAACTTACCTTACTCGTCCTCTTACTACTAGTTCTTGTACTGAGTTTATTGGTACTTGCTTAATGGGAAGGGATTTACTTAATACTGAGAAGGTACGTCGTCGGGCGTAGGGCCTATCCTCAAACCTCCGGATAAAGATCAGGATACCCCAATTCTTCTCCATAAGCAGTGGGAATATAATTTCGTTTGAACTCAACTGCACAAATCGATTCCTTGTTCAATTGGTACGGGTTCGTTGTAGTGGTTTGAATGGAAACACCTTTGCATTCCTTGGTGTTACAGGTGCTTGGCTGTAACTTTCACATATGGGGTTTCACCTCTCCGGGGCCGTTCTCATTGCATACAGTACATCCCTATATTTAGCAGCATAGTGTCCTTTGCCCTCACAATTATGATACCTAGGACTTTCTCTGCATTGTATCATCCTGTATCCAACTTGATCACAGTTAAACACCTCTCTATCATAGGAGTATTTACACATTTATCATTCCTAGGTAAACTACCCCTCCGCTTATCATTTCTATCGTCCTCATACCCAGGTTCGTATCTGGTTTGGGTTCGCTGAAAAGCTGTTTGAGCTTGTGCATGTATATCTTGAGTACTTGGAGCTAGGTAGATATAGCTGTTTGGTTCCTGTGGCCATTGGCCAAAATCCTCTGGTTTATCCTCTCTCGTTTGGCCTAAGGCAATGTTCACAGCTTCATGTAACTTAATTTCATTCTGGAATTTCTTTTGTGTAACAGGGTAAATGCTTACGTAAATTTCAGTTGCAGATAATATATTCCATAACTCCTTCATATTAACCTTTTCTCTCTTCTCATCGTTGGAAATAAGACGACTCGAGAGCCAAACCCACCGAAAGCAGTAATACGAAAGCCTCATTTTTATTTGGATTTAAAACTCTCCCTAATCTCTCTCCTGAAACTCAAATGAAACCGTAAACCGAGTTACTACATCATCATCCTCGTTCTAACTATGAAAATCAACGAAATGATGGCATAATTAAAGGCACTGGAGGATGCTGGTTTGTAGATTCGCCAACAGCGGGGCTCATTATCAGAGGCCTTATTCCGGAATTAAATTTAATTACAACCTACGAGGGGTGGGGGATGGGGGAAATACACACACCCGATGGTCAGTCCAAGACCACAAAGGGAAGTAACCCCAGTCTCTGTGTATGTTGGAAGGGAATATGATAGGCACGTAACCCACATAGGCTAACCTGGCATGTGTGAAGAAATCCTTAACTCCCTACTAGGAGAAAATAATCTCCCGAAGTAAAGGTCCAAAAAGAACCTGAATAACAAAGGAGTAAATGGAAGAAATCGGGAAGAAAAAGATTAAGCACAAGAGTTGGACGTGGATAGCTGCAGAATAGAGCCAACCCCAAGAAAAGCAGGGCGGGAAAACAAGGTCAACAAGAGAAAGTCAAAAACCCTAACCCCAACTAGAAATGAAAACAACGAAGTGATAAAGAAAAAATAAAAGGTGAACAGAGAACAAACATATCTCAAATAAGCTGCTCAGAAGAAAGCTTAGATAAAAGTGCATAATTTAGTGTGTAGAGAAGCAACTTGAGGATACTAAGTACAAACACAAAATGAGGATACTGAGTACAATAAGAAAATGAGGATACTGAGTACAAACAAAAATGGCTGACCCCCAAAAGGAATGCAATATGGTAATATATTCTGCACTTTTGATGCAGACATTATACTCATTTCTCATCACGGCTTTAGCAAAAATGTTGAAGAAATTAATTTAGAAATACGAAGTGCTATTAGCGAATCACTCTCAAGAAAGTTATGACCGAGCGGCCATGGCATTTCAAAAAAGCTAAAATACGAAAATTTCCAGGTTTGGAAGAATTGTTTTAGCAATACTTTCGAAATGCATCTGGGAAGATGATGCTTACTAAAGGTTGTAAATCCGAGAGGGTAAAGTACTTGCCTATCTAGAAACTTATTACCAAATTGAAAAAGAGATTAACTACCTTACTTATGGACGACCTGAATGCAAGAGGTGGAAAATCAGGCAGATTGGAAAAAATACGAGCGGATGCTTCAAGAGTACGCCCCAAAAGATCTGGGCGATGCAATGCTCGAAGAGATTGATGAGGAAGTAAATACAGCTGTTAAATTATTGCTCCCCGTAATGGCGGCGGCGATTTGCTTTCCTGGCCGCCGTGCTGACGGGACTCAGCTCTCCATCTGGCCCCAGCTTAGCCTCTTATCCTTCTTTCTGACAACCTGTGTTTTTAGCCTACTTCCTCACTTTCCCTAAATACCTCTGCCACAACTATTCCGGATCGGAGTTAAAGGGGGAGGGAACAACGCCCCTCACCCCTGAAATCCGATTTGGGATGATGGGGTTTTAACAACCTGCTTACCCCAACCCTCACCTTCTTCGTATCCATTTTCTTTTTCCTTTCGATATATATATTTTTTTACGCCATGCCTAAGGTGAAGCTGCTATGCCAATGTGCTGCCAGGTTACTAGGCGGGAGGAGTGGCCTCAAATAGTGGCAGCTGGTTCTGTCGTCCCCGTATTCACCCCTTGCAGAGCGGGCTACTGGGTGGGCTGATGAGCGTGAGCATCCAGTGAATTACATATGGTCCCCATGCCCAAAGATGAGTCCCTAAATTTTTTTTCTCCTTTTACCTTCCCCTCTACCATCATCGGAGCCGCCTTTGGCTCCCCCTCATCCCCTTCTCTGTCACTTTTTCCAACGGCAGTTCCCCCCTTTACTTTCCAAGGGGACTGCCAAGAATCCATGCAGGTGGCCTATAACACCAGCCAACAAATTTTAACTTTGTATCTTCTACTTGAGTAAATGCTGTTGTAACTAATTAATTTTGGTGCTCTGATTCCAGATCTGTGCTCAGATTTGTCCTAGCACGTAAGGTTCCTGAGTTATGCAACTAGGCTATATGGCTCACGTTGTCACCTTGGATCAATTAATGATATAATTATTACGAGTTTGAGAAGAATGAGACGTTTCTGAGCAAAGTTTTGGAATAGGGGCACCTTATTTCGCATTATGTAAGTCCTTTTGTAGACCCAGACAAGATATGGATTACATATAAAAGAGGTAGTACTCACCTAACTATAAATTTCTTCGAAAATGTTTAAGACTCTTGATCTTGTACATAGGATCCTCCCGTTGTAGGAATCAGCAGTAGTCACCCATCATATTTTCGTTTAAGCGGCCTTAATACCTGCTTTTTTATCATTGCGATATCTCGGTGGAACCTTTTCCCATGTTCTTCATTAATATCACCCATATTAGATTGAAAGAAATCTAGATGCGAATGCAAGAAATGCATCTTAAGAGACATCCGACACCCTATTCTTTGATAAGCGTTTAGCATGCTGTCCACTAGTTCTTCATAGTTTTCAGGCTGACCATTACCAAGGAAGTTATGCATTACATGGACAAATGAATCCCATGCTGCCAACTTAAGTGGAGTTAATATATTTCTGAATTCCCTGTCACGTATCAATTCTCTGATCTTTGGCCCTACAAAAATGCTAGCTTTAAGTTTAGAATTGGTTTTATTTGCACCAAATTTCTCTTTGGGATACTAAAATCCATCAGATTTATGGGCCATAGATTTAAAAAAATTTATGATAAGGCCAAGTTTGATATGAAGAGGTGGAGAGTAGATCTTCTCTGGATGTATCAGAGAAAAGTTCTTCCCATTGTATCGGCCAACTATCTGTTCTTCTCTTTCGGGCGACTTTTGACAATATAATGTATCCTGTCTCACGGCTGTTCCATAGGCATAAGAAGCACATATTCTTTGTATAACCTAGCTGAAGTCGAAGAAGTGAGTAATGAACACCTTCCAAAATAAATTTTATTGAGTCATATGTCTCTATCATCCCAACAATAAGTGTGACAGGAATTGAAGGTTTTTGTTACCATTGTGTAGCAACGCAGCTTTGAGGCTAGCAGTGCTTGCATCGATGAATAGTCTCCATTGATCAGGTAAATGGTCGTTTCCTAGCTGATTTATTAGGCCATTCACATCAGTACAGAAACAAGCACCATCTTCTTCTTTATAGAAGGCAGCGATGGCCTTATGGCATTTACAGAAAGTAGATATTTTTGAACCGTCCTTTAGAAGATTCCATTGTTGTAGTCTGGAGCCGAACAGTTCTGCGTTCTCCTTTGACAAAGACTAATCCCTCACCAAATCGTTCAATCTTTCTTGATTTATAAACTAGATCTTATTTTCCTTAGAATCATCCTCATACATTTTATCGTCATTATTATCCTCCTGTTCAGGCCATGAATCATCTTCTTTAACTGCACTCGCTAATGGAGGAACTGGGATTGGCATGTCCATATTATAGGGGACTGATTATAGCTGACTTAAAATCTGGATATAAATTTTTTGACTTGTTCTTATTTGAGAATCCCGCAATATTTGTTAGACAAAAGTAGCAATCAAAAACATGATTTGTTGGCTCACACCACACAATTGGTACAGCAAAAGGCAAACCCTTCCGTTTGCCATTCAACCACTGTGTGGAGCCCCGTAAAATACACAATACAAGATTTGTGAGATGCCCACAGCTTGTCGTGGTCACCAACATTACAACCAAAATAATAATTGTATGCAATATTCACTCTTTTAACTAAATTTTCCCCCTGGCTGCTTAGAGTATATCTTCCACAGATATAACAAATGTTGGCTGGGCTATTTATACATCCTCGCCAATTGATGTTTTCAACTTAGTTTGTATATATTCTGTTATATACTTTTGTACAATTTTATTTCATTTACAAATTAATCGAGAGATAAATCTAAATGAAAAATGCAATTAATCACTGTATGTAAATACCGTTTCAACACCACTACTATAATGGCTGAATTTGACAACGTGATAAAGCAGGAGTGTAATGCAGGAACCAAACACACACAACACATCTTATCACTACAGTAGACAAAACAACACTGCCCATATGTAACTCAGGAACCTTACGTGCTAGAGCAATTCTGATTACAAATTCGGAATCAGCATACTCGATTTAGTATAAGTCACAAGCTAATACCCAAGTAGCAAAATCATTGTTGACTGGTGTATAATTGATCGCTGCCGGTTGAGGCGGCTAGATAAGGCCAACCCCATTAGAATAGCAAAGGAGGCCAAGGCCTGTCGGCCCGTGCCCCTTAATGTTTGCAGGCGTGTGCGACAAGTTTGCAGGGGGTCAGTGTACCTGCCTCCATCTCTTCCTCGACGGATGACGGTTCGCCGGCATTAAAGGATAAAAAAGGAACCTCGAATGCGATTTGTGATGTATTAGGGAGGGGGATGGCCAAATGAACGCTCTCTTTGAGATGGACTTGGCCCCTAAGGTGACCCAGACTCAGATGTTAGGACCTTCCATCGGCTCGAATGAGGGCTCGATGCCAAGCAATGAACCCGTGGCTGCCCATATGCAAGCTCTTCTTCAGACGGCTAGGGTCCCCGAGGCCTCACATAAGAGGAGGGATCTCCTTACCCTGTTAGTGCCCCTGTGACAGGCAAAACCTTCTCCATTTCAGAGGAAGATCTTGGTAAGGTCAGTCCATTGGACAGAGGGGGTCCTGCCAGCGAAGGGGAGATGCGGGTTCATTCCCCGCCAGTCCTCTTCTAAAAAGATAAGAAAGAGAAAAAAGACTCATGGCTCCTCTCCCTCCGTGGGAGCCACGGGGAGGGGCGGGGCCTATGCCGTTTCGGTATGCTACAAAGCCAAGATCGCTACATCCGGCTTGGGTGCTTTCCCGGGTGAGGAGTCACAGACTAAGACAAAAAATGCGCAGTGCTGAGCCTCGATTAAGTCGGGACTCTTCATTTCGAGGTTACCTGGCGTTTTCAAGACGGCTGGTTTCAAACACTTACTCGTTATTCTCTCCACTGATAGCAACATGTTGGCTAAAGGGAACATGATCCATCAGAAAAGAGCTTTAGGTAGCGTGATTGGTGAAACAGCCGTGCGCCTCCATCGAGACGATAGACCCACAGGAGCAAACACCGCTGAAATTGGTTGTAAGGCCATCTTCTGAAGTTTCTAAAGCTGGGCCCCGAAAGGAGGATAGCACTAAAGGTGTTTCGGCTCCTTCACTCGCACCGAGTGGTTGACTGGGTGGCTCCAAGACTGTGGACCTACTAAAGGTGGGACCCCCACCTCCGAAGCCGCCCTGCCTCACTAAGGTTTTGAGGAGGAGGGAGGAAAAGACTCGCATGGCGAGCCCAAGCTCCGGCGATAAGTCCTCAAAGGCGACAGCCTCTTGTTTGGCTAAAAGCACCCGCAGTTCTGCCTGTGGGAATCGTACGTCCATTCCCGTGAGGTTTTTCGCTTCGAAGAGGGCCTCCACATCTCCCTCGAGCTAGGCCTGGAGAACATATTCCTTTAATGGAAGGGCCTCGGACTCCGGGCCAACTGGGAGGAGCTGCAGAGGCTCATCTTTTCCCGTTCCGTTCCCCATTAGCTATCTTTTTGCAGGAGACCATGCTGGGCGCATGCCCCTTGCTCACCCTGCCAGGATATAAGGGTTTTTCGATCCAACCACAATAGGATGGGTTCCATGCAGGAGAATGCTCGATTTACACCCAGCATGATGCCTCCGTTCTTCTCTTTGTATTAGACCCCTCTATTCAGGTAGTAGCTGTGCGGGTGCACCTGGATAGGCGGTATACTGTTATTTCCGCGTATATTCCACCGTCAGCCAACTTCGACACCTAGGACTTCCGCCGCGTAGTTGCACCGTTGCGGGGGCCCTTTCTCATGCTCGGAGAGACTACTTGATTAATCCCAAGGGTTAAGTCCTTGCTGTCTTGATCGACAAGCAGGAGATAGGTGTCCTAAATGTGAATGTTTATACACATTACCGCCCGAGAACCACTTTATTTTTCTGCCTCGATTTATCTCTGTTCTCTTCAGATGCACAGTCCGATTTTAGGTGCGGAGTGGTCGACTACCTCTTTGGTAGTGATCACTTTCCCATCCAAATATCATTTTCTGCGAAGCTGCCGCCCAAGACCACGCCCTATTAGTGCTTGGCGCGGGCGCGGTGGTCCGCATTTCACGAAATAACTGATTTTTCTGTCCCAGTCGAGGAGTTTACGTCGGTAGATGTGGCTGTTTTGTTCTTCTCCGTCACCCTCATCGCCGTGGGCCTAAGTGCTATTTCTAGAACATCTGGCCGTTTTTCACGCACACCGCTGCCTTGGTGGTCAGCCAAGTGGAAGACGGCCCTTAAAGTGAAGCGTTATGCTTACATGCCCTATAAGCGCCACCCGAACAACTTAACTGTCGGTGAATTTCGTCGAGGGAGGGCTTGGTTCCGGTATATCTCGAAACACTCTTGCCACTCTTCTTGGCGGGCAAAGTTGTCTTCACTTAACGGGAAGACCACTCTAGCAGATGTGTGGAAGCGAGTCAAAAGGATTTGGGAAAAAGTTCTCGCAGGACCACCCTTCCATCTCCAGGTCAATGGGACTGCAATCTCGGATCCCGCGTCCGTGGCAGAATCCTTCGTGACGGCTTTCTCTGCATCCTCTAACCGGGATGCTGCTCCGCCAGCATTCAATGCGCGTCGTGATGTCTCAGAAGGCTGCCGACTGGACTTTACCCCCAGAAGCGGAGAACCCTTCAACAACACGTGTATTGTGAGTAAGTTGCGCTCCGCTCTCGCTTCGTGCGCGAACAGACTTCCTGGTCAGGACGATGTCCCGTACGCCATGCTTCGACACCTGATTGAGCGAAGCATGGCCTTTCTGTTAAGTTTGTTCAACAGGATCTGGGTACAGGGTATCCTCCCAGATTCCTGGCGGAACGCTATTGTGTTTACTTTTCACAAACAGGAGAGAGATCACTCTACCACAGCCGGTTTACGCCCAATCTATCTAATATCCTGCGTGTGCACCCTGATGGAGAAATTGGAAAATGTTAAATTAGCTTATTTTTATGGAAAGCGGAGGCCATCTGTCTTCTACACAATGCGGACTCCGCATGTTTCACTACATGATGGATGCTCTTTTCCAACTTGAAAATGCCGTTTGCGAGGCTTTCCTTCGTAGATAGCACTACGCCACGGTGTTTTTCGATCTAAGGAAGGCTTATGATACCGCATGGCGTTTTGTATCAAGGAGGCTCTTTACATGATTAGGGCAAGGGGACGCCTCATAATCTTTATATCTGAATTTTGCGAGATCGTCGATTCCGCGTATAGGTGGGGGAGCTGTCTCCGGCCCAATGGAGCAGGGAGATGGTGTCCCGCAGGGAAGTGCCCTCAGTGCCACACTATTTGCCCTGAGCATCAACGGCATCACCTCGGTGCTGCCGAAAGATGTTCTTGCTACACTCTACGTCAACAACCTTATAATCTCTCTTGGGGCGGCCAAGATGCCAACTCTGGAGCGTCGACTCCAACAGGCATCGAACCGAGTCTCTCACTATGCCGAAGCACACAGGATTCGGTTTTCCTTGGCCAAGTCTAAAGTGGGGCATTTATGCCGCCATTCACGGCTCCACGCTGAGCCAAATTTCTTTTTAAATGGGTTGCGTCTGGATGTGGTGGAGTCGCACCGTTTTCTCAGTCTTGTATTTGACCAAGGGATCACTTGGGAGGCTCATATTTTCAGCCTTAAGTTCTGTTGTACCCGCGCCATGGATATTCTTCGTTTTGTGACGTTCAGCACCTGGGGTACTAATAGGGCTACTGCCTTGATCTTTTATCAATCATTTGTTCGGTCGAAGCTTGATGAACACGCTCGGCTGCATCTACAGCCTCTACCGGGCGCTGCGTCTGTCTTCATGGCAGAGCTAGTCGCAATACACCGTTCGGTATGGGAGATAACAAGACGTGCCCAGTTCTGAGACCGGATTGTGATCTATAACAACTCCCAAAGCGCCCTGAGTGCTTTTAGGGCATTTGAGTTTCCGCATCCTGTGGTGTGCAATATCTCTGACGCCACGGTTGGGCGAGCCGGTTGGATGTCGAGATTATGTTCTGCTGGGTTACAGGAAATGTAGGAATTGCTGGGAATGAGCACGCCATGAGGGCGTCAAAGAGTCTGCGAGAACTGGGCAACCAGAGCAGCGTTTTGCTCTTCCTCAAACCAACTACATGGCAGGAATACGGGCAGTTCTCCAGGATGCCTGACAAAGAAGATGGTAGGCGGCCAAAGGGAACTTATAGTTACGTGCCATTGCGCCAAAACTATTCCCATGGACCTACCTCACAATGCCACGACGGTTTCGGGTTGCTATCTCTCGTCTCCGATTTGGACACACTCGCGGAGCGCACCGCAATTTGATGGAGCGCTCACCTGCGCCTTATTGTGACACCTACTTTGTCCCACAGACGGTTCTGCACATTCTTTTTAAATGTCTCAAGCTGGGTGATCATCGCGCATGTAATCTGTCCCGATACCGGGAGAAGCTTTCTCGCTACCGTTTGTACCTTGGTTCATGCACACAGACATGCGGACTATACTACTTTTTGGAGGAGGCTGGGCCTCATCCACATTATTTGACTGTTTGTTGTGCATCACATATTCCTTCTCAGGGGGGAGACTGGCCTTTCCCTGACGACGGAGAGCGCTTCCTTCTTGCGTTTTTGCTTTTTTTTTTTTGGTTTGGCCTTTGTAAAATTTTATCGTTGTTATTTGTAATTTACATGTTGTTATTTGTATTATGTCATTTGTTTTGTAATACAGCCTACTAATAGGCCGGGTGGAGTACCGCCACTTATGCCCAAGTAGGTAGGTGCCAGATGGGTTATTAAAATTAAAAAGAAATATCACAATTTATTGCAAGCAGATGAGCAATCATTCCCTAAAACTGCAAATAGGACAATATACACATATAGATCGACGGCAAAATGAGAGATTTACACCGAGAGATAGGAAGAATACATCATACATGTCTCTGGAAAAAGAGACTCAATATAGTACTCAACGCCTAAAATGAAGCAAGCAGGTGTCAAGTCAGCTGATTATTTTAAAAGCAGTTGGAAAGATGGGAAAAAGGCATTATAAAGACTTGACAGTCAGGACTCATCCAAAGAATTCTGGCAGATGCTAAACTAACTAAATGGATCACCTCCAAGGACGAAAATAGAAAAAGGAAATTCGAAATCAAAGATAAAAATGCAAAAATATGATAGAGAATCAGTAATTCTGAGAGCAATTGACAACGATTGTTTTTATTAACGAAGAAGATGAGCAAAACGGCATCATTGAAACGTGCACTCGTACCACAAAGTGGAAAAACGAGAAGACGTCAACAAAGATGAAATTACGATAGAGGAATTAAAAAGAACCCTCTATACATTTAATCAAAAGGCGCCGGGCTATTCAGACCTGAATAAAATATATTACCCTAACGCGAGAGAATGCATCCTAGACGGGATGCTAAACATCTTCTATATACACAGACGATATCCCAAAGCCTAGCAACACAAATAGTCTCATTATACAGATTCCGAATATTTTAGTCAATTAATTCAATCTCCGTACATGAATGCTGCCAGGCAAGTTCGAAATACTGCCTAATAAATTAGAAACATAAATGCTTATGAAGCAAGATCGAAACTCCGATCAAATTCAAAGTCGTACCCATAGGGAGAAATATATTATCAGATGTTGTGTTGAGTTAAAGGAGATATCTTTACACGAGAGATTGCAATCTACTCGGTAAGAAAATTACACCTCAGGCATAGAGGAAGAGAGTTCTTAGCAAGTGATTTTGGCAGTCAGAACTGTAAACAGATTTAAGAATCTCAGAGAAAGTAAAAATAAGATTTTTAGGGCCTTTGTAAGGAAAACACTTGTTTCCCCAGCCTCCACACTTCACTGGGTGGCCAAAAGACAAAAATGACGATACAAAGGGTACAGAAGAAAAGTATTTAGAAGAGATATGCATAAGAGAGAGGAAGACGCAAGAACGATATACATCAGTGAAGATACCATCAAGTAAACATAGAGCTACGAGAACAAGCAAAGAAAATACAGAACAAAATATTACTAATAACACCAACTAGAAAGTAAAAAGCTCATCGAAAAAAAACAAAGAAGTTTAAATCCATAACTGGTTCCCTAGCTGTGCATATATATATATATTTGGTTATACCACGTAGGGAAAGAGAAAGATTGATTGGAGCTAGTACTTTCGTTATCCAAACATTTTAAAACCTACAATGGTTTATAAAATAGAGAGACACCGTATTTATACAAATCAATGTTTCCCTGTAAGGTCAGATTTTTTATGAATTAATGATTACGACATAGAAGTTATTTTAGCTTATTTATATAAAAAAAACCTTTCCTCATATTTTTCTTTTGTCATATTTTCTAGTTATCATGTGTAAACTTTTTTTTGTTTTCATATTGCATATGTGATTCCCAAACATTGCCCCCCCCCCTTTCTTTTGTAACCCGTAAACTTCTTTTTTTTTAACCCTGACGGCTTATCTTGTTAATAGGTTTTTCCAGGTATCTGCTAATCCCACCCCTTTTAATCTTTATATCCCATATTTTGATTAATCAGGTGTATAAATATCTTTCTCTTTTTCCCTGTCTTTTAGTCTGCTTAGTAAAGGACCATTAGTCGAAACGCCTCGCAGTTCTCCGTTGTTTCATTTTCCTCGTGGCTGTAACGTTATTCATAAATTCCTCACGTTCCTTATTTTCGTGATTCAGTTATACATATATATATATATATATATATATATATATATATATATATATATATATATATATATATATATATATATAAATGTATATATATATATATATATATATATATATATATATATATATATATATATATATATATATATATAAATGTATATATATATATATATATATATATATATATATATATATATATATATATATATATATATATATATATATATATATAAATGTATATATATATATATATATATATATATATATATATATATATATATATATATATATATATATATATATATATATGAATAAATATATATTCAGTAAGAAGGACAAAACGACTATCTTTGATTCTAACGTTTCGGGTCATTACAAAACCCATCTTCAGGAGCTAAAAACAAATTCTAAATGAGTAATCTAAGCTTAAAAACATGAATAACAGAACAAGTTCAAATTTACAAACCACATATCAGAGAAAATCACAAAAACGACGTTAAAAATATAAAATGAACGTTACGTTAATGAACAAACAAAACAGTGAGGTAAAGAACAGCAAAATATTTGTAAAGAGATACTATCAATTAAGGACAAACAAAGTAAACGTAATATTACAAAATTATACAATTGAAATGGAAAAATAGAGAATTGGATACAAACAAAAGGTAAAACTAAATTACAGACACTGAAACATTAGCTTACATGGTCGGATCACAATGACGAGTGAAAATAGGAAGGAATTCCAAGAATGAATACAGCTTAGTTAAGTTATAAACAGAGGAAAGGATCACGTGTCCTCATTTAAATTTTACCTTTTGTTTGTATCCAATTCTCTATTTTTCCATTTCAATTGTTTAATTTCGTAATATTACGTTTACTTTGTTTGTCCTTAATTGATAAAATCTCTATACAAATATTTTGCTGTTCTTTACCTCACTATTTTGTTTGTTCATTAACGTAACGTTCATTTTATATTTTTCACGTCATTTTTCCGATTTTCTCTGATCTGTGGTTTTTAACTTTGAACTTGTGCTGTTATTTATGGTTTTAGGCTTAGATTACTAATTTAGAATTTGATTTTAGCTACTGAAGATGGGTTTTGTAATAACCCGAAACGTTGAAATTAAAGATGGGACCCGCCTTCTTCGTTTGGTCTTTCTTAGTGAATATAAGACTCACGCTTTGTAGAAGAAATCTAGGTGAATACATATAAATATATATATATATATATATATATATATATATATATATATATATATATATATATATATGTATATATATATATATATATATATATATATATATATATATATATATATATATATATATATATATATATAAAATATATATATATATATATACTGCCCAAAGCAGAAGAAAAACAAACGGGTAAATATACAGAAAAGAGAGAAAATTACATAGAAACAATGAATACATAAATAATGATACATACTACAAAATACTAGCAAAAAATATAAATAACAATATATGAACACACAAGTAAAGGCAATACAAACCAAGCAAAGTAAACAAAAATATGAAAATACGAATAAAAATAATTAAATCAACATGTAAAAAGCAGAAAAGCCAAAACAAATTGACACATTACAAAAAACAAAGCAAAACAAAAGACCGGAACATGCAACACAAATAGAATAACATGTACAAATCTAGAAGGTTTGAATTTTTTTATGAAATCAATACAAAAATTAAACAAACACACATAAAGTCATCAGTTAGCTTAACCTCCAGTCACTTTGCATATCATTGCCAGTCTTCTACATTTTGCAATTTTCCTTAGTTTATCTCTCTTTCACTATATACCTTACATTTTCTCCTTTACAAATACCCCTTCCACTTACGTGTGCCTATTATTAAATTCGTCCTACACAGGGAGCGTGCTTAATTGAATCTCCAACTCTATTTTTTTCATTCTAATTAATTGTATATTATGTTAATGTTTATGCTCTATTAACCTTCTCAATGAATATAACTATTTTTCAAGATGCCCTTGAAAGACTTTGTAGGACATTTTTCATTTTGGCAATGTTATATCTTAGCCCCCCAAAATTATTTCTGGAGTTATATGGAATTTATTTTGTTGTTTTCCGCTTGGTTCCAAAAATACGAGAGCAGAAATTTATGTCTAAGTGGATAAGGCGTCACTACAACGACCGGGTGTTTTATTTGAACATGACTATTTGGGACTGGAATCTTGAAATCATTTTAGATCATCCGCTCCTAGACATATAACTTGGATAAACAATGGTATTAAAAATAGTGTTTTTAGGCATTCTAATCATCATTTACGGCTTCAGTTAGGCGAGGAAAGCACTTATTTTTAAGATACTGCAGTCTGAGTACGACTCTATTTGCAACCGTACTATCTCAAAAATAACTCCTTTCTGGGCGAAAATGAAACCGTAAAGGATGACTAAAATCCAACAAACACCATTAGTACTGTTTGGGTAAACATGAAGATCGGCGGCGCGAACGATGGGACGCAAAATATTTCGTCCCTGTTCCAATATGTTTCCCTTTTTTTAGGTAAATTCAAGGGGACTGCTCGTAGCGGAACTCCCTACGAGGAGTCTGGAGGCATAGCTCCCCAGTATGTAATCATAATTGTTTATAGAATAATGTTATAACGTTTTTTTAACGTTTTTATTTAACCAAACGTGCATGAACATGCAGGCGCAGGTGAACGAAACATACACGCAACCCCCCCCCCCGGCACTTTTTCGGGCGCGCCGCCGAGCTTCATGTTACCACTGTTTTTACGTACTTACTATATTTTATAGATTATTCGTATATGCCTTTAGGTAATACCTCAGTTGAGGAGGTGCTATTTCTGGGCTACAATTAATGCAATCGGTTCTGAAGGTTTATCCAAATAATAAAAATGAAAGCGCCGCCTACTTTTAAGCTATTTCGGCCTCAAATTAAAAATTTTGGTAACACTTGAGTTTCGGGGCGCACGGTAGCTGGCGCTATTTATAGACGGTAGCTGGCGCTATTTATAGACGGTAGCGTCAGATGTGAACAATTACGGCGTTATATTTTTTTTGTATATGAGTATATACTGGGGGCCTGCGCTTTTAATCCCCCAATTGATTGAAACTCAGGATCATCGCAGGGTGATCCTCCCGCAGTGATATATATCTCCCCCACGAGCAGTCCACTGGAATTTACTGGGGGTTTTTTCCCAACAGCTTTTTACTGGCAGAAAAACTTAACCTAATGACAAACAATACTTACTTTTATAGGTTTCTTGATTAGTTTATGTGCCTCTAAATAATCTAAAAGCTTTTCGCAGTCATGTAAAATAAACCTGAATTCGAATAACGAAGAAGCACAACTAGAGCACGAAAAATCCATAACGAAACATAACAACTGATAAGCGGGTTCTATTTATAGCTTCGAAGTTGCCAGTACTCGTAAGAAGCTTTTACACTCAAATAGTACAGACTAAAAGTTACAAATCCCCAAAACAAGAAAAAAATATCTCGCCATGATTGGTCATATCTGAAGCTACCGTCTGACGTCATAAGACATATATTGTAGCCCAAAATTGTAGCCTACTAACAACGCCACCTACCGTGCGCCCCTAATCAGAAGTATTACCAAAATTTTTAGTTACTCTCGAAATGAGGGGCTTTGCCTCCCCCCTTGCAACATTTAGAAAAGCTCGTAATATTCCGAATTCGAAAGGTTAAACACCAGATTTGAATGCAAAACGCGATTACTAAATGTTGGCGGCACTATCGTCGTCTTAAACTACCTAATAAATAATCACCTCGCGACCTAAGCTAAACCATCTCCACCTTTCACTATTATTATCGAGCCGCGCTTCTTTTCCACTTATGTCGCAAAAGGTGCATTGAAGTTCCACCAAACCTAGAGAGCATCAATCTTGCTCTTTTGACTGCTTGCCTCCAGAGTTGCCAATGTTTGAAATAAGGCCGAATTAACCGTTGCCAGTGTGTGAAAATAATAGTTTATTTTCACATTAAAAGAAAGCAAGGCTCGCCGTATTTCAATGTCAAATTTAAACCATTTAAGGAATAATATCTTAAAAATATGTATTTTCCGCTCCAAATTGAATCCATATCTGGCGACCGAAATGCCTAAAAAGACCGTGAGTACTTTTTTTAACCCTAAAATTACGGTGTAGATCTTTTGAAGTTTTACCCATTATTCTTCTTTCCGCAATTATTTATTTCTAATTAAATCCTACTGTGGTTTTCTGGGTCATCCCTTTGAAACAGTTCACATCTAAGCTATATAGGGTTGGTCCCTACTGTCCGAACCAGTGGTATATTTACAGGGAAAAATGATCTAAACCTCATGACGAGAAAAATTCGCGTCAAGAACCATCCATATATTTTTTTACCCATTCATTAAAATGAAGGACAGTAATAGGCCCTTAGTCTATGGTTTTAGTGTCCTTTAAGAAGAGCAATGGTTTTTCATATGTACTTATGCTCTAGTCTAGGTTTGGAGACCCCTTGCTCATCGTTCACTTTATAATCACCCACTACCGATGTTGGATTATAGACGACTTATAGCAATAAAGGAATATTTGGCATATCTACTAATTATACATAACATCGAAGATTAATTCATAAATTATAATTCTGAATTTGCGCATTTGTATTTATCATTTATATAATTAATTAAGGTCTCGTGTCGAATAAGTTTGTTAATCTGCAAAACTACAAATTAAAAATTAGGTGAAAATCCTTCCTTTGTACTCGCATAAATTGTTATGGGCTTCAATTTGTCCAATTTAGTGAAAAGGTTCCTTTCCTTTGAAATCTAAGACAGATTAACAAAAAAAGTTGTTTCTCAACAAGAGAGTGACTACTAAATATGTCAACCATCAAAAATGTATGAATTTTAATTTAGTTATTTTCGAATATACTCGTAATACAAGTATCTTAAAATTAAAATTTAATTAAGGATGTTTTCCTAAATATCACAGTTGATGAATATGTTGATTTTTAAAACCGAATACTTTGGTTCAGCATAAAAGATGGTCTGGCTCGGCAGTCGGCCAATTTTCATAAATTCCTAACAAACTCGATATTCATTCTTTTCAATTATTCCAACCTATATTTATAAAATTAATAATTTAAAGCCATTCTAAAGTGAATATATTGTGATACATTGCGCTATTCTGTAGTAACTTATTATTTTGTGACTTGTTACAGGATAAATACTGTCATTCTTTTAATGTTAATTTTACAATGAATTATCATTTTGCGCCAAAGAAATATATAAGGTGGAGTGATAAACTTCTCTCCTAACTTCAATATAAAAGAAAATAAAACAAAGTTCATTTATGCAAATATAATTACCAAAAGTTTATGTTAAATACTTGAAGGATTGCTTCTATTTATTTTATTCATTGAAACCACTGTCGGCTTCAAATGCAGCCTTTAGCTGGCAGCGGAACCTGCTGCAGGCTATGTCAACAGTTATCGTGTAAACTGTGGTGATCCTGGTCCTAAGCTACACCTTGTTGGTGCACGCAGACTTGACTTTCTCTCTAACTCTTAACCACGCCCCACACATAATAGTTCAGTCCAGTTGGTTAGAGTTTGGAGATTTGAAAGTCAGATCTTCGGAGCGATGTGGTCCAAGAAATTATTTGACATCAAAGACTGGCCCCTCCTGCTTGTGTGACATGGTGCAGAGTCCTGCTATGCCACGTACGTTCTTACAACGGCCACTTCCTGGATCCAGGGCGATATTAACCACTCCATGCACATGATATAGAACAAAAGAACCGGAGCATAACGTGTCCCTCCCAACTAACCAACCCAAACACTATGATATGGACCAGAAACTTTGTCGTCATCTGTCAGTACATTTTTGAGGGAGACAAAAGACCAATTGCTGTTTTGCGTGTTCACCACTTGTTCCTGGCAGAAATTCTTCTCATCTGAGAAGAAAAAAGAACGCCAGGCTTGAGGAGATGTTCCAGTTTGTTCACAAGATTCACAGTACTTTTTTCCTCCGCTACTAATTTTCTGATAAATAAGCTGGACTTTTCTCTTCTTGCATGAGTAGTGCGTATGTCCTCACTGAGTAATTACTTAGTGAGAGACTCTGAGAGTCCCCTTTCCATGGCAATAGACATCATTGTCTTGCTTTGATTGTTTTCACTAGATCTAGTTCTCCGCGACAATTTCAGTCGTTCTTTTCCTATCAGAACGCTTAGAATTAGGTTTCCGAACAGCTTTCCCTCGTAATCACAGCATGACTTTGCCAATGCTTTCTTCATCCTCTGCACCGCCCTGAGATCGACACCGAATCACTAGAAGATCTTCGATTTGGAACACCCGGCGTGAATCACAAACAGCACAGCTTGCTTTTTCTAAATTTATTGAGCATCGAATTCATCTAAGGCATTGGTCTTTTCACAGGCAATGCACAACTGAGTCTAGATTATAATAGGAATGAGAGAATGGACGACAGAAAACATGCATACACGGAACTCATAGTTGCCAATGGCATTAAGTTACTCGCCGCACTCTGTAGTTTCAAGGCTTTAAATAATTTTATGATATCACCTATCAACTTTTTATTATTTACATTCATTTTAACAACATTATGAGCCTTTCTTACGTTCGTTACTCCCTATGATCCGAACGCAGGTTTTTGAAGGCCCGAAATGAAAGAACAAATTATCTTTCATATTAAGGAAAAACTATTTGCCTGACTGAATTCTGATCTAATAGCATCAACAGAAATTCGTCTTTTATAATACTTTTGCAAAGAAATATTTTTGAGATTTACGAACAAGACATCTCTCGAAACACATTTGCCGTTTAAGAAATCTGTTCCTATTACATTACCATTGCCATCCAAAGATCTGCCTTCCTCTACTCTTTTTACTTCCTTATTATCCTATTACTACGCCTCATTTTTTACATGGATAGTTGACATCACATTTAGTTACCCTCCTATAAAATAGTTTCGATGACAACGCCTTTCTAACGACTAAGAATTAAGAAGGGAATCATCTTAAATCTTTTCAAATTGTGATATAAATTTTAACTTTTGCGACTAGAATATCAACCAATGATAATTATTATTCTATTTGTATTAGAAAATATTTAATTTTACTTCAAATACAGCAGACCTCCACAAATAGTTACCTCTTCTACAATATTAAATTTTCTCCTGAGATGGTTTTAATTGTTATTAACGAGAAAGTTGTTTCATATTTTTCTCTGTTTCTTCGTTAGAAATAAATATTTTTCGTTGAAAACTGGAATATTCTTATTTATACTTGTACATATTCTCGTATATATACTATATCCTTGTAGAGTTCCCCATACATATTTGTTTGCCATTTTTTGTTTTTTAAAAATAATCTTTTTCTACATATAATGCAGATTGTCAAGGACCTAATCAGCTTTCGGATCTTTTAAAGGATTTTATACTTGGTTTGAATGGATCGCCACTCAGTCGCAAATAGGCTGACTGTGTATCTTTACTTCTCTCTCTCATAAATTACAGATGTGATTTCATACAGTTTTAATTTAGTTTAAAAATCATATATATGTATGTTTTCATTTTGAAGACGAGAATAAATTTAATGGAATATCCAAGCGGTGAATTTGCATAGAAAATCGACATATTATGCATAGATTTTCAAAATTCTTTTCGTCCTAAGAAAGCATAAAATGAAACGTATTGAATTGTATACTAAAAGATATTTACCTTGATATTTTACAATGCGTCAAGATATTGCATATTGTGAAAAGCTAAAGAAATATAACGTATTTGACAAATGCAAATAGGTTATTTTTCTACATATACTCGTATGTACCTTTTTTATATATGAAATTCGCAATTCAAGGGGAGAAGTAACGGGATAGAATTGAACGCTTGACCGCCTGTTCAGTACAAGCTTCTTGGAGAGGCCTTTGTCAAGTAGTGGGGTAATATGGACTGATGATGTTCTATATTACAACCAGGCAATGGCTTCGCCCTTACGCTTCGCTACTAGATTAAAATATAAAATCTAAAAAAAAGCAGCGATGGTTAAATTTTGATAACTTTTCTGAATTTCGCCAATTATAATAATTTCAAAAAGGAACTCTAAACTAAATTTCCTCCTTTCAAAATATTACGTTGCTAAAATATAGTTATGGAAGATATATAAAAATAAATTTTCTGAATTTCACAATTTGTAATTCTTTGGGGTCAAAAAAATTCACAAAATTTCGATACTTATATTTATTTTTGAACTTCGCCATTTTGCTTTTGATATTATAAAAGAATTATTAGAAATAACTTTGATAAAAAACATAAGTCATAACGAAATTTAGATGAAATTATTATTCAAACACTCAAAAAAATCCCTTTCTTAAATTATAGAGTTAGTGATGATGATGATGATGATGATAATGATTAGATATGCATTGCTAAACCCACAAGGTCATCAATATTGTAGTAGTAGTAGTTGTCAAAAAAAGTAATTCCGACACAGTAAAATTAACATATATTTATATGTAAAATATTCTTAATTATTTTTTCTATAGATTGGCCAATCTATCCCTTTTTTGTCACAATATAAATGTGCTAATGTTTCGCGCAACCCGAGTTGATCTCAGGCGTTCATTTTGCACCGATGTCATTCCATAATTTATTAGTGTCAGAAGCGCAACCCTGTCCTATTCGTTCGTTTGTTTAACTCTAATTCGACGTCGATCTCTCCTCTACCTAATCAGGAATAGGAATTTCTCAATAGAGGTTTTGCGGTGTAAATAAAGTACAGTGTAAATATTATATAATCTAAGCTTCGTGACACCATTCCTTGGTATTTGCTTAAGTGAAACGCTTGCACTCCGAGCCTATTAATTCCTCTTTTGGTAATTAAAGGAAGAATAGAGTATTGTAAAATACAATCTTTTCACTAAATTAGTAGTAGTACTACTTCGCGAACTTTACTTTATCCAGGTGAATCACGACCTGATAATGAAATGCACATAAAAGTCAGTATGACAATCGCTGGTGAGTCCGAGGGCACTATGGGGCCAATCTTCTTTGGGGAGAGGTGTCAGGAGGCTTTTGACGCCGAACAGCCCTCAAGTGGAACCTTCGTCATCCTGATGCAGAGGGACCTGTTCCGTGTGAGAGATATGTGGATATAGATACCCATCGGCAAGATTGCTTGGAACAGAGTATGCGTGTGGTGTGCTGGGAAGACGGGAGAGGAAAGAAAGCAGTGCTGTAATTGGCTAGGTGCGTGATGAGAAGTGTAAGATCTACTCACCTGAATACAAGGTTGAGCACGGCTCGTCCACCAATCGGTAGCCAGATCTCTACGTGCGCTGACGTTTGTGTCCGCTCATGCCAGGATCGAACCCGGTACCGCGAGGTTGGCAGACCAGCACCGTATCCAATCGGCTACCAAGAGCTCTTGGAATTATGTGACCCTGTGGAGACAGAGTTGTTACGCAGGGTCTTTTGGACATGTGTTATCCCAGATTTCAATATGACTAATCCTCTCAACGGTTAAAATGATCAACTTCTAAATAATTTTGTTGCAAAAACTTTCTCTCTTCTGCAACAATTGATGAGAATTGACTTTGCCTGTGGGTTGGCAGTTGACTGCAATTTGAATACGAAAAACAGTGTCAATTGCTTTTCAACAAAAGCAAGTGTCAAGGGCTGAGGGTTGCTCAAGTGCGGCTACATCTTGAATTGGATTAGAAGCTTTTCCTTGCATGATGACTTGAATGAGCAGTAATTGACAAGATCTGTGGTTAGCGTGCAAAAGGGAAGCATGAGCCGGCAAAATTCTCTTGAATTAAACTCTACAAGTAGTTTGATGCGAAGACATAAAATTTAATCTTTTTTCACTCTATTATAAAATCGACCAATGAGAGTTAAGCTACATTGCCTAGAAAAATGGATGAAGGTTAACTGATGGAAAAGGTGTTTACTAGTTATCAAACTGACATAAGTGGATAAGAAAGATTGACTTCAGAAGTAAAGCTTGATCTTTTTGGAAACAGACTCGGTAGCGAATTAGGCATTTGGGGCTATTGCGAGAGTAAGTTTAGGCTATGGCGTTTAAAGCTTGTAATTTGATTACAGCCTATAAGTTAATTTTCTTTAGGTCAGGTTTGGCAGAAAGGAACTAGGGCAAATATCACTCAGAATGTTTTTTCAATCACTTTTGGCTACTGTTGACACTAAATACTCTTCCCCACAAATAAACAAAAGTTGTCAACCCTTTTAAAAAGCTTGAAAGGAAAAAAGGATTTTTGTAAAAGGCAATTTGATTCTTCTAACATGTGTCTTTTTGCAATCAAAATGAAATTGCATTCATCTTAGCTACAGTGCCAACAGAAACGCGAAGATGCCAATGAAAACTTCATAATATGTCCATTTTTGCAAAGTCTCTTTCCTTACCTAGCCTAAAGTTAGCCTAAATTTAACCTCGCAATAGCCTCAAAGGCCTATTTCACTGCCAGGCTTGTTCCCCAAAAGACCTGCAACCTTGACGAGAATTCTCTAGATTGATTTGATAGGTGATGTGACGTTTACCGAGAAACTGGGACAAAAATCTCGCAGAATGTTTTTCCATTCACTTATGGCTTCTGTTGACACGTTAAGCTCTTTACCACAAAAAAACCAACAGCAGTTGTTAACCATTTTTGTAAAAGGCAATTTGATTCTTCTAACAAGTGTCTTTTTGCAATCCAACATAAAATTGAATTCATGATTGTTACAGTACCAACAGCAATGCGAAAATGTTAATGAAAGCTAAATAATATGTCCATTTTTGCTTATATATAATATGGTGGCCAGAAAGTCCTGACTCACTTAGGAAGCGGAAAAAAACAATTAAATTTTATGGAGCAACACCAACATTAGGTTATGTTAGCATTACTTATTCGACTACATTATGTTAGCTTAGCTTTACTCATTCGACTACATTACGTTAGGTTAACCTTACTCATTTGACTACCAGCCTCCGTACGCTGCTGTTGTTTGTTTCTCCTGCGCAAAAATGTGTTTCGAAGAAAGTGGAATTTGAGATTTAATTCGCTACTTTTACAAGCAAAAACTTTCTACAAGAGTTGCTGTGAATGAAATTTCGATGTGGTAATAACCACGTCCTGGCTAACCATCAACCATTGAGAGCGAGACTTTAGTGGCAGCATTAAATGTTGAACCTTCTGCAAGCAACCATGATCTTGCGAAAGTTGTTGGAGTGTCATCCCATCAGACTTTGCTGACCAATTACATTAAATGAATTTTGTTCACAAGAAACCTCGATTGTATTCTGATGATCCCACCGAAGCACAAGCTGCCCGTATAATAGAGAATTGCAGCCAAATTCTCAATAGCTTAATGGACGACTGATTCTGGAGGCGAAGTGTCACATCAGATAAGCAGTGGGGGTACTTGGTTATTGACGGTCGGGAGAGGAAATGTGTTCCGCGAAGTGAACAACCAATATCAGTTCCACAACGGAATCTGTTGAACATAAGGTTATGATCTCTCTGACGGAATTTACAAGGAGTACTGCTTTTCGAGTTTGTTCTACACGGTTGCTTCATAAACGCTAAACTGGATTACCAGCATCTAGACCGCGTGTACGACGAACTACAGAAGGAGCATCCTGATTTGGTCAATCGAGGTGAGGCTTTGTTTCAGTAAGACAAAGCGTGGCCACACACTGGCAGGTTAACTATGGAGAAGTTCAAATAGAATGACAGTGTTGAGATATTTACACATAACACAATTCAGTTCCGATGCTGCTCCAAATGACTATGGCCTAGTCCACTCAATGGCATGCCTCCGCCACATGCGATTCAACACGTTTGATGGACTGAAGATTTTAAAGAATAATAAACTTTACTTTGAAGAATGAGGGTTGGTGTTACTCCATAAAATGTTGTTGTTTTCATTTCGCTTACGAAGTGAGTCAGGACTTTCTGGCCAGCCATTTATAGCTTCTGGATTTGTATGGTCACTCATTTTTGCAAGGAGAAAGAAAGAAGTATTGAATGGTAAATGCAAATGTGACATCACAATTTAGGTATTAGCTCTCTCCCTCTCGCAAATATATATATATATATATATATATATATATATATATATATATATATATATATATATATATATATATATATATATATAGAGAGAGAGAGAGAGAGAGAGAGAGAGAGAGAGAGAGAGAGAGATAGTTGATTAATGAGGAGATAGAGAGAAATACAGTGTCTTATAAAGTTGTACGACACACTGTTACAAAAAATGCCAATTTACATACTTTAGACTAACACAAGTGAATAAAGTTTACAAGCAGATGGAACTGTATGAAATAAATCACTTTACCGAACAGAAATTAGAAACAGGAGAAACTTAATAAGAAATAGAGTGAAATTTTGAAAAGGCAAAGGTTTACAACTCATGCCTATAAATACATTTAAAGAGGTTACATCTACAAAATATTGCTGGTTATTTGAGTTCCACATCATATTAGGTAAACAAAAGATGGGTAAGTAAATATAATCGCAGAAGGTATAGGTATACCCAGAGGACAGTGATAAATTTTGATAAAAATGTTGGTTGTTGCTTTAAAATTACAAATAAACTTTAACTTAGACAAGTGTAAATTGTTTCAGATCAGGTTGATAAATAATATAATCAGGTATATTCAATTATCTTTGTTGAGCAAGGCCAACAGATCTAATTCGCGTGCTCTCAATTTTAACTTATGACCTTATGACCATATCACCTTTCGACCTTCTAAACTTTCCAAAACTCATTTAAAAGTAAAATTGTTACCATCCAACCGACGACCTACATTTTTAGTCGCATGTATGCGACTAAAAATGTGTTGAAAGAGACGGATTGGTATCATATAAACGATTTAAATTCATTAAAACAATATGTATGAGCTTCTAAACCTCACCATATTCCTCGTTTTTATTTACATGAAATTTTCATGTAAATGAAAAAACATAATTATATCTCTACACTTTCTATATAGTCCTCAAAATGCTTATGTGATTTTCCTCTCAGGCTCAGTCTTGACCAAAAATATATTATACTGAAAGAGTTCATAATTTTCCTACATATAAACTTCACAGCTTTGAAGAAAACTACTATAAAGAGAAACATTAAAATTCGGTCTGAGAGTCACTGGAAAGAGCACAACTAAGAGCAAAATTATCTCAGGTTTTAAAAAGGAAATCTAAACTAAATTTCCCCCCTTTCAAAATACCACGTTGCTAAAATAGAGTTATAGAAACTAGAAGATATATGAAAATAAACTTTCTGAACTTCACCATTTGTAATTCTTTGGGTTTTAAAAAATTCACAAAATTTCGGTACTTATATTTATTTCGGAACTTCACCATTTTGTTTTTTCATATAAAATAATTATTAGAAATAACTTTGCTAAAAAAACATAAGTCATACCCGAAATAAGATGAAATTATTATTCAAATACTCAAAAAAAATTCCCCTTCTTAAATTATAAAGTTAGCGAAAAGTCACCTAACCTTGAACAAATTGCTTCAAAAGGTTTTTCAAGTGATTTTGGTACTATTGGGCATGGTTAATAACATACCCTAAAAGCTAGGAAAATCTAGTTTGGGAAAATGCATAATTTTCCCAATGGCGTCCAAAATGGCCGCCAGAAACTTAAAATAGCCATATCTCAGTCAGGATTCACTAGACAAAGATAATTTTGGTGCATAACCCTATGTTTTAAGGGCTGAGAAATGCAATGTGTCGAGGTATGGCCAAGTGTACGGGAATATACGCACACAGGCTCTAAGGTTGGCTAAGCAAGGCAACAAAGGTTATTGTTCTAAGAGTACGATTTGAATAGTTAGCTGCAGCTGCGTGACCAAGGAATATTCCAAACACAACGACAAAGATAGATTTTAATATACACTAGATAAAGGGTACACAATAACTAAATAAATATATGTATACACGATTTAATAACCATGGTTATTAAATGATTATAATGGGACATTTGAGGTGGAGAGATTCAGTTCCTTTGAACCTCGAGAGTGAAGCAAGGCAAACTTGGGGGTGGGGCCTTGGTAACCTTAATTAATTACGGGTGTAGATGGGAACCCGAAGCGGGTGATGTTACGATCTCCAAACTCTGAGATGCGGGCCACTTGTCCTCAAGAGGTCACCGGACGAACTTCGGAGGGGGGAGGGGGTTACTTCTCCAAACTCGGATTGAGCGTGCTATTGGGCCTCTTGTTCTCAAGAGGTCACCAGAAGAACTTCGGAGGGTGGAGGTGACCTCTTCAAACTCGAATTGAGCGAGTTATTAGGCCTCTTTTCCTCAAGAGGTCACCAGAAGAACTTCAGAGGACGGCTTCTCCAAACCCTGATTCGAAGGCGGTTGAGAAAGGCTGATGTTGCTTCAAGAGACTTTCTTTCCTGACCCGAAGTTATGAGTGTGATGAATAGCTCTTCCGTGTCCTGCCACGGTCACTAAACACTTCTCAGGCGAGAGCGTCGTTCAAGCGAACCTCCGTTCGGGGAAGCGTCGTTTAACCGAATCTGCGGGATGTTCTTGAGAGGGCGTATATATACCCGGATTTCTCCAGAATATGAAGAGGGAGAACGACTTTCTTGAACTTTCATTATCGGCCGAGGCAACAGAGCGTGTCCTTACGGGAAGGTGTAAGAGGCCAGGATCAGCGGATCTGAAGGAACGACCAGCGGCTGGAGCCATAAAAGTTGTCTCGAGACAAACCTACAAATAGACGGCGGGGAATTGCCTGCAATCATAGCGCCATGCCTTGGTGTGAATTTCTCAGTGACCCTGCGGAAAGTCCAAAAATGTTGAATTCTGAGGAGGGCGGGGAGAAACGGTGATCGCTTTCTTTTCCGAAGTAATATCTTAGTGGGGGGGGGGAGATAATACTATTTTAGTAGGCCCCTCTACACAATGAAACAAGTGAAATTAATATTAGTCAATTATTTATTAACATTTAAGATGGAAATAGGTTTTACCATTCAAATCAGTATGAATATACAGAGTAGTTAGCTAGCTAGCTAGCTACTGTGTACAGACCAGCTAGCTACTATACATTCATACTGATTTCAAAGCCAGAGAGTTTTACTTCACGACTGCTAGTGCAAGTGTTATAGCAAGCTATAATTTTGCTGATTGATATGTTATACTGTAAGCAACCAAGCTTCTGACTAGCAAACTGATTTTTACCTCTGAAATAAATGTAAATCGTCCGTACTAACTACCTAGCCAACTTGGTTACACTTTACAATTACGGTACATTAATTAATCAACATTAATTAATGCATTATAAGTAGTAGTTACATGTTTATGTTTAGTAAGGCATTAGCTAACATATTAAAAACACTAGTAACATCACTAATCATATGTGTTCAAATGTATTGTCTTTTAATTCAGCTTCAAGATGAATGACCAGACTTATGCCATTTTTAAATTGGATGATGGACGTTAATTGATCAAGATTCAGGAGAAAGGTGCGAGTGGGATTAATGAAGCTAGTTTTCGAAGAGGTGACACTATTGATATGACTATTGGCAGCATAGTGCATGGGGTATGTCTAAAAATATTCACAAATTGAAGAAGAGCGCTGGATCCACTACTACAACTAAAAAGAGTTTTAGGGACTCTTATTTCCATTTATTAGCCAAACTCATTGCCTTTTATGCGGCACTAATGTTCAGGAAGGAAAACAAACATCTTTTCAAAGGCAATATTACAATGTTGTTAGAGCCGATGCGATGAATGGTCTTTCATAGTTAAAGATAGAATTTAATTCTACAATAGTGATCTTTACGCTGCAGACTGTATCTACCATCAGGTTTGATGCAGCAATTTCAGAAGTGGCCGTGATGTAACTCTACAGTTTCAAAGTGATCCAGATCCAAAGAAGAGGAAATCTGTTAAGCCAAGGGATAAGGACCAAGATCGAGCATTCTCAAAGATGTTTGCATACCTTGAAATGATGAAGAACAGCTGACTGTGTCGGACCTTAAGGTTGAAAATGCAAGAATACTCAGCCCATTATTTCCATATAGTACTAGGTACCTAAAATTTCAGCTGAAGAAACCGTATCGGCAAAGCATATATTTGTATAGAAAGTAAGTGCAGATGATATAGTGACAATGAGAGATAACGCATCACACCTTCTGAGATCATACTTTGACACAAACCAAGAAGGTGATAAAAAGTCACAGAAGGAAGAAATACTCAGTTTAGCTACAAAGCTCATAAAAAGTGACATCAAGAGAAAGATCACACCCATTAATCACCAGTACCCGACTACAGCGTCACACAAACTCCAGACAACTCTCGATTATATTCCTGAATAACTTTTAATTTGGTTAAATGCATTATTTGTTGGTAAAGAGACGGATATAAAAGTTGCTAGCATTGACCATGATCTCATTCAGGCAGTCCCATCCTGAGCCATCCTTGGCCCTTCGCATATTGGCCTTGCAGTTCAAAGTACCACTAAATTAGGTCTAAGTTTCTTGGAGATCCTTCGAGTGAGATGAGATTCTGCTCATCCTATAGCGAATTGCAGAGGTTTGAAAAGAATGCCGAAAATTGTTCAGCACCAAACATGCTTGGTAAGGATATTGGTGAGTTGAATATGACCGTGTTATTTGCTGCAGACAAAGTAGATCATACCATTTTCACAATTGATGGAAAAGGAACCTTTCATGAGCTGGGCATGATAGCCGCATGAAACCAAGAAAGAAGACAGGTCTGACTGTCCCCAGACACAAAATGGCAGAACTAAATATTGTAAAGAAGTTAAAGGTTCCAAAAATAGATTATCTCTTTGCTAAACATGTTCTCAGAGACATCACATTCAAAGAGCTTCAAAGACTCACCGAATCGAACAAGATGGTTCATCTACTTTGGGAGTTATCGTTAAACTTCAAGCAAGCCAAACCAGTTTGGCTGGGAATTATGACTTCTATTTATCATGGAGATGAACACTTAAGCCAGTCTTCAGTCAAGTATTTTCCACTGATAGAGAAGTATTCCGGGAACAAGACGTGCATTCCGTCAACGTTGGAATTCCTTTGTGGAATTGCGTCTTAGCAACATCTTAGCACAGTTATTACATTCGACCTCTCCCTATATTGAAGGCTACAGTGATCATCCAAGCATTATCACCAGGCAGTCATCTTAAAGCCATTGTTCTGCTGATAGGTGCATTTCACACCTTTATGAATGTACTGGGAGCAATTGCTATTCTGATGAATGGAACAGGACTTAAGGACATTCTAGAGGAAGTCTATAGTAAAAATATTGTATCCCACATGTTGACAGGAAAATCGGTTCAAAGAGCATTCCGTGGCCATTTTTTTGTAGATAAATGACTTAAAGGTGTGATGGTGTCAGACATTTTAGATGATAGTCCTTTCATTAGGCATCAATGATCAAACAGTCTGAAGAGATGTATACTGCGTTAGTGAATGGTGATATGACGTTAGATATGGTGTTCACGTCAGAGATCCTCAGAAAAAGCAATGAAGAGCTAAAAAAAGAAAGAAGAAACTGAGTGCCCATTCCAAGAGAAGTATGTTGTGGCATGGTAAAAGTTGCCAGTTCACTCATAATGGTAGGTCGAACAGGTTTAGGGCTGATTCCCCTAACTGTCGTTTCTGACTGTATGCTGATATTCTCCGCAGCTGGCCACTTCAACTACTTTGAATCAGCGCACTTTTATCTCCAAGAGATAAGTCACTTTACGTCAAACACCCAGAGGTGTAGAAAAATTTTGAAAAAGGCTTCCATGTAATACATCACAGTAACCAGTTCTGGATAGGCCTCAGCCCAGATCTCGTCATTGAGGCAACATTGATAAGGTCATTAAAGACCACCAGATGTATGGCACACAGAAGGGGAATGCCAGAAAAGCATAGAGCCTTTCAGACCATGTGAAGTCCCAAAATCGCAGAGTACGCAAACCTGTCATACATGACCTCATACATAAACAACACAAGGATTTGACAGAGGCAAGGATGAAAAGGGATGCTGCTGACCTGGAAAAGATCAGCTAAAAACTCTCTATTTATTCAACTTTCTCACCAGACTCTTTATTGCGGAACATCCTCACTGGTGTTGTTGCAGGGTACAATGTCAACCAACATGAAAACGAGTCTGTTGGATGCAGCATCATGAAAAAATGAGTGGAAAGCCTGCCTTCCTTTTCTCAGTTAGTAGAAGGAATAAAGCCATAACCCTTGCATAAAATCATCTATCAATTTTAACATAATTTCACGGATGACAAAAGCCACAAGGGCCTGCTCCTGATCAAACCATTGATCCTGCACTCCTATTTTAACGTTTTCTGATAGTCTCACAAAGTTGAGAGCTATCATTGAAGGAGGTCATGCAATATTAACTCAGTCCTTTGCCTCCTCCCTCTTTGATGCCAAAAACATGTTACGAAAGGCTGACAAACCACAACTAGCGCATGCAATCTGTAAGCACACAGGTCCTTCAATCCTAGATTATGTACTAGAAACAGAGTGATATGTCCATGATTGAGGTTCACTTCTTCACTGAATACCATGGAAGCAATGAAAAAGCTATGGCAAATTGTGCAAAAGTATGCAGAATTTACTTTTTGGCACTATGATTTAACTACGACAATTGTCTTTGATTGCTATGAGGAAGGGCCATCCATTAAAGACAACACATATTAGGGAAGACCAAACAACATTTCTTTTCACGTCGTAAGCTTCATTGCTGAGACAGAGTTCTCTGGCAAGAAGGAGGAGTTCCTTTTAAGAGGTATCAACAAACAGCGACTGATTCAGATGTTGAGTGAAGAATTGAAAAAAAGAGATTGCACTGTGATCAATACACACGTGGATGCTGATATAGGCATAGTAAAGGCTGCAGTTGATGCATCTCGTCAGCACACCAACCTACTAATCTTATTCCTTTACTATGCACAATGAAGTAATAAGCACCTTTATTTCAGATCAGACAAGTTCAAAGCTAATGGTAGCTTTAAAGTGCATGACATAACCATTTAAAAAAATCCTTGGACATGAAATGTGTTCTCAGTTAATGTTCGTCTAAGCTGTGACACAACTTCTCGGAATTTCGGCATTGGCAAGATGACTGATTTCCATAAATTTGTGAAGAGAGACTGTCCTTAAGCTCCCTTGCAAACTCATTTACTCTTCTCAACCAGACCCAAGAAGTGATAAATGACCTTGGGTCCCAAGTAATGGCTGTCTTCTTTGGTGGAAAGTGCACATATTCTCTTGCGGCAATATGATACAACATCCTTAGCAAGAGGGTCGTGTTGGCTTCATCATCTGTAACATCTAAACGGCTGCGACCAGCTTGAGTCCGCCACCAAACTTCACACTATCGAAGAGCATACTACTAGATCATGGTTTGGATGGGAAAAGAAGAAGGCATGGGTGCTATGAATTAGGGTGGAACTTACATGATGCCAGATTCATCCCACTTATGACAAACATTAACGCTGCTCATGACAGACTATTAAAGTGATTTATTGCAACTGCTCCACTACCTACAAGACAGTCAGCTGCTCTTGTAAAAAATATGGACTATCATGCACTATGGTATGTAGACCATGTCAACTTGATGAGTGTAATAATCCTCATAATAATTTTCTTCCAGAGGAGTCAGGGGATGATGATACATAGTGCCCATAATTGCCTGTAAAATCTGTCAATGTATCCTGTCTTGTTCATCATCGCTTACTACATTACATGTGAGAATGATGGTATTCCTTTTGGTATTGATATTGGTAATTTGTTACTGGAACCGATTAAACAAGTGAAAGAATGATAAACGATAGGCTCAAACTACCTCTACTAGAATTTCAAACACATGAAGGATTATTTTATCTACAATGGTCTTCCTAATTAGTTTGCGAACAGGAACTCTCAAATAGCCTTTTCTTTTCTAGCTATTTTCCCACCTTTGAATCCCACTATTTCGAAACCTATTTCCAAAGTGTAGAAAAAAAAGATATAAAAACCTGGAAATAAAAATCGAGGAAATAAAGTTAAGTTAGCGACTGCTATTACTGAATCGTGTATTCACAAGATTCTACATAGATAGTTGATACAAACAGAAAGGTGAATCAAAATTGTAGGCAAAAACAGGTAAAATCCATTATTAAGCAAATAACTTGAAACCTACAACAAATATTTCTCAACATAGTTTTCGTCTTAGTTCATGTAATTTTGCAGAAATTTTTCATACACTTTAAACTCCTGTACAAAGAATCCTGTGAACTTCGTTTTGAACCAATCTAACTCGTCTATTTAGCTTTACTCATGCTTCTGAATTGGACTACTTTGAGATACGATTAAAGTTTGGAAACAAAGAAGTAATATAAAGTGAGCTCTGGACTGAGGCATATATATAGTAAGAATTCCGATCGAAATTCTCGTCGGACACATCCCTGGTTTGTTTCAAAATATTCTCAGATGAATTGTCCTGATGAAATAAAACTTTTTAGTGTAAATTTCTCTGTGATTTTTCACGAATTTATTCATTTATTTTCTTAAAACTTCTATGAGATTATGCTAGCATGATAGGAATCCTCCAAATCACTTGGCATAATCTCTTGCACCGACCTTTCCGTTCGGACCACCCGTCCAATAATATCCGGGGGAAATTCACTGCTTGAAGTGTATCTTACTTTAAGGATCATATATTTATATTCAGGTCTCAACTTTGTCCCTGAATCAATCAATAAATTATTTTTCGCAAGCGAAGATCTTGTTTACAAGGAGGGAAATTATACACTGAAGTAACAAAAGTAATGGCACAGTTTCCCTTTTTTGTGTTGGACCCATTCTAGCGCGGTAAATTGGAGCCACTCAATGTGGCATCAATGCGATCGGTGGAAGAAAGAATTCTGGGTAAAGTTTGATTCATGCCATCTTGATAGCCATTTACAGTTACCTGATATTTGTAGGTCGAGATAATGGGTTTTAATTGACCTGGTCACCATGTCCCATAAATTCTCTATTAAGTTCATAGGTGATGAATGTTGTGAGCAGATCATTCTTCCGAACTCTCCCAGAATCCCTTCAAACCAATTGTTGGCACCTTTAAAAATAACGCGGTAAATTATCCTGCTTGAATATTAAACAATTTATGGTGTACATGAAGTCCATGAATGGCTGCAGCTGGACACCAACCAGTGCAACGTAGTCACCAGCCAATGTCGTGTTTATGCCTCAAATCGATGCCACCTGAATACAATCAACAGCAGTATGGAATCAGCATCAACTCGTAGAAATGGAGTGCATGACCTCATAGCATAAGAACTAGACCAAAAATCTAAAGAACAGGCTACACGTTGCGAGTCTTTGAACGATAAAGTATTGATGTATGGCATCGTGGGGTTAAAATGAGCACTCGGATATTATGCTCCTATTGATAATTCTAGGCAGACGCTGCTATTTACGATATTTAAGCACCTGCGTCGGCCAATGCGCTGACTATGGGGGGAGATAATGACTTCCATAAGGTAAACATGTGACACTGTAGACCGAGAGATTTTGAATGTCCGTACAATTTCAGAAAATGAATGCCCCTTCCAGTTTCATGCCAGGTTCAAACTTTAATAATTCACATCGCTTGGCCTTAAGCATTTTATCTGGTATTATTACTGACATAGGATCACAAATGATAGATTTTAATGAATTTTAAAACTGTTCGGTATGGATGCTCTACCAAACAGTAAATATACATATTTTATTCTGATCTTTGACACATCGTTGAATAATATGGACATCATTTGCATGAAGCATTTCAAGGTCATTGGCGTTAAAAGGAGCCTTTATATCAACTAAACATAGATTGATAAAAGAGATTGGTCTTTATAACAAGACGAATTTGAAAAACAATCATTATGGGGGAAAATGGAGCCTTGGCTCCGCTGAACTGTAATTTGGTCAAAAGAAAAGAAATGCTTAAGGCTTTTTGCGGTATTTAAATTCATATACGTAAGAAAAAGTAACATAAAGGTGATTTTCTCTCGAAAGGAGAGCGAAGCATTCCAGCGAAAATGAATTTAAAAGAGCAAAGCCGGATGTGACCAGGGCATGAAGGTCAATCTCAAAGCTATCGTGTTCAATGTAGGAAAGAATGCAGTCGAAATAATGGAAAAAGTGGAGAGAGGATTAGGAGACGTTAGCAGCACGCATATTTTTGCACAATTGAATATGAAATTTGCTGCCCAGATTTTTAATTCTATAGGAGAAGGATGCATGGGATAGACCAATTTTAAGTAACCTAGGAAGCAATAGTTTTGCATCGACCCATATCTAACGAGTGCGTTTCAAAAATTAGACCCAGACCCATTTATTGATACCAAAATTGGTGGATGTTTGGTTTAAAGAGTTAGAGCAAACGAGACTGTAGGAAAGGGTAAGTTAATTTGTGGCGATTAATAGAAGCAATGAGTATGCCAGAATGAATATGATCTATTTTCTCCGAGAGGTGAAAGTAGAGAATTGTTAAGGACAGAGAGGAGAAGAGATACAGAAGAAGAGCGTCCAGGAAAAAGAGCCTAGGTCCACCCTGAGTTCATTACAGGCAATGTAAGAATTTAACCGGATAGGGAAAACGGGTAGAACTCTATTTATTTGTTCTTACTTAAATGAAAAAGTTAACGATGATGAAACTTGGTGACAGGAGCTTGGCACGAGAAAGTAAGAAAACAAACTCGATGATTAAGTGGTCAGGAATAGCCTTTCAAATGTTTTCTATTGTAAGACTACGAATTTAGAAGGAGAAGACAATTTTAATTCAATGTGTGTGACTGGCGGATGAGACAGATTGAGAGAAAGAGTAATGTTTAAAAGTTTTCAGAAACATAAGATAGCAGAGGAAATGCTGTAAGTTGTTAATATCTCTCAGAATCCGTAAAGTTGCAAAAGGAATAGAGATGTGACACAACCTCAGGAAATAGAAATGAGAAGGTGTCTTTTCTTAAAGTTTCCGTGTAGCAGAAGGATTATCCCTGCTAAATAATCAAACTTCTCACCGGAAATAGAAGAAGACGTAGCCAAAATTATATAGATAATAGGAAATTTGAAAGTGAAACAAATGAGGAGACAATGGGAGTACCAGTTTCTCTTTGGGCATTGGGGACGGAAGTGTGCACCGCTGTTAAAGGCGTCAGTTGTGCATAGCAAGAACTTTATCCCTACTACACTAGTCATCTTTTTAATGGGAGCAGATAAAGGGGAATGGGCATTGGTGGGATAGGGCAAAGTTTGTAAGATGGTTACGAACTGTTTAGAAGCATGAGTTGAGGTAGTCATGAGTTTGTTAGAAATCTCTTTAACTCGAAAGAGAGAGTGCTGGAATTTAGCTGTTATTGACTAGACGCTATGTAAATTAGTTGCGCCTGAATACGTTTAAAGTGCAAGATGACCAATTTAGATCAAAGACGCCGTGTCATGTGAGGCAGTTGTAATTTGACGGTCGTCATCACTGTGTCCACCAACTGGTTGTGCAAAGGTTATGCTACACTTGTTTTTTATCTTTTGAAAGGTTTACGTGAATGATAAAAAAAGTCCCGTGGAACAAACTTAAATTTCTAATTTTCTAGCATGTAGCATTAAAACGTCTTTTTCTTTGTGTGTAGGTGTGTTGAGATGGAAGTCAAAAGAATAAAAATCTCTGATCTCCTGCGCACTGCCTACAAGTCCGGCTTCGCAAGCGGCTCAACCTTCATGGAATGACCGTCCACCAAGGCGCGGAGAAGATCAATAATGTGGAAGACCTCAAAGTTCGTCCTCGTTCATGCAGACCTTAAGTTGTCAACATTTTGGCTGTAAGAAAGACCTTCGAAAGTTCTGGAATCTCAAAATTACTGCGCTCGGTGTGTCCAGGGTGTCCAGGCAGTCACACGGCCAAGAGTGTGGAGGAGTGTTTGAGGCTGAACATGAACTTTTGGTCGAAGGAGTGTTGGCTGCTGCAGTCGCTCTATCTCAATCCCTTTGACTACGGTGTGTGCGCACATTCCGAGAGCAAGGTCTGCAACGTTCACCCTATCTACGTCGACGAGCTGAATTCTTCCGTCAACGGGCACAAAGCATGATGAAGGACTTCCTCCGCAACGTGGGTGCGGTGTCCAGGTTTAACCTGAAGCGCATGCTTACGTGCTAGGGCGACCACATTGATTCATACTACAATTTAAACATATTTATATTTTAAACAATAAAAACGTGTTTAATTACATCAAAACCATCATTGTGCCCATTGTTGAGAGAGTCGTAACAAGTGTAATAGGACTTTTGCAATACCCCGTAATTCTCTATTCGGCTTGACAGTATTACCTCTCCCTTGATTCATCCTGCAAGTCTCTTTTACCATTTTTTCTTCGTCGTCAGCTTATTAGCCCATATTTATTCGGGGTCGCTGTTTTTAATGAGCCATTCGACCTGTTTCTGTCTCCTGCCATGTTGGTCTCCAGTCCCTTCTCCCTCATGTCAGCTAGTATAGAATCGCGCCATTTAATCTTGGGTCTTCCTATCCTCCTCTTTCCCTGTATTTCCATCTCCAAAGCTCTTCTCTCGTCACTGTCTCCATCCCAGATAATTATATGTCCATACCATCTAAGTCTTGCTTCCTGTGTCTTCTTCGAAATCTCCGCAACATTTGTTGTTCCTCTGATCCTTGTATTTGTGATTCTGTCCACCCTCGTCACGCCACACATCCATCGCAGCATCCTCATTTCTGCTACTTCCATCCTCTTTTCATTACTCTTCTTTACAAGAAATGCCTCTGCTCCATACGTTATAGTTGGTCTTACAACAGTTTTGTATACTTTTCCTTTTAATTTCACTGGCATTTTCCTGTCACACAGAACCCCTGATAGATCCCTCTAACTCTTCCAACCCGCTTAGATCCTTCTGGTTACTTCCTTATCCTCATTTCCATCTGCTGATATGGTAGATCCCAAATACTTGAAGGCATCTACCCTCTTTATTTCCATACCATTTAACCTAAGGGTTTTAACCTCTGTCCTGCTCTTCTTCCTTAAACTGTATATATTCTGTTTTTGTTCTACTTATCTTCATCCCTCTCTTTTCCACTACTAATCTTCACTCCTCCAACCTTTGCTCTACCTCTTCTTTAAACTTACTGGCTAAAACCACATCATCTCCATACATCATGTCCTAGGGTATTCCCACTCGCACGTTCTCAGCTAACACGTCAAAGACAATGTTAAAGGGGCTTAACGCAGAGCCCTCCAAAACTGTCCTTACCCGTGTTTTGATACTTCGTATATTTTCTTCACGAATCTTATATATTTTTATGGCACTTTTCTTTCTCTCTTCTACCATTTCAATAAAGCTTAATCCATTTTACCAGATATTTTCTTTGGATTGTTATCTCCCTAAACGTTATTCAAAATTTCTCAAATTTGCGAAGGTGTTCACTCGGTTTTAAACAAGATTTCAACAGAATCACCAGATCATTGACCCGCAAAATGACGTACATACTCGTATCTTCGAAGACACAATAATATTAAGATAATAAAATAACATTTCTGATATCACCATTACTTTCCTAAGACATTATTAAAAGCGCTTTTTTTCTAGAAAAAAAATCTATTTTGATTTTTCGTAAATAATATATATTTATTTAAATATTATATACCATTTATACAGAAAAACAGGTTTTACTTTTGAATTAGTTTTACGAAGCTCGCAATAATGTTAAAACGTTTAAATTTTATGGTGAAAGTTTAATTTGATAGATCCCATTAATTTCAAAATTCTTTGAAACTTATGGTCATCGGAATATAAATATTATTGCTCCGTAAAGCATATTTATGTTGTTATCATTTGTTAGAGCATCGTAAAATGTTGGAAAATATGAACTTATAACACAAAAAGTAGTTAAACTAATCAAAAGTTATGCAAATTTGAAAATTCAATAGGCATAAAAGTACAGGTTTGCTTGAAGGTCGCATTAAAAATTCAAATTATTCAGATTCGCAATGATTGTGATGGTCCATCGGAAATTTTAGAAAGCCATAGAGTTTTCGACAATTCTGACGATAAATAAATCGGTATATTTTCAGTAAGTTATTACTGCTAGAAAATCTTGCTGTTCCATTGTTACTAAAAATGTTCTTATTGGCCTGAATTATATTGGAAGAGTAATTTTGTCAATTTTTCCTAAGTAATGCGACTTTGTGAAAACAAGATCTCGATTTAAATTTTCTTTGATGAATTAATCTCTCTCATTCATACATAATATTGCCCTATTCATAGTATACATAAAAGTGTTCTGTCACTGTCCCACTAAATTGTTAATTCATATATCCAATTCTACGGCTAACGTCAAACTTTTGTTTATTTGGTCGGTTTTCGTGGTTTCGACTGTAAATGGCTTGAGTTTGCTGTTCTGATTTTCTCTGCTCAATTTTAGGAAAATACTCTGTAAGAAGAGACAAATATTTTATACAATGTGAAAGAATTAATTACGAACGAAGGTAGGGGCAAGAGATGAAGAAAAAGGGTAGACAAAGAACAGGTATATTAGGAAACTTAAGAGTAACAGAAACTTCTCAACAATGCATATCAATCCTAAGAAATAAAAAGAGATGGCTTAATATGAATCTAAAAAAATTCATAAACCACATACATAATCTAAAGAAACTTTCCCGATCTTTGCCATTAGTAAGAAAAGTTGGAGAAAGCATTTCTCCCTTATTAATGTTTTTCGAAGCTTGAAAATTTCCTTTACCATATAAACGTTACAAATGCAAAGCAATAGTAGTAGATCAATAAAATATCTTTAATTAATTACAAAGCCTTATGGTTTTAAAATATATGGAACACGTAGAACAATAAAAAAAGCCGACGAAGTCTAAAATTCCCTGGCGTTACGAACTTCGATAAGGGAAGCGACGAAGAAACAAAGGAGCCAATTTGACATCTAGTGGCAGCCTATGAGCGATTAAAATAGTGAAGGGCCGAACAAGATGCTGTAGATAATAAAGGAATAATAATTTCTCACCATAGATTTTTATTTTGAGCAATGGCTAAAGAGTTGCTAAATTTGATTGTCGATGACTTTGCCTTAAATTCCTTTTAACCAATCACAGGGTGGATTATTTAGTGGTGAGGTATATGGTCTGAAGCATGTTGATTGGCTGGTGCTGTTAAGCATCTGAACTATGATTTTTTTGTATTTTGCCGTGTGTGTGTAAAGCTTCATATGTGAAAGTCTTCTCGATTGAAAATCAACTGTTTCAATATGTGATTAGATTACTTGGGATTGGAAGATATTTGTTCACAAAGATAACTCGTTTAGGACTGTCATTGTACGCCACTCTATACCATAGGCTACTCCTATATTATGTGGGGGGTGACTTAATCACCTACTGCAACGCGAACCGTTTAAGGACTGTTCGCAAGGATTAACAACCGACTAGGAGGTCAAACTTGAGGCGTTGGGTTTCAAATCTCTAATAATCAGACAGAGTGCATGAATGGTTGGGGAGATTTACTAGAATAGGCCAAGAGTATCGTTCAAGGTCATTTAAAGATGAATTAACAAAAATATAATTTTATTTACAAAGATCAAAATAAGAACTAAAAAATGTCAAAGGAGATTATTTAAATTGAAATAGTATCTAGAGGAGGGATTCTCAAATGAAATTGATTGATAGCGTTACTAGGTTCAGATAAAAAGGGGGGACCTTACAATACTAATAATAGAGAGGGTTTCAGTCTAACGGGCCGAAGACTTAGAGGAAGGTCATTCTTGCGATGAGGCGAGTGGTGAACGTTCCGATGAGGCAATTGGGGCACGGTCTGAATGAGGCAAGTGAAGCACTACCCGAGCCAACCTACCGATGAAGATAATTAAAATTCAAAGATGACGTTCGACGGGAAATGTGGGAATTCTCGTAATTCCACTGGAAGAGGAAACTTCTTTTCCTCAAAGGTAATCGATGGAGATTTTCTTCAGGTCGATTAAACGAAAGGAGACTGTTGCACAAAATTAAAGGTTTGTCGTTCACAGAAGTGCCCAATTGACTGGGGTAGAATCACGGCGGAGAAAGTCTTGCTTGTTGGATGAACGCTTACGGGATTTCGACGAGACGATGAGGACAACCTTGGGGTGCGTGTAGGGCTCCTCGATTTCCAGTCAAAACCGAGTATTTTTATGGGAGATTCTCAAAGAGAAGCGGAAATTTGGAGAAAGGAGTAACAATCTCCAGATATCTTAATCCAGAGGCAGATTCGATTTATCTTTTAACAGCAATGCACGAAACACAACTGCTCTTTCTCGCCTCGTCCCCGGGTCGGGCGCTCGGGACGATTTCGCAGGATTGGGGGATATTTACCCAATGCGCTCAGGATTCGAAACTCCTCGAATGTTCCCGACGAAGAACTGACGTTTTCCATGGTGGGATACAATCGCACGTGGTATCAAATAAATTGGGGTCAGAGGTAGTTCTTTTACACCACTCCCTTCCATACGATGGAACTTTTCTGAGAGTGAGGGAAGAAAAAGGGACATCGCAAACTTGGATTGGGGGAATTATTATTAAGGCGTCAGCCTGATAAAAAAAATGGGAGACCTGACCTGTATTGGACAGGCTTACAAAAGGCTATGATATCGATCTGAGCAAAAAAGAAATTTGGAGTAATTGGGCCGACAAAAAAATAACTTTTAAATTGAGAAACCAAATTATAATTTTGTCTAAAAGGGTAGTAGAACAACACCAACCAAAACACTATATTAAATGAGTAACTGCAGTGACCATAGATATATGTACAGAGTCAAAAAAGAAAAAGAAAAGTCCTATACATACATATATATATATATATATATATATATATATATATATATATATGATTTGCTTACAAATTTACAGGCGACCTATAAATTAGTGGATTAGCCGGCACTGTCGGCTAATGGATTCCGGTTAAGATTATCAGCTATACAATTCTCGGTACCACGTATATACCAAACTTTAAACTGATATTGTTGGAGTATCAAAAGCCATCGCATTATACGTCCGTTCTGGATCTTAGTATTTCGGAGATACGACAAAGGGAGAGAGTCAGTTTCGACAATAAACTCTTTTCCTATTAAATACATATTAAACTTGGTAATACTCCATACTATAGCTAATGCTTCCTCTTTTATTACCGAGTAATTACGTTCACGGGGCAGGAGCTTTCGGCTCGCGTAAGCCACCGGGTGGCCTCCACCTTCGTTAGGGTATTGGAGCAGCACGCATCCAATTCCTCCGTCATTCGCATCAGTCCTGATACCGAAAGGGCTAGAGGGATTAGGAAGCCTCAAAATGGAACCGGACGCTAGCTTTTCCTTGGGCTGCTGGAACCTGACAGTAGCTTCAGGATTCCAGAAAAGAGGATATGGGAATCTTTTCTGAAGTAGGGCACTTAAAGAGGTGGAAATAAACGCAAAGTTAGTGATAAATCTACCGTAATAGGAGACTGATGCCATAAATCACATCAGCAGTTTCTTCGTGCGGGGAAGGGGCATCTCGACAATGCATCTGACCTTTTCTTCCTGGGGCCTATCTGATTTTCCCAACATCGAATCCCAGATACTTAATAGTATCATACGCAAAGTGTCACTTACTATGGCCAAATATAAGTCCGTGCTCACGAAACCTAGTAAGTATGGCGCGGAGAGCTATCACGTGTTGGTCCCACGTATTGAGAGCAACATAAAGGTTGTTGAAGTAGAAGGAGACGTGCGGCAAGTCATCCACAATCCTTCGCATCATCCTAGTATAGTTGCTGCATGCAGTAACTAACACGAAAGGTAGTCTTTTAAACTCCATAAGACTCTTGTAAGTGAGAAAAGCAGTATACTAGCGCGCGTTTTTACGGAGGAGAATTTGGTAGTAGATTTGCAGAGGTCCAACTCCGAAATAAATCTTGCTTCCTGAAAAAGGTGTTAGGGGGATAGGCTCTGCACCAGACACAGTGACTAAATTTAATTTTCGAAAATAGACGCACATGCGGAAGGTTTGGTCGGGCTTGCGAACCATGACTATCGGGGACCAGTAATCTGACTTTGAGCGTTCGATGATATTTAAATCTAAAAGATTGTCCACTTCTTCATTAAATGCTTTCCTAAGGTGAATGGGAAGAGGATAGAGCTTTGATTGAACAGATTCTTGATTGGTGATGACGATGTCATGCTCAAATCGATTGGAGCAACCAGGGATCTCGGAGATGACATCTTCAAATGCATTTAGAAACTGCTGTAGATGAATTTTTTGAAGAGGCGCTAGCCCGAGGAAGACATCCAGCACGGAGAATAATGGTTCCGGGGGTCCAGGTAAAGATGGAATAGGGTAATCACCATCTTGTTTAATGCATACTACTTGCATGATATTGAGGGATTCAGCAGGATACACTGCTTCCAAAGGGGACAGTTCCTCGAGGGCCACAATATTGTTGAGACGGGCATGGTGGTGATATTTCTCCAACATATTAATGTGGAAATCCTTATCTCCCGAGAGGGTTCGAATCCATTGCTCCTTTTACCACTAGAACGGAAAAGGGTCCCTTCCACTGACTCAGGCGTTTGTTACTCTCTGTGGCATGAAGCAACAGCACCTCCTCATTATACTTAAAACTTCTTTCCCTCGCTTTTAAAACAAAATAAGTTCAATACTTCTCCAAATTTACCACAACATTTTGGTACGCGATGTCAGCACATATCTCGAGGCGCTTTCAGAGGTCTAGGAGGTACGAATAGGAGGATTGGATTTCGTTACCCAGAAGGGGATTGGTGAAAGGTTCCTTTAAAATAGCAAGGGGGCCTCAAACATTACGGCCATACAGTGATTCGAAGGGGGCAAATCCTAGGGTCCGATGGGGGATTTCACGACTCGCAAACAATGCCACGGGTAAAAAGCGGCGCCATTCTCGGGGTTTATCTATAAAGAATTTTATGACGAGTGTTTTTAATGTGCAATTTAGCTTTTCGCAAACTCCGTTTGCGGCTGGGTGGCATGGGGTGGTAAACAGAGGTTTTACCATGAGGAGCTTGCCGACATACTCCATAAGTTCGGAAGTAAATTGTTTTCCTATATCCAACAATACCTCTTGTGGAATTCCTACCCGAGCAAAAATGGAAATGAGGGCTTCGGCGCACGAAACTCTATAAATCCGCTTAAGGGAAACTGCATCAGGAAAACGGGTAGCGAAGTGAGGACATAACTGAGTCCTTCACTAGACGGGATATAAATAGGGCCAATAAGATCAATGGCCACACCAGAAAATGGTTCCGAGATAATCGGGCTTTTTTGAAGGTGGGCTGGCTTGACGCGCCCTTTTGCTGATGTCCTTGGGCAGATAACACGTGATTTGCAGTATTCTGCAATTTCTCTGGCCGCAACCGGCCAATAAAAATACTTAAAACCCTCTGAGCAGTTTTCTTATGAATAAAATGCCCGGAGAATAAACTATCGTGAGAAATCTGGAGGACTTAGGAGACGTGAGAGCAGGGAATACACAAGGAGTGTGTCTCAAGTTTGGTTCCGTGGGAACATTTACGATATAAGAGCTCATCCTTGACAAGGTATGATATGTTTTTCCCACAAAGGAAAGACTCTTGCTACTGATTTATGGCATTCTTCCAAAGTGGGAGGAGAGTTGCGCTAGAAAAATCCTCGTTCCGGAGGATCTCCATCTCCAGATCCACGGAGTTTTCTAAAAGAACGGTTTCCTGGGAATGCTTGGAGTCCTGAGCACGGGTTACCACGGGTTGTGCTGCCAAGTTAGTCTTCACCTGAGGGCTCTGACTAATCAGTACAGGGCAAAACTTGATTGCGGCTGCTACCACTTCGACCCAACCAGTCAAATACTCACATTCAATGTGGAATTTTACAAAAGAAAAACGATTTGCTCGGCCGAGGTAATCATGGACCACAGCGAACTTTTGGTGGTCAGGATCGACCGGGGAAAGTAAATTCTCGGATACCACGATGCATGTACACCCAGTATCACGTACAAGGTTGGATACACGGCATCCGTTCACGGCTCCATTTTAAAATTTGAAACCACCGGGGGAGCTCATACTAAGGAGAAAATTTACTTGGTGACCGGAGTTGTTGGTAGACGAGAGAGACGTAGTGGTATCCTGGAGAGACGTGGAAAGAACAGGAGTGGCACTATCCTGGTGTACCTAATTGGAGGAAACGATTCTGAATTGGAAATTTTGGGGACAGTTCGTGCGCATGTGACCTTCTATTCCGCACGTAAAACAGATTATCTGCATTCTGGTTAATGACGACGCGGGGAGAGTGGTAATTATAGTCTTGATGACTCTTGGTTTGAAAGGAGGGAGGTTGCTGGGTTTCGAGGGGCCTTGAACTTTCAGGAACTTAGGGGTACTTCTTGGAGAAGGCCTGGAGTTATTCATCTTAAACTTGAGATGAGACGGGGGAGGCTTCTTATTGACCTTGCGATACAAGTTATGGCTGCTTCTGTAAACATCAGCCTCTTATAGGCATTCCTTGAACGTAGAGCAGCGCTTGTCCTCAACGAAGGCACGGAATTCCTGGGTCAGGAAAGCTAAATATTGATCTATTAGATGAAGTCCAGAAGGGACCCGTATTCTTGGGGTCTTCACACGCATCTAACCCAAATTCGAGGTGTTTCTGGAGGGTATACCCAAAATGGCGAAAGGTATGACCGGGGCAGATATCTTGGTGACGGAAATGGGCATGATAAAAGTCTAGGATCATACTTACTGCAGCTAAGAGTTCAGAATTGAGGGTAGAGTAGTCCACAGTGGACTCTGGGGAAAGGAAAATGAATATGTCCCTCAACTGTGAGTTTAGGAGAGGTATCAATTTAGCGACACCATCTACATCGGGGTCCCAACTGTTGATTTCAAAGATCTTCTCGAATTGCGTAAGATATGGTCCAAAATCTTCTTCTTTAAAGACGGATAATCTTACTGTCGGGGATTGTGGAGTTTCGCTCTTGGATTTAACTGAGAGTGACTCCAAATGATTACGGCTTAATTCCAGTTCATGCTGCTTTATTCTGCCACGCTCTTCCATATCTGCTTCTCTTATTTCTTTGATATTATCTCTTCAGCTTCTCCTAGTTCTCTTTCCGGCACTCTTAGTTCTTGATCATTCACTCTTTTCTCTTTAATTTCATTTCTCTCTTCTTCCTGATTATAAGTTAATAATTCTCGGCTCGGCAGGCCCAACGACTATCCTTGACTCTTAAAACGGTCAACGAAGAAGACATCTTGTTGGCTCACTTGGAAGAACGTGACACGCGAACGAAGCTATTGACGTAACGAAGTTTCTCAAAATATATGTACATGAAGCCTAACTTTTCCTACAAAATAAATATTCAAAAATTACCCCACTAAAATAACACTAAAACTCTTCCTACACGGTTAGGACTAGTTAATCTTTCTTATATGGTGGGTGATTAACTCAAATAATCCGGTAAATGAAATACACAAACAAAAAGAACGGGTCCCAACTATTAATCTAAATTTTAAATAGTTAATAGACTAAAGTTCCACTTATCTAGAACTAACTTGAACGTACTTCAGCCAAAAGAGAAAAATAAATAAACTTCAATAATGAGAAGGAACTACTAAAACTCAAAGGGTATGTAAATCAACTAAAATGATTTACCATGTAATAGACTTCACACACTTTACACCAGTTTTAATTACATAGAAGTAATATATATATATATATATATATATATATATATATATATATATATATCGTGGTACACCACTCTATACCATACACTACTTCTATATTATGTGATAGGGGGATTTAATCACCTTCTACAACGCCAATCGTTTAAGAACTGTTCGCAGGGATTAACGACCGACTAGGAGGTCAAACTTGAGGTATTGGGTTTCAAATCCTTAATAATCAGACAGAGTGCATAATGGTTGGGGAGATTTACTTGAAAAGGCCGAGAGTATCGTTCAAGGTTCGTTAAATATTAAATAAACCAAATATAATCCTATTTACAAACATCAAAATAACAATTAAAAATTTTAAAAGGAGATTATTTAAATTGAAATATTCTCTAGATAATTATTATCAGGAGGGATTCTCAAATAGAAGTAAATGATTATCGTTACTAGGCTCATATTTAAAGGGGGGGGGACTTGACAATACTAATAATTAAGCGGGTTTGAGTCTTACTGGTTGGTGACTTCGAGGAAGGTCCTTCTTGCGATGAGGCTAGTGTGGAACGTTCCGATGAGGCAAGTGGAGCACGATCTGAATGAGGCAAGTAAAGCACTACCCGAACTAACCTTCCGATGAAAATAGCCAATCTTCAAAGATGACATTCGACGAGAAATATGGGAATTCTCGCAATTCCACTGGAAGGGGAAACTTCTTTTCCTAAAATGTAATTGATGGAGATTTTATTCTGTTCGATTAAATGAAGGGAGGCTGTTGCGCCAATTTAAAGGCTTGCCGTTCGAAGAAGTGCCCAACTGACTGGGGTAGAATCACGGCGGAGAAAGTCTTCCTTGTCGCATGAACGCTCACGGGACTTCGACGAGACGATGATGACGACCTTGGGGTGGGTGCAGGACTCCTCGATCTCCAGTCAAAACCGCGTTTCTGTATGGGGGATTCTGAATGAGAAGGGGGAATTTGGAGGAAGGAGTCACAAGCTCCTGACATCTTAATCCTGGGGCGGAGAAGATTCATCATTTAACAGCAAGGTGCGAAACACATCGTCTCTTTCTCGCCTAGAACTGAAATGAATAGGGAGGAAAGTATGAAAATTTGTCTGAATGGATTTGAGATTGATGGCATAAGATTGGTCGAAGGACATGAAATAGAATAAAATTAATGATTCACCTTGTTCAATAATGATATAAAATAGTTTATTCTTTGTAAGGCTATTAGGCCAAGGTAAAATACATTTTATTATATTGTGATAGGATCCTTTCGGAGAAAAATAATGAAACAAGGTCTGCTGAACAAAGTCGCGTGCTCTTACTTATCCTTATTTATGACCTTAGGGCCTTCAAAACTTTCAATAATTCTTGGACTAAACATGGGAGGACCTTGGCAATTATATCATTGGAAAGAGAATGAAAAACGACATAAGGGTTTCAAATTTCGCTAGAATCAGCGAAATGGTTATAATGTTGTTGCAAAATAATTACCTTGCTAACCTTGCGAAGACTTGGGCAATTATATCATTTGAAATAGAATGTAAAACAACATAAAGGTTTCAAATTTTGTTAGAATCGGCTGAATAGTTATGATGTTTTAGCCAAAACAATATAATTTCGGGGCTAAACTTAAGAGGACCTTGGCAATTATATCATTCGAAAGAGAATATAAAACAACATAAGCTTTACAAATTTCGTTCAAATCGGTTGAATAGTTACAATGTAATAATAAGAAAAAGAAGCAAAACTGGGATCGACCGACCGACAGAGTGAGATATAGAGTCGCACTGACTAAGCGCACGCGACTAAAAATCCAGGGCATCTGATAAAACGATTGAATGTAGACCATTTAACAGTGTTATACTACTTCTCAACATTACAAATTTTAGACCTTGAGATAAGAAAGCGTTATAGGGATCAAAGTGATTTCGCATTATGAAATATCCACGCGTTAGTCATAGTTTTGAGATAATGTGTTGTTCTTATATATGTACCTGATGGTGTTGTATCTCAAGTCCTACATCACGGAAATTTTCGGTCGTGGAGCAAAACCCTTTTGGTTTCTTGTAGTGTGCGATGGTTGTGTATATATGTGAGCTGGTTTAATGTTCCGAAGGTTTGCATGGATATTTATACCATTGTTTCTCTCTTTTGTGATGCGTATTTTTGTCTCTGAGTAATTTAATATTAAACTTTATAGGGTTTCGAACACTGGCTCTCTTTAACAATGTAATACGTTCAGCATTTTAATTCTGCAACGATAAAACATTCATGGCAACCCAATTTCCGTAATTTTAGGGCGGTGAGAGGATTCTTCCTTTTTCTGGAGATGCAGGAGTAAATGGGGTCAGAGGGAGATATGACAATAGTTTTATTGGAATATGCTGGTATAAGTAGAAAACCTAGCTCTATTCTTCACAGTAAGTACAACACAGGCAGGTTGAAATATTTCACTTCTTCGTCTCACATAGGTAGCCAGAGAAGTGAAGAAAATCTCCAAAACTTTAGGCAAACTTTGCATTTTTAAATACTTTTCCAAGCTACGCGTATATTTAAATGGAATCACATAGATTTCACCTAAAGCAACAATGCAATTGTCTTTTTTTTATATTTGATATTTACTTTTATCTGACCAGATAACCTTAGAGCATCTTTCCTGTAAACTTTTGTTATCTGTGTCTCAATGAGGACCCTTTATTTCGGTTGATAGGAGATACCAATGGCTTCTATTGTCCCCGTGTATCCCTTAAGCTATTGAACTTTAAGTCTCCTTCTAAATATTATAAGTGATCTTTTTGAACTTGAAGTTTCATTGAACTCAACAAGTTAAGATCTTTCTCTGCGACTCTCTAAGTGTTTGAAGAATTTTTCTGCCACTAACCACTTACTCCTTGATACAAAGCTCGTGGTGTCATAAACCGTTTTATAGTTGTTTGGACAGAATATTTTGAACTTTAGATTTTTAGTCGCGTACGATTCTAGTCGCGGGCGACTCTGTAATAACATTGTAACTATTAGGCTGATTCTAACGAACTTTGAAAACCAAATGTTTTTTTACATTTCCTTTCTAATGATATAATTGCCAAAGTCCTGCTAAGGTAAGCCCAGGAATTATTTTGTTTTGAAATAACACCATAACTATTCGGTCCATTAAACGAGATTGGAAACCTTTGGGTTGTTTTACATTCTCTTTCGAGTGATATACTTGAAAAAGTCCTCCCAAGATTGGCCCGGGAATTATTTTTTGTTTTAGTAATAACATTATAACTCTTCGGCAAATTCTAACGAAATTTGAAACCCATATGTTGTTTTTCATTCTCTTTCGAATGACATACTTGTCAAGGTCCTCCCAAGGATAGTCATTGAATTTTTGAAAGTCTTCACTGTCGTAAGGTCATAAATCAGAATATGTGAGAGCCCCGGACTTTTTGGTCAGCAGACCTTGTTTTAGCGATTTCTACTTGTGATAACCCTTGGCTATGGAGAAGAGGAATTTTATGGACATAATGAGTTTTTTGAACGATATTGATTACTCAATAGTTATAAATTTCAGCTGAAGTTGGCTAAATTCTGATTTTAGAAAATATACTAGTTTATTTATTATTATTTAATATAATAATTAATTCAAATAAATTAACAAAATATTGAAATATTTTAAAAGAATTACATTATTGTCATGAATATTTATGAATAATATGATAAATTCTAAAATATTCGATTAAATAAGTTAAATATATAGACCTATAAGGGGTACTTCAGAGTTTGGTTCAAGGATATACGTATACATTATATATTCCAGGAGGAAGCTAATGACGAAAAATCATACAAGCAACACGATATTTTCTTGGGTTCATAAAATAATGATAACTACTAATTAGCAATATTACATAGCGCGAACTTAACTTTTAATTGCTTAAATTTGTCGATTGAAATAATCTGGTATAATTAGGCTAAAATTCAATTCATTACATGATATAATTGTACACTTTACATATATAATTATTATAAAACTAGGTGAGGTTCAAAGGTGTAGTGAATAATAAAATTGTACACAGCTTACCATTATGCAATGAAATATTTCAATTGATGACTTTTCAGTAAATGAATATCCTTATAGGTTGGGAGGTTTTAATTTTGATATTATAAGGGAAGGAACAGCCGAAGTATTTGAATTGAAAGATAGCTTTAAGGATCTAATAGAGAGTGATACTGCTAATCATCAGCGTGTAAGGGTATTTATTTGCTGCTAGTATTTTAAAGTTTTCTATGATTACTTTTATCTTATAATTTATTATATGATCTCTTGTAGGGAAATGTTTCTTATGAGAAAAAAACCCAGAGAAAACAGGTATCAATTTTATTGGGACAACTATGTTACTCTCAAAGCTGAGGCTCAGAGAAATTATAATGCAGCTGAACTTGCTTATAATTCTCACTTGGACAAGGTTCTTGCTAGTGCCACTCAACCATATAAATGGTGGTTCTCTCTCAATGCTTCCTTGTTTGATGTTGATTCTAGTATGTCTCCTCTTCGTGAAGCTAATACTTCAGTGTCTTTCTATCCACTAAGAAAAGCTAATTTGCTCTCCGATATTTTTTTTCACAAACTGTGTAACCAAGAAGTATCCCTAACCTTGACGTGTTTTCCATTGCCAAAGCTTGTCTCTATTGCTTTTAAATCCAATGAATTGAATAAATTCCCTTGGGATTGTCGAAGAAAAAGAAATTGAGTAATAGTTTGTTTAAAGGAGTCGTGTGAAACGAGATTTATCGGGAAGAGCAATGCCCTACGCCCATTGGCAACCTTCTGGCATGATTAACCGAGAATTACTTCGTTTCAGTTGGACCATCAAAACCCCGCCACCGAGCTATGAACGCCGAGGTGGTGAGTCAGGGCTTAATTGCTTCCGTAAGCAAATATAGAAGTTCTGGCGAACGCCTATCTATTCCCCGTCACAAAATTAATCGAGGAAGTATTCCGGCAGAATCGCCAACGAAGAGTGCTGAAGACGTTACCCCATTCCTTGGTGAAGACCCCAGGTTGTGGTGGTGAGCTGTCTCTACATTGCTTCCGATTGAGCCTAGCCCGGAAAATAGAAAAGGTATTCGGTGGCCTCCTTTAATACGTCTGTGAAATCCTCAACTGACGGCGCATTTCCTGGAGCGATAAAACACAGTGGAATACCGTACCACAGCTAGGATCTTATTTGGAACGACGGCGTCAGGATCAAAAGACCGTCCAGAATAAGCACAGAGTCTCAACCCAACAGGAGCTTTCCTCCCCGAGCGTCTACTTGTGGTACTCCCCCCCCAAAAAAAGTGTAATATATTTACACCCTTTCTTTCCTCGTCGAGGCGGTGCAACGCCATCCGACTAAAACTCGTTAAGTAGTCTCCTCCCAAGTCAACATGGGGATAACTAAAGTGAATTATTGGGCACCTAAGGCTAGGACTCCATTCGTAGTTTCTCCCTAAACCCTATCGGGTTAGTACTCGAAGTATTGAGCGCTTGCGGCATGAGTAATTACCGATAATTTTCCCATTGATGTATCAATTAATAACTAGAGAGTGTAATTATTTGTATTATATGTTTTGTTGTCCAATTAAAGATTATTTTTGCAATTCTTGTTTAAGTCCTCCAACCACCAAAGCCTAATTAAATAAGACCAATCCCGGCCAACCATATATGAAGTATTCGAATAACAAAAATCCGCGCCCTCAACGAAATTCAATTCCAATTATTATTTTTGGCTGTCGTAGTCCTTCCCCGAACAAACGAAGGAATCGAGAAATAGGCGATAACTGCCTAATTTTACAACACGGATCGTGAAACATATGGTGGGACAGCCCAAGCTGGTTTTTTACATCTATTCTTTAAGAAGTGTGCCACAGTTATAGCATTTAAATTGGCCGTAATATTTAGATTACTTCTGAAGTCTGGTAGTTTTCCATCTTGTCGATGTAAAGCCAATATCACTTCCATTCCTAAGGGAGCTTCAGCTTCAACTTTTCCTTCTGAGTACTGCTCCATATATATTACAACTATTCTATCTAAGATATTCATGCGTGTTGTGGCTAAGCGGCTATCCAAATACTGTGAAAACTTTAATTTATTACCTGATTCAATATGTGGATTCCGTAAGGGTTTGAGAACTTATGATGGACTGTTGACTCTATCTCATGATCTGCAATCTTTTCTGGACGTGGGTTTGAATCTTGAGTCGTTACTATTGATCTGAGTTCTGCTTTTGACGTGGTTAACCACAAGGCTCTGATCTATATGTTGAAACTTCTTGGTATTGGTGTAAATCTTCTTAAAATCTCTACGGACTTCTTAAATAATAGATCTCAGTGTAAAATTGTTGAGGGTAGCTTTTCCGCTTCAGTGCCTGTTGTTTCTGGTGTTCCACAGGGAAATGTCCTTAGTCCTCTGATTTTTATTATTTTTTCTTCTGATATGAGCACTCATCTTAAAAATAACCTTGTATCTTATGCCGATAATACTACACTTTAATTCTCTGTTAACTCTTCTAGTAACAGAGGTGAAGTTGCTGCGTCCTTGAATCGAGATTTGACTAGGATCACTTATTGGTGTCAAGTTTAGGACATGAAACTTAATGCTAGCAAAACGTATTCTATTACTATCAGCAGATCCCGTAACAGGTTGAAGAAGTTTCTAGTTTGCGTTTGTTAGTGGTATTTTTTTACTCTAAGCTGACTTTTGAGAAGTTTATCCGTTTTGTATCTTCCTCAATTGCCCAGAAGATGGGCTTACTTCGAAAATGTTTGAAAACATTTGGTCGTGACTCCACAGTAATAAAAGCTTTTGATGCTTTAATCTTGCCCCATTTTGAGTACTGTGCTACTGTTTGGATGTCTGCGGCAAACTCCCATTTGACATTGCTGAATAGAGCTTTGAATTTTATTAAGTTTATCTCTCTTGAGCTTTCACTTGATTTGTAGCATCGGTGGCAAGTTGGCGCTCTTAATGTTTTATTTAAAGTTTTTAATAACAATCGGCATCCATTATATACCGTGTTGCCTGGACCTTTCAATCCTTTCCGTATGAGAAGGTATAATCTTAATGATTTGCTATGAATCCTATGAATCCTTTGTAGGAGAATAGCATAATGCTCCCAAGTTTTTCCCACCTCCCTTCCAGGTGGGCCGCTTATCAACCCTTCCCTTTCCGGCCCAATATCTGGTGGTCTTCAGCCGGAAGAAGCCGTCAGCCATTTTAGCTAACCACCGAGTTCCTTCCTGAACTGTTTATCGATACATGGGAGCCCATATTCGCTTTCGGTAGTTGCCATAAGTTTATAAAGAACGAAATGGAGTAGCTTGACATTTAATCTACTTCCGGCGCCCTGAGAACCTCTCCTGAGTTTCAAGTAGAAAAGACAAATTTATTTAACCCTCATTAGTAGAGCTTGCACAGCGTGTGGTAGGGCAGCAATTGCCATCTAACGGTGTAGTGGTAATTCCTCGAAGCATCGAGTCTTCAGAGAGGAGATCGGTCTTAGTTAGGGAGGCTCCTTAACCCATTGGTCTGCAAGGCAGTGTAGACACCAAGCTCGTACTCACATGTAAGAGCCGAAGCTACAAACACCCTCACTCTGGTTTCCTAAGCGAAAAAACTACATCTCAGCTTTTCTCCGTGACCCTACGCGTCGATAAGTCACTTTGCCCCCCTCCTCACAGAGGTACCCAAGATTCCTCTAAGTTTACGAGCGTAGGGCCCTCTTCAACAAGAAGCTTCCGTCATCGCCTTCTTCCAGCAAGAATCGTGACGGAACTGTGGGATCAGTTCGGTCCCTGGAGAACCTACCTCATCGTCTCCACCCCTTACCTCACCACCTTCACTCACCAACGCCAGCTGAACATCAGGTCCGAAGGTAACCCTTCCCTTTCACATTCCTCGACTTCACCGCGAAGCTTACCAGCTTTACAAGTGAATAGGGATTTGTATGGTTAATAGTAATTTTCAAGCCAAGTGAGATATCCGAGATTCACTTATCAATTTATCTCTCAAAGCACATTATTTGTATATATATATATATATATATATATATATATATATATATATATATATATATATTTTCTTGTTTAGTGTTCATTAAAAATTTATTTTCATATTGCCCCATTCTAACTTCCTTTTGGTCGCTTGCTGGCAAAGTTCATTCCAATCCCTCCGTAGCCAACCCTATAAGCACTCGGAGTCAATAAACCCATTCAGGACTAGGGCCGAACAAAGTATAAGGAGTAGTACGACGACTCCTCTGCATTTGGGATAATAGAATATATATATATATATATATATATATATATATATATATATATATATATATATATATATAAGAGTCGGGGGAAAACTCCAACCACCCCTCGGCCTATTCCTCGACATCCTTGCTGTGTGCAAAATTCGGGGAAGGACTACGACAGCCCAAAATAATAAATGCAATTTTCTCGATTAAATGTTTATTTATTACAGTAACTCCTCATTCATTATTTGTGCTTACTAGGGGCTTGTTTCCTATTGGTGCCTTTGCCTTTCTCCAGTACCTCTGGTATTTGGGGCGAATTCAATTCTGTTTTATCTGCACCCTGTTGGGAGTCTTTGAAGGCTTGATGATAATAATAATAACAATAATATAAATCATTTCCATATATGAAGAGATAAGGCATCCATTGCTTGCACATTGGTGCCTCTTCATGACGTTGAGGAACATCTTAGACACACAATATTTGCATACAAAATCATTGAGCAAATTTTTAGGTAACCCGAACATTCATAAAGAATTTTTATAGTGATTTATTATTCACAATTATAAACCAACATTCTTGTGGAGATGAATATTGTTTGAAGAGCATCAGGAAATTTCGTCTACATATTTTACCTATAGCTCCCCTTTGGAGAAATTCGAAATGGTGGATTTGTTCAGAAAACTATGTAGGTATAAGTAATATGACTGAATAAATATTTGTTTAGGAATGCTTTAATCCTTTTATCTATATGCAAGGAAGGATAGTTAATATAAACAGTAAAAGGTTCTAGCTACATAAAATCATGATGCATTGAGTGATAAGGAGATAAGAGATGGTAATTATAGTGTATCAAAATTATAGTAACTCATATTAGACGAAAAAACTAGACGCAGGGCCAGCCTCATCATGATAAAAAATCAGAAGGCCATATTTAAACCTAAGCAAAGGATTATCTAATATATGAGCATAAATGCAACCTAGGAGACTGTCAGCTCCTCCCCTACTCATATATTAAAATGAAGGAAACTAAACTATCAAGAAGAATGACATACCACCTAAGCAACGAAGCCCCCCCCAAACCCACACCAGACAAAAACATAGACCTATTTTCAATAGAAAAATGTTAGAAGAAAAAAAACAAAATTATTCTCTTTGCAACAGATCGTCGACTAATTCTCCTTGAATCGATCCATATACAAAAACAAAACAACCCAAGCTTAACATTCGATTTTATTCGAACGAAATGCTGCTGCCAAGCGTTAAAATTAGGAGCTGAACTTCGAGAGATACTTGAGCTCACCCTACGATGGTCCATCATCTCTTTGGAGGTAACCGCGAATTTGACCATCGTTCCTAAGCTCAAAAGTTTATCGGTACGTTCGCAATGGTTGATCTCTTTGTTTGTTTGCATATAAGTATGTTCATTCATTGATATATAAACAATTGTTCGACTCTTTTTATTTGTATTTTTACTTTATCTGTGAAGATAATAAGAGGGTAGGGAAACACGTCCGATAAATAAAGTGTTTTACTAAAAGATTATTCTCCCATTTCCGCCTTTAACTTAAAGATCCGAGTCCTAATGAATTTCGGAGAACTTATCCATAGCATCAACCAGGAAGAAATTAAACTCACAAAGTATCACGTGAGGATAGCAAATGAATGCAATGTCCCGCAGGAAAAAATGAAATGGTGTTTCCAAGTACTTTCGAACTTTATTAAGTTCTTTATCAAGGATAACTACAAGAAATAATATTATATTAGAGGTATATATACGAAAGAAAAGTATAAAAGACCACCTCAAAACAAGAAATCACCAATGAGAAAGAAGACAGGGGCAAAGGTAGAGATTCCTAATAAGAATTACAAGAAGCAGATAGTAAGGTCAAACTGAGAAGACGGAAAGGATAACAGATTAAAATAAATGGAGATAGCCTAACTATGGAGAATATATGGCACGAGGAGCGAAAAGTGGGGAAAATACAATGTACGTAACAGAACAGTGACAATTAAAAAAAAATTAGGGCCACATAACTAAAGATTGTATATAAAAAACTAAGAACAAAAGTCAGAACTAATTTCTTTAAGTATTAGTCTTTTAATTATAGCATCTATTTTATATAAGCCAGAGGAAAGGTTAAAATTATCACATTGGCTTATAAAAGCACATTCAATGATATTCCTTTTAATTGGGTCATTGGAACGATAAATAAAGTTTGCTGAGTTCCAGTTAATTAGATGGTCCTTAACTGACATATGGACAAAGAAAGCACTGTTATCTTTCCCTCTTCGGGCATTATATTTATGTTGATTAGGCGAACAGAAAGTTGTTTACCTGTTTGTCCATAATATTTACTTAGGCAACCAGAACACTCAACTGAACAAACTCCCTCCCAAACTATTACAATTATTACGTACTAATAAATTCTTAATCCCTTCATTAACTCTTTATTGTGATACATATAAATTCATCTCTATTTTCATCGAGTGTAGCATGATTCGTCTTCGTATCCAAAGGAAAGCTATAAAACAACAATATATATATATATATATATATATATATATATATAGATGTTTCTGAAAAATCTCACAAAGTGGCACGTGAGGAAAGCAATAATATGAAAATTAACCCACAAGAAAAGGAAAAGAAGAATTCAAGCACTTTCGTACTATATTTGCACGTTCATTTTCAAGTAATAACATGAAAATGGAGAAGCCAACCTTATATAGGGTACAACGATACGAAGGGAACGCCCATCACATAGTACAAACTAATGAAAAAAACCACCAAAACAAGACCAAAAAATCTCAAGAAAATGAACAATAGGCAACTAATAACAGACATATGCATCCCTAAAACGATATACACACAACAACACCATGCGTATGAATGGAATATGGTGGGTGAAAAAACAAAAAAAACAAACAAACATTTTAAAGGATTACCATTAGAGGTAAAACATTTAGGACTAAGAGTTAATCCACAGTCACAACAGAGAAAACGTGGTGGGGGCGGCAATGCGAATGATATTACACTAATGAAGAGTAACAACAGACTGCATTATGAAGTTATTTCATTTGGTACAAGTTTTTTTTATAACAGGGTCGAGTTTAAATAAGCCAGGAGAAATATTTTTATTAGGCAAGATGCTAATTAAGGAACATTTGACAATATTTCTTTTATGAAATCAACGCAATGATGAAGAAACTTTGCAAAATTCCAGTCAATGGGGTGGTTATCATATATATATATATATATATATATATATATATATATATATATATATATATATATATATATATATATATATATATATATATATTTCTTGTCCCGGGGCCTCATTGTTGATGGATCTTGTTATTTTATTATTAATGTTGTCTTTATTCTTTTTTTGTTGCTCTTTTTTTTTATTTCGCCTGATGGAATGATGAAGCGTTGCTTCAATAAGTTCTTATTATAATAGAATTGCAAAATGATGTTTGTACAGATGGTGTCATTTTTTAGCACCATAGGTACACTAGGAAGGATATATACAGGGTGGCCGATAAGACCCTGGGCACTAAAGTTACAGTTACAAATGGCCCATAAGTCCGGTAACCCTCCCCCACTCTGCCCTCTCTCTCTCTCTCTCCTTCTCATACCTTCTCTCTCTCCCCAGTTTTTCTCCTCACCCCCTCCACCCGCACTCTCTCTCTCCTCTCCTCCCTCTCTCTCTTTTCCCCCTACTTTCTCCCCCCGCTCTATCCCTCCCCCTCATCTCCCTATTTCTTCCCCTTCCCATCTCTCTCATATACCTCCCCCCTAAAAAAGGACATCCAAACCAAGAGATAAAATTCTGTCCCTCCCCCTCCTTCTCTCCACCTCTTCCCCAATTTCTCCTCTCCCCACTTTACAATACGATATCCATACCAAGAGAGAAACAAATTAAATCCTGTTCATAAAATAAAGATAAAGAAGAAAAGAAAACATAAGACGCTCGATCTTTTTTTGTGGCCACAACGTTGTTCGCACATAACTGACGGTCAGTCACGAGTGTGTGTGAATCGCTGAGCGTGCGTGGTGAAAGGTTTTCTCATTATAAGTATATTATATCATAGGGAGAGTTCGACCTCTCCTGATTCAGTCTTCAACCTAAAAATAATAATAATAATTAGCAAGTAAAGATATTTTTTGTGCTACAATATGGGAATTTTAAACAATGGGCATCTGTATTTATTTGCGACAGAACTTTTTATCCCGGGTTAAGACGGCGGGTATCTCTACTCGTGTATATATATATATATATATATATATATATATATATATATATATATATATATATATATATATATATATATATATATATATATCCATTTCTTTGAATCTGTTACCCTTTTCTTCGGCTTAGTTTGACCTTACTATCTGCTTCTTGTAATTCTTAATGTGTTTCTTTACCTTCCCCCTTCCCTCTTCCTCATTGGTGATTTCTTGTTTTGAGGCGGTCTTTCATACTTTTCTTTCGTATATATACCTCTAATATAATACTATTTCTTGTAGTTATCCTTGATAAGGAACTTAATAAAGTTCGAAAGTACTTGGAAACACCTTTTCATTTTTTTCCTGCGGGACATTGCATTCATTTGCTACCCTCATGTGATACTTCGTGAGTTTTTCATCTCATATATATATATATATATATATATATATGAGAATGAGTGGAGGAATTAAATATCCGAAAACCCTCTATAGAGGTTTATTAACGTTTAGCATTTCAACCTCTTCATAATATTACTAGAGGAAATAACTATGTAAATTTATTAATAAAATTACGTCAGAAAGCAATAAACCCAGCGGAGAGTGTTTGGGAGTCGAGGCTCGAAGAGCATTTAATAACGCATTCTGTTTATTAATCACAACACCACAGCTACTCACGTGACTGCAAAGCTAACCCAGCATCTTGCCAATCCAGTATATAAAATAAACAGATTCTCGAGAGCTCAATGCAGCTAAATATCATGGAATGGTTGCCATTGTCATCAAATATTTCCTTTCCGCCTTCAATATTAATTGGTTAATAAATTACCTGAAGACTGTCATCTTCTCTGGGAAATTATCCTTCACGCATTTTTTATGTTCAGGATGAATTTATGTATGGAGGAAGCAAAGAAATCCTTCGATCCCGATATCTTGACCCTAACCTTGAATATTGAAACTAGGTCTGTTGCAGTTTGGGTGGCTATATCGTGGCATATTTTGTCTTGTAAAAGCATTGAATGGTAGAGTTAATTCTAAGGAATACGTGTCACTTATAGGTGACCCAATTCACTTAGTGGTACAAACCCTATTCCTTAGCGGTTGCGCCTTCTTCTATGACGATAATGCACCGACTCGCATAGTTAAAATTGTTAATATGTGACAAAAAGAGTACTGAAAGATTACTATTGTCAGCCGGGTTTGATAGGGCTAATAACAGTAGTAAGTTGAGGCCAAGTGTCATTTAGAAAATTGAATTGGACCGCACAATCACCATATCTTAACAAAATCGAACATCGTTGGTGTCTTTGGGAGCAAATATGAGAGAACGTCTTTTTACAGTCATCATCTCCGACAGAGCTAAAACAAGTTCTACTCCAGGAATGGATTATAAATCCCCGACCACTTTTTACAATTCTTATGACACTTTCCTTCAACTTAGTGAGGCAATCTTTGCTGCCAAAGCAGGACCATCTCTATAGTAAATACTTCAATTGCATGTAGGCACAAATGTTTTCCAAAATATTCCAAAAATCATTCACCCCAATACATTATATTCTAGTTTATTGTGATTAAAAGAGTTAAATAGACTGTTTAACGAGAATCAACAATGCATCCTCCACTTTAATCTACCTATCCTATTAAACAAACAGATAATATAGTCCTATGATGAATTCCACAAAGAATTGTAGATTTTTCTCTTTTAGTCTAAGCTTTGACACCAATGGTGTAAGAAGTCTATTTGTTGTAGTGAGTCAGCAGTTGTGGTGTACTGGTTATATGTCAAGAAATGACAGTTCTGCAGGAACATCCATGCCTGACTGCACAGGAAATTTTGTAGCCATACTCTTGATTAATATGAGATTATAAATGAACCTATTCAAGAACCTTTATAACGGGAGGCCAACATATGCCCGCATGAAATTTAGATTGATATTTAAGTCTAGAGCAGAATAAATGATCTGTTATATTGGCTTGATTATTTCTTGACTAAGAGAGTAAGGCCATCATTGTCAACAATGAGATGGCACAGATGAAGTTCAGTGTTGGGCACGTTGTACTCAAACCACTCTAACTCTTTTTCCCAGCTGTAGATCCAGCCTCCGCATTACTCCAGCTTTCACACCATTGTTGACATGTTTAGTTTCCTGCAATAGCTATAATAATCTTGTTTTAACTCTTTTCTTTCTCCCAGAAAAACATGACGTTATCAATCCAATCTGTATGTGACTTTTCATTAGTTTCTTTGGCCGAGAGAAAGTATGACAGATAGTAGCTCCCAAGTTTACTAACAACACTTAAGTGTTCTCCTTTTATTTTTAAACGTAAATATTCGTCCTTGCCATAAGCTTCCATCATATTATACGTTAGGCCATTCTATCCGACTAATATGATGTAGATCCTCCACCTCTTGCCCAAGGTCTATAATTAACTTCTCCTGTGCTCTCTTGACCTTGATTGTATCAATTACTTTGCATGGGTTGTCTTATGTGATGATTCTTCAATTACTCACAGCTGCAGTTGTTATTACTACTGTTGACCTCAGCCACACGCCATACCTTACAATATCAAAAGCAATAATTGGAAACTCATTCTAGTTTTTTGTTACCTTATTCGGAGCTGATGGCTTATGGTCATTTTCTGCAAATACCTAAAATTCAGGGACAAACTCATTTTCAGCACCTCTTCTCTCCATTTCCAGATCCTTATCACCATTAAACAATAATCTCTTAACATCCTTCTCTTAGGCCTTGCCTTCTTTTCTATCTATTGCTTTTCCACTATCCTCACTTTTCTAACTCTGATGCATTTTATTATATATGGTTCTATAGACCAAATTTTATGATAATTACAATTAATTGGGATGAGACCTCTATTTCTTTAAATATTTAGCTAGCTTATATATTTTTTGAATTAGTTAGAACAATGCTCTCTGAGAGAAAATATTAGCAACTGTGTTACAATATTTGTGATATATTCTTGGGGAACTACAATCGCAAAATAACCAACAATTCAATAAAAACAACTGCAAATTGATGTATTTTAGGGTTATAAAAATTACTCTTTCTACGGACTTGAGTTTACACACCAAAATCTAATATGTTAATTCTTCTATCCACTAATATGAAAAAGTACTTAGTATTAACCGTCTAAGACTATTCCTACGAGAGTCAATGAAAGCATTGCCTTCTGGCTCCTACTGAAAAAGGTATCACAAAGTCAAACAAGAACCAGATTAAATTGTGAAATTATCTTCCGGATGTTATAAGTTATTTCTCCTTCCTTAGTGCTTCTACCCGTGCTGAAAAGATAAAACTCGTCTCGCAAATCTTTTCATACTTGATAAGCAGTGCTCTGCGAAGGCTGTTGGCAAACATTACTTATTGCTACTATGAAGATTTTCAGCATCAAACCCTTTCCCAAAAGTTTGGATAAGAATGCATTAATAAAGCCTTTGACAGGGCTAAACGAAGTCGGCCAAAGCGCCGTCCATTAGAGTCAATGCGCAGTTCGCTCCCAATAATAAAACTTTGGCGTGTATGGTGGGCTGGGGGGTCTTTATACGCCAGTAGTTTCATATCTGGGCTTAATCGCATTCTATGACACGTGCTTCAAGACTTTGTGTATTCTCACAACTTTGTATTTACCTTCTTCATCTGCAGCACTATTATTCCTGATACTCTCTAGAGGTTTATAATATTGCACACTATTTATTCTAATAGCATACTTTATCCTAAATTTAATTCAAATGACTATTAGCCTAGAATTTTTTAATTTTATTTCAGACAGGTACTTACAAATACACTGTTAAAAGCTTTAATCAACATTTCCAAATCTCACACAAACTCACTTTTCCTTCATCATCATTCTGTGTTAAACTCACTTCCAAGTATATTTCTCTCACTACTACATCCTTAAAAATATTAATTTACCAAAGAGGAAGGACCATATCTATAAAACTTGTCAGTTGTAATATCACTTCACTATCTAGATGATTTCAAACCTTCTCCAGATACATATATATATATATATATATATATATATATATATATATATATATATATATATATATATATATATATATATATATATATATATTTATTTATTCTCCTCGATTGTCACCTCGTCGCTGTAAAAAGGCTTGCGTGCTCCAACTACCCCTACAGCAGCTTTATTGTATTTGAGACCTGATCGAGGGTGAGGAGCCAGACCAAAAACGATCATCTAATTCAAATCCTCCAACGGCCAAGGAGCGGTTTGGCGGCGACTTCTAGAGGCTGTGGGGACAGGATAGTGGAATCTGGAAGTTCCTAGGGTGCTTAGTTATGCAGTTGAAACCATATCTCAGCAACCCTCTTTAGGAACCGCTCTGATGACTCAGTATAGGGAAGGGGCTAGTAAAGGTGCCCTAAACATAGTCTGTCCTCGCTTTTGCCGGCCTGGAAATCCGCACTACGGTGCTCCAACACTCTTTCGGTAGAAATGCTGAAGTCTATAAAATAGGTATCTGTAACGTCAATACATTACTTGAAGAAAACCCTGATATTTCCGAACATAGAACTGCTATTGTCGTTAGGAAAATTAATAAATCAGACGTTGATATAGTTGTTCACTCTTAGACAAGACTCTCAGGCGAGAGACAATGGTGCGATCAGGTAGGAGGGTACATCTTTTTCTGGAAGGGTTATGTTCCAGGGGTCCCAAGACAACATGAATTCGGTTTTGAAATTTAAAAAGATTTCTAGTCAACCTAGCCGAGCTACCATCTGGCATTTACGAACCCTTAGATTTCAAGTGGGATACAGGAAATATGCCACAGTTATCAGTGTGTCAGCTCCCACTTTGGCAGCCGATGACTAGACCAAGGAGTTTAGCTACGCTAGTCTTGATTAAGTTCTACCATATAAGCTTAAAGAAGACAAAATATTTCTTCTAGGAGACTTTAAGGCTAGAGTTGGTAGACTTTTATACCTGGAGAGGAACCATTGGTAGGCAAGGTCTGGGAACTTTTAATTGAAATGGTACCCTTACCCTCTCCACATACTTTGAACATATCCTGGTCGTAACAAATATCCTCTTCTGGCAAAGAAATACTTTAAAAACTTTATGGATGCACTCGAGATTCAACCGCTGGCACATACTAGACTACACTATTGTGAGGTCGCGCGATCGTAAAGATGTTCTAGTAACTCGTTCTCTGACTGGTTCTGAAGAGTGTTAGACTGACCATCGTCATGTCTTTTTTTCATGAAAATTGAAGTCAACCGATTTGATCTCAATTAAAGTGGTTAAAGGATCACTTTCATTGAGATCAGAGCACATACTAGACTACACTATTGTGAGGTCGCGCGATCGTAAAGATGTTCTAGTAACTCGTTCTCTGACTGGTTCTGAAGAGTGTTAGACTGACCATCGTCATGTCTTTTTTTCATGAAAATTGAAGTCAACCGATTTGATCTCAATTAAAGTGGTTAAAGGATCACTTTCATTGAGATCAGAGCAGTTGCTCACCGTCTCAGTGTGCTTAGTTCGAATCCCACCCCAGTACGGATATTTTAGAATTAGGAAATAACTTTTTCCGAAGAAAAATTATCCTGTTTTTTTGTTTCATGCGGCTTGCTGGATATATATATATATATATATATATATATATATATATATATATATATATATATATATATATATATATATATAACCCATGCTCTCCTTTGGCTTGCTGCCTCAATAAACACTAGATTCACAAGTCGCAACAACCCGTTCTTTTTCCTCATTCTCTTCCTAGTTATGCTATTAGCTAGGGCAAGGCCCACCTATGTAATTCCGAGAATAAATAAGCGAAACTTGGCCTAAAAAACAGGTTAAATCTTATTAGACCTAAACAGACTAGTGTTAGCCTAACTAGTTTATCCTGGTCCTCATTTGTCACTCTTTGGCAGAGAGGAGCATTTTTAGCTCATATTTTTTTACATAGAGGTTCTTAAATTTTCAACGAATTTTTTTTTCCTCAATTCAAACCACTTAAAGAGGTAAAGTTTATAGAATGAAATACTTACTATATACATGATCAAATTTAATAAAAAAAAAATTGCCCAAGAGCATAAGCTTTCAGGGTGACCTGAAAGTATAAATAAAGGGGGGACAAATTCAAATAGAGTTGATATTAACCTTTATGTCGTTCAAATTATGCTACGAAGTTTTAGCAGATCTTTATATTTTTCTCAGCTAACTAAAAAGCTACGAGATACAATTTAGTGGACAGTTGTCTTTAGTCGAGTATTATTCTACCCTGGTTCTACATCTCAGAATGATCAAAATCACTGAACATAGTATGGATATAAGAAGACAATTTATTTCATTTTTAGGTTTCAGGAAGGCAAATAGAGAAATATATAAGAATATACATCTTCTTCATAAAATTTAAGAAGCTTCTATATCAATATGATCGTAAAATCTTTCCCGATCTATACTTTAAGTACACATCTTACATTGAATATCCAGCCATTTGTAAGTTTAGGTGGCAACGCAAACAATTGAATTACGACTCCTAAATCCATTTTTTTCTCCTCTATCATCGAAAAGAACTTATTCATATAGCGTTCCTACAAAAGTCAATAAAAGCATTGCTTTCTAGCTCGTATTAAAAAGGATATGACATAGTGAGACCTAGCACATATAAAATATGTGGGATGACATATTTAAAGAAGCATCCACGAATAAAGCCAACGAATAAGGAAGCGATGTGAGTGTAGGGAATAATGTACCAATATTTCTAGTGAAGACTTCTGCACGTTGATATTAATCTATAACGAAGGTTCACAGTACAGGGGTTGTTGCTAAAAAAGTTCATAATAAAGAATATTGATTAACATATTTTTGGAATGTTGTTGCAAATCTTTAGTTTGTTCAATTTTGCAATGTATAAGAGGGAAATTCATTTGGCGTCGGATCATTTTAGATAGCAATTTGTATCACCCTCGAAATTAATATTCATTTCCTATAATTTTTTTTATTCAAATATTCAAGAAATCAATAATTAATCTTAGCTCAGTAACGTGTATTTTAGCTTTTTGATTTATATTCTAGGGGATTTGTTAGATTTGGGGTCAAAGAAATCGTTGAAGTAGACAACGTTAAAAACAAAACGAGACAAACATTTTAAATATGTGTTTACACGAAGTTATGTGCATTTGCTTTTAATATTATGCTTTCTTTTAATCATATTTATGCCATTATGTGTCAATTATATCTGTCTCGAAAGTAAACCAATCCTTTCGTGTTAATTTTAAAGAGTAGTAAGAACTATAATAAAAAATACATCGCGATAGAGAACGCGGTAGTAGTATCATAAACTAGTGAAAGTTCATTGCATTAGGCATTTAGCAACCTTTTCTTCTTGTACGCATGTTTGTTATTCTTCAAAAATTAGCCATAGTTACAGAAGTTAATTTATACCTTCCAGTATTCTATGCTGTCCCTATTTTTTTGATTTACAGATAAAATAATCTTCCTTAAATGGTTTGCAAATTGTGACTTGAATCTGTGTAAAACTTTAGAATTTCTGCTTCGTTTCCTTATATTTTTGTTTCGAAGTCTTCTTGATTATCTTTTTATCAGGCATTAATTTTATTATATCATGGTCCTTATTTCTGTTGGGAATTGTTAGATTACTTTCATATTTTATGTTTTGTGATAAAAGTTAAGAAAGAAATGAGTTACAAGTTTTAGAAATCTTCCTATATGAGATCAAGCTGAATTTAGTAGCACCGTTCATGATAACAAGGTCAACAAACCTAAGTTACGTGCTCTCAATTATTCTAACTTAAGACCTTATGACCCTTTGACCTTCAAAACTTTCAACAAGTAACAAACAATCTCAACCATAGTTCGATTTCTTTAATAATTCCTGGGTTAGCCTTGGGAGGACTTTAGCAATTATATAATTAGAAGTAGAGTCACTTCTCTAATAATGCAAATATATTCACCGTACTATATGTATATATATATATATATATATATATATATATATATATATATATATATATATATATATATATATATATATATTATATATTTGATAAATGAACAATAACATTCTGGTCAATGAGGTTAGGTAAGTATAATAATATGAATTCCTTAATCCCCTCTAGTGGATTAAGGAATTATTATTATTACCCTTACCTAACCGTATATTTAAATACGAGGGACGGTCAATAAGTTTTGAGAATCAGTAGGAAAAAACAGAGGAGGGGAAGATGGCTGTTTGTGGGGGTGTTAGGACAAGCCAGTATCTGCAGCCGCACGCTCCTGCCTTGTTTATTTAAGAAGTAGTAGCTGATCAGAGATCGTCAGTCACAAATTTTTCAACAATGGGGAAGGTTGAGCACCGCGCAGTGATCAAATTTTTGACCAAGAAAGGCAAAAATGCCAAAAAGATCCATGAACACATGGTTGCAGTGTATACCGACACCGCCCCTTTCTAAGCAACCATTGCTTGCTGGAATAGAGAGTTCCGCAATGATCGTGAGTCCCTTGAAGATGACCCCCATCCAGGACGCCCGTCAGACGTGCCCAACGAGGAAAATGTGGCCCGTGTGGAGAGGATGATCCTCAAAAATCGACGGGTGAAGGTCGAAGTAATCGAGCGAGAAATTGGAATATCACACGGAAGTGTTATAAACATCATCCACGACAATTTGGCCATAAGCAAGGTCTCTGCCCGTTGGTTCCCTAGAAACTTCACGCCCCATGATCGACTCCAACGTTGTCAAAGTCCACAAGGCTAAAGAGTTGCACAAGCTGCCGAACGCGAGTGCGGATTAGAGGAGCTCAACCATCCCCCCTACAGTCCAGATCTGGCGCCTAGCGACTATTTTTTATTCCGCTAGCTCAAGGCTGCACTGCGTGGACGCCGATTTGGAGACGATGAAGATGTCCAGCTCACCATCCAGGAGTGGATTGAACAGCAGTCGGGAGATTTCTGGTTGTCGGGAATTCGAAGCCTCAGGGACAAGTGGCGCAAGTGCATTGAAGTCGAGGGTAGTTATATTGAAAAATAATAAAAACACTTTTCCTCATATCTTGTTTGTTTATATCCGAATTGCAAAACTTTTTGAACGCCCCTAGTATATATATATATATATATATATATATATATATATATATATATATATATATATATATATATATCCATTAAACCACATTGAAAGGGAAAACGAAATAAATTTTCCTTTCAGTAATATTTTTATTACCTTTTTCAAAAAATCCGTGCAGGGAAGCGATTCGAACCAGGCACACTGAGGCAGCGAGCACCGCTTTGATCACAGTTAAAAGTATGCCGTTAGTACACTACACTACGCAGAGAACCAAAATATTCTCTGAATAGAATAGCTTTTAAGGAACACTTTCGCCGGCTCGAACGGAGACTATGAAAGAAATAGAAAATTAATTGGCAATTCAAAGAATAAATGAGGAATAGGTAAACGCGTGGCAGATATACAAATGTATATAACTCTTAAAGTAGCACGAGAGAATGATGGAAATGAATCCATTAAACCACATTGAAAGGGAAAACGGAATAATTTTTCCTTGCAGTAGTCTCCGTTCGAGCCGGCGAAAGTGTTCCTTAAAAGCTATTCTATTCAGAGAATTTTTTGGTTCTCTGCGTAGCGTAGTGTACTAACGGCATACTTTTTACTGTGATCAAAGCGGTGCTCGCTGCCTCAGTGTGCCTGGTTCGAATCGCTTCCCTGCACGGATTTTTCGAAAAAGGTAATAAAAATATTACTGCAAGGAAAAATTATTCCGTTTTCCCTTTCAATGTGGTTTAATGGATTCATTTCCATCATTCTCTCGTGCTACTTTGAGAGTTATATACATACATATATATATATATATATATATATATACCTATATATATATATATATATACCTATATATATATAAGTATAAACATAGCTCAATAAGAGAAACCACAATTAGGAATCAGATTTTGTTGAAAACATAACTAGTTTCGTTTTGCATCATCGTCAGCTGCTGTATAGCAAAGTAACAATACAATGCGAACAAGCTATATAAATGCCGTGAGCAAACGAATAAAATGTGTACAATACAATAAATAATATAATGACCTCTTTAGAGGAATTTAACTGGTTGACAGTGGTCGGATAGCTATAAGGGTTATGCTGTAAATCCCTCTTATTGTCTTGTTTGGCGTTTGGGGATTGAAGAGGCGATTATATTAGATATAAATTTATTAAATTTGTATTGTCCTTCCTACATATATTTTACTTGTCCTCAACACCAATTATGATTAACTTAAAAATACCTCTTTCAGTGTAATTATTTCAACTGTATATAATTTTTGGTTGTTAAAATCCTTCATATGATCAAACCTATGCATGTGAATCAAAGGACTTGAAGAGAGCGCACCTCTTCCAATACCAAGGCCGCATAAATCTGTCGTCCAGGGAACTTATTTCAGATCAACAAGTCATTCTCGGATATGAACTTTCCTTTTCCTCTTCCAACAGTGACGCATTAAATTTACAACATTTAATCTCTCTAAACAAATGAAGTGAAAACCTTGATATCAATAATGAATGTCTCACTAGTTTTCTCTGCAGTGTTTATAATTCTAACTTAAGTGACCAATATAGGAATATAGTTAAACGGCTAATTAATTCTTTAATGCGTCTGAGTAAAGACATAATATATAGACCTAAGCAAATCTAATAGAACAAACCAGGTTGTTATTGTGAGTAAAGTTCAATATTTACCAAAATTAAATTGATCTTATAAGTGACAGTGAAAGTTCAAAATTCTAAACCACTTAACAACAAATTTAAACCTTTCACGGAATCTGTTCATAAAATTATTGTTATTCAATTCTTTGTAATCGAAGGAGTTTAAGCAATCAATCACTCACTTCTTTCTATGTACAGGCAATCAAAGACCACAATAGAGGAAATATATACCCCTACTTCCAATTATTTGTTGCAGTAGGCCCCATAGTTAAAGTTTATCTAAGTGGTTTGCTGGTATTTTATCAAAAGGTCGCGGCAAAATCTCTCATTCGTCTAAAACCCATTCGGTTGACTTCATATCCCAAATATAACTACTCGACATTAGTGGAAAAAGATTGTTAAGATTTGATATAAATAGCCTCTTCTTTATCAAGATTTATCAAGATTTCTTCATGCTCTAGTTATTGACTTACCACTAGTCCTCGAGCAAATTACGAAATTGGTTCAATTTATGTGCGACTGATAATGTTTTTTCCTGCTAAAGACTGCTTCTTTCTTCAAAGAGGTAGCTCAAGGATAGATGAATCAGTTATTTCTCATTCTTTGTAACACCCTTATGGAAAAATATGAAAGGGTCACCTTCCATGATTCCTTCCCTAATCACTTATCTGGTTTAGATATATTGAGGATATTTTATCAGCCTGGATACTATATAATAACAACTTTGATGAATATTTTTCCATATGAACAATCTACACTCCTAAATCTAATTCAAGTGGTATGGCAGCAAGAGAATTGGCTGCTTTGGCGTGAAATCCAAGACGAAATCAACTACCTAATTAGTAATTTACTTTAGCTTAATTATCGCTTGTACTTAACTAACCAATGCCATTCTAAGTCAAGAGCCAAATTTTATTATATACGACCACCAATAAAATATGAATTTGAAAAATACATTAAGAAAATCGTTAACAGATTTTGTTCTAAAAAATCTGACTTTGAATTTCTTATGTAAATCTCTGGTCATTATATTAGGAGGCTTAAAGAATACGGTGCTGATAGTAGGAGAGGTGCACCCCATTTCATGTCCTTTCATTCACATGCAAAAAATTGATCATAGGATGATTTTAACAAAGCAAAACTTATATAAAAGTATAGTAATTATAGTAAAGACGTATTCTAGAGTCTATTGTTGTGGACAATTATAATATGTCAGTACAAATTTAATACAAATTTTATAAATACAAATTTAATATAGTTACCTCCTCAATCCATCAATTCCCACAAATCTGAAGGATTAGCAGCGCGTCCTTATAGCTATCCGACCACTCTCAAACATTTAAATTCCCCTAAAGTTGTTATTATATTTTTATTTTATTTCACCCTTTTTTAATTTTCTTTGCTCAAGGATTTCACATAGCTTGACCGCACTACATTGTTTCGTTACCTGCAACTGACAATGGTGCAAGCCGAAACTAGTACTATTTTCCATAAAATTTGATTCAAAATTTTGGTTTCTCTTATATTATCCGGTTAGTGCAGTATCTTCCAATATATATATATATATATATATATATATATATATATATATATATATATATATATATATATATATATATATAAGTAAGCCGTGGGTAGAGTTGCATATATATATATATATATATATATATATATATTGCCCACGGTAAAGTTAAGTAAATCCTTTGATACCCATTTGATACCCATTTCTTCATAGCATACTTAATTCCCTACACATCAAACATAGCTCTTTCCCCATATATGCCTTGCCACATTCTCCCATCCTTCAATTCTTGTACCTTCTGCTGAACCCAAATCTATCTTCGATATTTTTCTTAGTGAGCAGTTGTTTCTCTACAGCCTTCCTTATCACAAGTTCGTTATCCTGAATTCTGCGTCTCATTCAGTTTGTAGATACAGCCGCATCCGCCCATTTCCACTCTTGAGCAAGTTCCACTCTAGTAGCCATATGATTCCGAAGCGGACTTCGCACGAAGTAGCGGTCCTGAGGATTATTGGATACCCTTGGACGTTTCGAAGGCTTTTTTTGATCACTTTTGTCTGTCTATTTGAAGATCGTAGTGATCTGATAGAAAGTTCTTACAGGAGTATTAAGATTACTAGGACTTGTGTAGTTACACTCACCCACGATAATGACCATGGTAACGATTAGGTGGTTGAATATGATTGGTTGGCTCAATAATTTTGTGAAAGAAGACACAAGTAAGAACCTAGATTCGAAGATAACTTCAATTTTTCGTTATATGCACTATTATAGACTTCATAATTATATTTCATTTAAACCACTTGTTCATGACATATCCTTCGGCCATAACTGAATAAGACCTAGACGATTCACTGAGAAACAAGCGCATGGCAGGAGCTCAACGTATCCCACAACCACATATGCAGAGCATCATCATACACTAGGCAATCTACCTGCAGATAATCAATTATACTGCCCAATATCATGGTAAACTATCAACTAAATGCCTTTCCTCCTGACATCAAGTAGAATCAACAACCCTTTGCCCTCACATAGGGGTCTCCATGGCCCCTCTAAAAGCGTCATCAACTCAAATTTAGCACATACTGGTATTACGTCAGATTTAAGAACAAAAGCAGAAGTACCCACTGCCTTCAAGAACCAAACAAACACAGCCCACAAACTTTTAAAACACGGCGAACACAATTTAGCGCTGCAGATACATGGGGTGGCTGATCGCTGGAAGAACCCTGTCCGGGTGAGCAGAATTAGTAAAGGCTGGTGGCATTGATGCAATTATAGTATGTATATTTGTATGTTAGACGGAGATTTGTAAATCTCCACAAATATAAAAAAGAATAGTGGTTACAGAACTCACTTTGGTTTTCACTTTGAAGCCATGATGAAACTTTTAAACTAAATTAAATAGCCTTTTAGAACTAACGAATCATTACCACATATATGACAAAAGTTATACTAAGTGAGAAGAGAAACATATAATATAAATATAACTCTATAGTAGAAAACTAGTTGTGAGAAAACTCATACATACCAGGCAAATCTCTGGCTGGCAGATTAGGAAATAATGGAGAACCCCGCATATTAGATGCTGTTGTATAGATTTGAACACGAGCCAAATCCCCCAAGAGATAAAAGGGGTCAACGCGGTTGGTCAATTGTCCTAATTCCTTAATGAAAATACATGGCCCTCGATTGCCCTCATTCTTTGGCACTAAACAAACTCTAGATTGTGCTTATCATACTCACTATTATGGACCCGGTTGCCGAAGTTTGATGATACTGTCTAAGTACAACAATTAGAACTCTCAGATGGTACTAAGCTCCAGGAACTAGAAGAACAACTTAATAGGATAGAATTGAACATGATTGGATTCAGGGAAGTGAGAAGGAAACCAGAAGAAACTATACAATTGAAAAACGTCCACATTCTTTCTTATGAAGTAAGAAACGACACGCATACTAGCGTCGAAGGTTACCTAATACATAAATCTTAAAATAACCTCCTTTAAACACAAATATTATAGGACTATTCGATATATCAGAGGTTCCCAATTTTTCTGTGGCCCATGAAATTATTATAGGCACCAAAACTTCAATTTTACATATGCATAATATATTTAATAAAGATACCAGTCATGTACATTTACTGCGCATACACAATTCTACAAGCCTAAAAAATATTTTGCACCTACAATGAAACAACCATTTATAACCATTATATATTTTTACAATTTTCCCAGCGAGTATAAAAAGAAAAAGAGTAAAGACAAAGATCAAATTCTTTGGCTTCCAAATAGAAAACCTTTTTTAAAATGAGAAAAACTATAACAAAATTGAGTTTCAAATGCATTTTACCAAGTTTTTCTAGATCAGAATCCATACTTGTTAAGGAGAGATGAAGATCTCCACGACTTGCAATTTCTAAGCGGTTTCATTCTTTTTATAATAGCTGAGAGAATGCTAAAACCAGATTCTACTAGGTAAGATGTTAAAAAGGCAATAATATATAATTTAATATTCTCAAGATAAATGGAAATTTGGCTGCAATTTCATTACTTGTCCACAAGTCATAGAGTCCATGTTAAATTTAGCTCTACCAGTTTGATTTCTTTTCAACTCAACGAAGTTTTCTTGTAGTATGATGTCAACATCAGCTGTGTATGTCTCAAATGCATCTACCACCCAACTTGGACTCTTCATTTCTGGGAGATCATCGTGCATTTGTCGATGTAAATGAAAATATCCTCTTCATGCACCAAAACAAGAGTGGTAAGAGCTTGAAAATGTAGCACCTCCCTACGCCCAATTTTAATCTTGAACAAACGAAGCTTTCAAAGAAAAGCACAGATTGCCTCTTTGCAAATTAAAAGATTCGTACTCTTTCCTTGTATTTTTGCCAATACTACTTTAAATATTGTTAGTCTGGGATCTATCACATACATGCGAGAAAAGGCCTTTTTTCTCTGAGTTCACTTTTATCACCAAAAAACCTAACATACGCCATAAGAATGGCTTGATTACTAGGTAAAAGTGTTTCATTAATCTGTAACGCAAAATTCCTTACTTTTAAAAGTGCAAATAGTTGAACTCTATTGGAAATCATCACGAAGTTTTTGGAAATAATCGAATAATTGGTCTTTCTTTTCCTTATGCTTACTATCCAGATGATATTTAAGTTTACCTGAGCACATACTATCGTTAAAAAGTTATGTCATACATATGAGATACATTTGCTCTCTTATCTTACCTGAAGAGTGTATAAAGCTGTATGCTAAAGAATCGCTTGAGTATTGTCGGCATGGTTTCTTCTTATCAGCCATGGGTAGTCAGTTACGAAAAAAATGATAAATTCCTAGAATCTAAATCTATCACTAACTCTATAATTCAAGAAGGGGATTTTTTTGAGTATTTGAATAATAATTTCATCTTAGTTTGGTTATGACTTATGTTTTTTTATCAAAGTTATTTTTAATAACTTGAAAGAGTAATAGCCAACCGAAAAATCGACTGCATTTAGACACAGGGTAAGCTGGTTGTTCACCAATTAAGGCAGAAGTAAGAAGTCTCTGGGCATGGCAAATGTAGAGATATGTAAATCCTTCGATTCAGTCAACACTTATTTAGTTTTAAGATCACAAAGAGAAAAAAGTAATTAGCACGCCTACATAATACACTCGTTTATTTATATGAGCATGCACCATCTTCATTGAAACTACACTCAGTCAAGAATATGACTAAAAAAGTGAGCCAAATAGAAGCAGCACATTTCCCCCAAACTCTTTACCTCGATGATTAAGGAGATTTTCGGAATTTTTGAAATTGAAATAAAATAAAATGAGGGTTATTTATATACTACCATAGGCACCTGTCGTTTCCCAGGCATAGAAAACTACCTTGAACAGATTAAATTATCTGTTTGAGTTATATCGCGCAATTAAAAGTTTAGCACATCTGGCAATCCTACCTTTACCGACCTTTGTGCAACTGGATTGGAAAATATGGGTGCGATCGTCTTTCAAAGTGATTGTAACATATTGCGAACCTAAGAGTCGATCAAACTTGGTTTTTTATGAGCATTTGTTTCCCCTAGCGACAAGCATTTCTAGTAAAAGAACCAAATGTGTTGATCAAATCCGTGTCCAAATCACATTTTATATTATGACTAGCAGAAAGCGAGAGCGAAACGGACACAGAATCGTACTAATGGAAACGACCCTTTAGATTCATTTATTCACTTTTGTACTAATCTGGCTGTAGCTCATACCAAGTAATTCAAAGTTGTTGTATTGTACCGTATTATGCAGTGGTAATGCACAGGTTAATATTTTTACCGTGAAACATTGACGCGCTGATCGGGCGTACGTTTGTTTCGGCCATAGTAAATTGAACAACTGGGAACTTTTTATACTCCTCTACACTCACAACCAAGTCGGTGACATAACATAACAGATCAATGAGTAAAATGACATTCATTGGAGCCAGACTAAGAAATTGACAACACAGTAGCATGCGTAGTTGGGAAAGTGGTAGTGTGGCATGGCATTTCTTCCAAGTAGGTTGGCCACAATTACATATAAAGCGTCCTCTAGAGAGAGGCCAATCAACGCCCCCATAACACCAGTCAATCTCCTAAGTCCTCTATAACAATTACTATATTTGAAATTAATAAATATCATCTGATTCAGGAATGTCAGGGCTTCAGACCTCGAGTTGAATCAGCCAATGTGGCAAATGGTGGATTCATTAAAAAGGCATATTATAGGGATATTAAGATGATTTGTACCGTATTTTGATTTAAATTAAGTTTTACTCTGATGTTCTATGATTCTTTTTATAAATTCATTCAAATGACATAAAATACATCAGCACCATTTATTTTATATATATATATATATATATATATATATATATATATATATATTGTCGAGGTTTAGTGGGTGGGTAATCCCAGTTCCACTTCCCAGGCATATATTATAATCCCGCACCAAGGTGAAGGGAAGGTGAAGTGTAGCCAATACACCTACCGTAGCCACTTCCGGTGAATAAGAATAACCCCGGTGCGTCCCTTTTGATCAAGATTAAGATAATGATCCCCTGAGTGTGTTCTCACTCAGTAAAAGCCAGTAATGGTTGGACTTATGAAATATTCATAATTAAGCCGAGTGGATTGTTTATTATTTGCCAAAAGATCGTACAAAATAGTTAAACACACAGATACAAAAATAATCCTTACTATACAGGAATTAGAAATATGAAACAGCGTATATAAGTATAAATATGATTAACCTTTGCACTGAATAAGTTAGTCTATATATATAATGTCGTGCGGATTACATTTGAATTCTACGTACTAGGATGCTTGCACCTTAATTGCACCGACAGAATGAATTGAATAATATTATGTATTTAATCACTAAATTAATTACTTGAAATAATCAAGGTTATGAGCTCGGGATGGAAATTCTGGTTAACGGTTAAACAGGTGAATTTAGGGGAGGGGATAATTCACTTTAACGATACCTTGGAGTTTCAAAGTATTTGGAGGGTGAAAGCGAATGTTTTCTTTTTCCAAAGATGTTCACCCTTAGCTCGATCGTCTGAGGTTACCGAATAGTGGGTAATCCTAGACCTGCGTCTTGATGTAAGGATCCTAGACCGGATCGCGAAGACAAGTCAGACTGTGACTCAATTCGGAATTCTTCTCCTCGAAGCGTTAGTTCAGATTATTGGCTCCTGGTTTTGGTAGCCAAAATGATTACCTAGCTGTGTCTAGAGTAATCCGCAGAGGGAGGTCTTGTCTACCCTCTGACTCTGAAAGGGGACGGGGAGGTCTTCGAGAAGTTTAGCACCTGCAAGTACCGTGAGGGCAACAACAAATTCCCCGAAGTTTCTTCCTTGCAACGGGTGAGCTGTTTCCTTTTTGGGACTAGCTCCACACATAACGTAGGTCTAAGATCTTCTGCCTGACTCCAGGGAGAATTTTCCCTTTTATTTCTGTCAAGAACCCTGATTCTCATAAAATCCTTATCGCTGCGCGAACGACCTTTTGACTGCTGCCAGGACAGACCAAATCCTTCACACCTCGGGGGCCATCCGAGCTTTCCTCGTCCCACGTAGCGGTTTACGACGGCGCGAAAAAACTCGGACCTTCGTCGGCTACCAGGTGATTTTGAGGCAGATATTTTCCTGCGTGGCCGGCCGCGAATTTGGTTGCCTCAAAGGCGCAAAAAGGGGTGGAGGGGATTCGATGCGAAAGGTGAATTTGGAATAAGGGAGAGACACGCAGCTGTTTCAGTGTATTTATGTATAAACTAATGTAGGGATGTACCTAGACTTCTAGATTCCTACCCGTTTTGGAAGACATTATTCTGACGTGTAACTGGGAATAATGTATACCTTTAACATTGGCTACACGAACAATACAAAAAAACAAAAACAAAACGGGAATTCAATGAAAACAGGAACAACATAAAATAATCATGACGGTAAAAGAACACTCGGATTACCGGTCATATACAGGGAGCTCCTGAATAATTAAGAGCTGATGTCTAAGTACAAAAGAAATAAATGATTATATCCGATACATTAATTCAGGTAGTATGGTATAAAAACCACATGCAAAAATAAAAGAATCTAAAATTAATCACGGCAGTTATAATAGCGTGTCAGATTATCAATTTTACAAGTATAACATATGAATAACTAGTGGGTGGACACTAAACCTTTGTCCAAAACTTACATAGCTATAATACCAATTATTTACAAAAACTGACTGAGCTCGTATACCGGGTTCCTAGACAAACTATCCGCGAGTACATTAAGAGATCTCTTTAGGTACTGGATATCCTATTGATATTCAGATAATTACAGGGCCCAACGCATGAGTCTCCCATTTTGACCCTTACAACTTTTTAAAAATGCTAGGGGTTTTTGATCTTTTTATATGGAGAACGGTCTACCTATTAAATATACGCGGAACTTCCGTACCCCAAACACGATAGCTAAGGCTTCTAGCTCCACAGTGGCATACTTTTCTTCCTGATTGGAAAGTTTCCGACTTGCAAAAGCCACCAAGATCGGCACTTCTACCTCGTATTCCAAGAAGGTGCATCCGATTCCAAGATGATAGGCGTCGATCTGAGTGCCGAATTTCTCCTCGGGATTAGATAAGTGCAGTATAGGGGCAGTCACTAGTTTCTGTTTGGGTCCGCCGAAACTGGCAATAGCCATGGGGTTCCACTTAATAGCTTCTGAAGATTTCTTTTTTATGCAGGCCATTTAAGGGGGAGGGGACGGACGTGAAATGGGGGACAAAACGCCGACAAAAGGAAGCTGATCCTAAAAAGGGTCGGAGTTGCTTCTTCAAGACTAGGGGTGGCCTATCGGTTATTGTTTTTATCTAATCCTGATGTGGGGATATAAGGTTTCGCCAATCTTGAACCCTAAATACGCAATAGTGCTATAAGAAAAATAGTACTTGGAGGGCTTACTTGTTAAGCCGTGAGACCCCAGTCAGTTTAAGAGTGGGCGAAGACACGCGAGGTGTTTTTCCCATGTACGCATGGCTACATATACCTTGTTAAAATAGAATTTGACCATTTCTAACCCTTCTACATCTTTTCGCATAATGCAGTTATAACTGCTACAGGCCGTAACTAGGCCAAAAGGCAGCTAGGTGAATTGTTTGAGGCCTATTTCTGTGGGTAATGCTGTAAATCTCCTCATCGACTGGTAATAGGCCTTACACAAGTCAATTTCAGAGATATACGCAGCTCCTTCGAATAGATGCAGGTTCTGATCGATGAAGGGAAGGAGTTCTGCGTCAAATACAGTGACAGCGTTCAGTTTCCAAAATTCGACGCACATCTTAACGGGCCCGAGTTCAGGGTTCACGTCTAACTCGAGGGATTGTTCTTCCTGGGGCAGCGGGGTAGAAGGGAGAGTGGGGAGCTGGTAGTCCCCGTCCATCTGTCTTCTTTCCTGTCTTCTTTTTCTGAGATGTTGATATTGATCGCTTCTATTCCTGCCTCTTGATACAGACTTGAGTCAGCCAGCTGACATTCATCTTCCTCCAAGAGGTGCCGAAACCTTGTTCCGATGCTGGCTTAAAGTGTGTCGACCAAGGCGCAGCAGTAGAAAAGTTCCTTTAACTTCAATTCCTCGGTCCTGAAGACCTTCGTAGAAACTGTTAATAGCCATTCCAAAGGGAACCTTGCTTCACCCCTCTGTATCTTGTCGAACGGTGGGGTCACAGGTAACATGGCCTAGAAGTAATTTAGTAAAGTTTAGAAATTAAAATTCTAGATAAACAGACTAGTAAAAAATATTTTGCCAAATAAAATCATTTAAATGTCAATATTAATTTATAAATTATTTTTATTATTAATAAAACTTATTACCTTTGCTATTACAGTTTTTGAAGCTATTGACCATTCAGCTAGGCCATGACTCTATAGAGATTAGGGTTCTAAGTCTTCAGGATAATGTTTAGTGATAGATACCACAGAGTCTTAGGTGTAGTTTCACTTCGCTTTGTTGTGAAGAAACAGCCTTCTTTCCACCTAAGCGTAGATGATGTCTGCTTCTACGGTGCTAGGATCCTGCACGTTCAAGAGGGCGTGAACTTTGGCTATCGATGGAAGTCTCGTATGCCATCCTGAAATCTATATATTCTCTGCACTGCAGCTTCTGCATCCTTGCTGGTCACAAAAGTAAAGGTGTGGGCTGACAAAATGATGGGATTTTCAATGATGGTGTCAATATCACCAAGCCTAGGGTCAGCTACAGGCACAGCAAGGTAGTCTTTCAGGGAGACATACTAAAATTCTTGCTCGAGCTCATCGATGCATAAAACCTTCATAACAGCCATGTCAACACCATCACTCTCACGGAAGTTGTTCACATCCTGTTTCCCTAGCATGCCTTGTATTGTGTCAGCATCTGCTCCAAACTTAACAAAATCCATCCCAAAGTTACTGCCCTTGTCTGTTTCCCTGAAAGAGAAAGATATTTTAAGTTGTTTATAAGATAATTATTGTAATGAGTAAATTTTAAAATTTTATTTTATTTCTAAATAAAATTAATATACAATTTATTTTTAAATAAGATACTGATATGAATTTTTAATAGAACTAATAGAGTAATAAACAAATGAAACAATAGTCAGGTATTAATAGAATTACAAAATAAACCATCTAAAATTTAACCAGGTGGCTTTGCTCTGAATATCGAATTTAGAGTTGACGTTGACTATAGCCTAAGGCAGCACATCATAATTATGTGTGTGGTCCATCGAGTGGACAGTCATGGAAGGTAAGCTTCCTTGTAGGAGGACAAGCAATCAGCTCTGGTGGTCACACAAAGAAGAATCCTCAAGAACTCGGAAATTAAAATTAAAAATTAGTTAGTTTTAATATTTTAATTTTTAAAATTGAAAAGTAAATTTTAGCACCAAAAAGTAACTCAAGTATAAATAACATATAAGGATATCTTTTATGAAGTTAGCAACATCCTCACTCTCCAATAACCCCACTAAAATGAAATTGTTGAAATATCACTATAGGAGTGAGATATTTTATCAAACGAGACGTTGCTGAAAATCTGAAAAAATATCGACATTAACAAATTCGAAATGATCAAATAAAACGTTGGATGGTTTTGTGTGTATTGGACCATTGGTACTCTTTTTTGCATCAATACTAAATTTTCGAGAAATTAGATGTGCCATCTAGGAGATGAAGCAATATGAAAATGTGATTCTGAGTAGTTAGGATAAAGATTACAAAAAATATAAGAATTACCTAATCAAATACTCTTTCAAGTCAGTATGTGATTTAATGATTTGCCTGCCAGCGTACTTCGCGATATGGAGCTGTTGGTGGTATTCAGCCTGGGGTATGCCACTTTCAGAAAAAGTGATGGGAAATGACTTGCGAATGTTTAACTGACGTACTTTATTGGCATTAAGAGACGAAAACAGAATGCTGCTGCTGGAATCAGAATAAACTATAATTGTGTTTGGCCGCACTTCCTAGAATGGAGCCTGCTTTGAACCTCTCCTCAAACTATAGAAACTAAGAAGGCTTACTCCTCTTTATGTGATGCTTGAAATTATCGAGTCTTGTATTGTGCTCCTCAAATAAGTGATGAGCAGGCACATCAGTCAACTGAAAGACAACTTATCTACTTCCCTTGAATCGAACATAAATTACTGTTCTTTGTGGGGCCAGAGGATCTTCTAACTTCTAGAAGCAAACTACGAGGGCCGCTCTTTCATTCCTGCTCTCTTGGCACGGTTATCAACAATTTACCTGCTAAAACTAGAATGAGATACCGATGTACTTCAAATTATTCTTTAGGTGAATGGAGTAAAGTTAGTGGAAGGTAAATGTGACGAAAGTTAATTAGTCCTTCAATGATTTTCCAAGTTAAGTTAAAAGTTAAATCGTTAACGAAATGTTAAACTTAGTTAATTTACAATTAAAAGATGGGAGCCTAGCTCCCTCTCTCTCTCTCTCTTTCTCCCTCTCTCTCTCTATCTTTCTCTCTATATATATGGCGATCACTTTACACCAAAATACACAAACTATTATACACAGACTTTTCTTAGGCTTAAATATTCCCACCGATAATTGAATTTGCCTTTGATCACATACTTACCTTCTAAATCACAACAAAATCGGTTCAAACAGAACTGTCATTTAACCATTTTGTTATATTTGTTCATTAACGCCAATCTGCTTGAATGAAATCTTATAAACATTTCTAAAACTTTTTCTAGACTTTATTATCATTCCTTTTCTCACAATTTATCTATCATTACAAAAAATCCTGCTTTCTATCTGTCGAACACACATCAAGGAACTTTCACTTCAGAAAAAGCTCTTCCCCACCAATATCATTGGTCACGCCCACTTTCTCTACATATATAAAACAATCGGACATTATACCACATTACCCACACATTCAATCAAATCGCTTCATGGACCACAAGTCTCTTCTATTCGTCTTCACGTTGTACAACATCCACCCGGGAAGGACCTTTTCACTTTCTCACGCAATTCTCGGTTGCAGGAATTCACAAGTCTTTCCATCCGTATTCACATTTACTCCCTTAACCGAAAAAGAGAATTAAGCTCAACAACTTCAGCTATTCCTTATATTAAACTTCCAGTTCAGAATAAAGTTATTTCTATAAACCTGTTTGTAAATCCAAATACAAACTTATTTAGTGAACACCCTCTAACGAACTCAAATTCAGAAATTGGATTCATATAGCAGAGAAGAAATATTTGTTTCAACTTGGAACTAGTGACTCCCGCCACAATCAAGCAACCTCCCCTCTCGTTACAAGCATCTTCCCTTCTTCTATCAATATATATATATATATATATATATAATATATATATATATATATATATATATATATATATATATATATATATATATATATATATATCACAATCCTGTCTCTGAACCGGGCACGTTGCTTTTTCTCCCGTACCGAGTGTTGTATTGCATCCAGCTCGGCTATAAATACAGACGCAGCGCCTGGCCGAGCCACGCTTACTTGAAACACAGGGGATACGGCGTGGAAACCGACTCCCTCTTCTGACTTGGAGCAATCTGCATACACTAGCATGGTTACATCGTTGCGCGAAGTCTGCTCTGAAAAAGCCAAAACACAATACTTCTGGCGTTGTAGACGCTTTGGGAGCAGAGGTTTGGCGACAAATACTAACAGGTGGTACCCTCCAGGAGAGCGTCCTGGGTGGAAACACCGGCGCCACCGGCACGTGAGCTAGACCTAGCTCTCGAAGGAGTTACCGAGCGCTAAAACCAAAGAGCTTTTGGTATGACTGCCGCCTCTCGGTAGCATAGACACTATCGAGCTCAGTTGAGCTTTCCTCCTTTGTGGAGTCAGCTTTAGGAGCCCAGGAAGATAACCTCACTACCAGTTGCAGGGTATTGCCTCCTGTGAGTCTAATGACTCGGTTAAGATGCGCGGCCGTTTCCCCTTACGCGAAACGGTCACGTTGGGAAAAGGAAAGGGTGGGGGCTGGTTTTTGCTGGGGATGGGTGTGCCCCTTTAAGCCACCAGCTCTACCAAGTGACAGCCCGAAGTGAGTAGAACCAGTAAAAGGCTTTTGAATGAGCAGGAAAACGCCCTTGCTCCCAGGCTTGAGGCATAAGACGCCCCAGGAAGCACTAGGCATGCAAGCTTAACTTTGTAGCCTCTTAAATGATAGACAATCCTGGGCATAAACGGCCAGGATTTTCTTCTCAAGGAGATAGGCATCACATTGCTTTGTAGAAGTAGAGTGTGGCTCTCCGCAATTGACACACTCGACCAAACACAACTGTGCGGCCTTGGAGCAACTTACACAGACTTCAGGTAACCCTGACTTTGCACGTCTGCAGGAGCGATTTGTATGGCCGAGGCGGTGGCAGTAGTAGTATATCCGCACAAATTACACGAATACCTTCACGCGGTAGCGATACCAATTGGTTCGCACCGACTCACGGAACTTTTCACAGTCGAACATGACGAAGAGTGTAGGGTGAGGCTCAAGGCCCCTCCATGTTTTCTAACTACACGTTAGAATTTAACCGCTTCATGATCGGCCAGCTCTAAGGTGATGCCATATATGGAGTAGTCACTGACTTTCCTCCCATAAACCAGTCATTTCAGGGAGTTTATGGTAAAGTAAAGCGTCGCACTCACCGGCATGTCACTAATTGTGCTAACACTAATCATGGCGCCTCGGAGGGATTCAATATTTTGCCAGAAGGCTCCCATCCAAGAAACGTGTCACCTTTGCCTCTTTACCAATCACGCTAATATAGAGCTCTCTTCTGATTGATCATGCATGCTGATATCAGTAGGCGAATAACGAGGAAGCGTTTGAAGCTAGCGGGCTCGAAAACGCCAGGTAACCTCTGAATGAGAGGCTCCGACGTAATCGAGACTTCGCTCTGTGACAGTGCAATTTTGTTCCCAGTCTGGAAAATCCTATCGTCTTGGGCTGGGTCATCTTAGGAGGGCATCCATGTGGCTATCCCCCCAAGTCTTCACGAATCCTCTACGAGGTACCTATTATACTTTCTGTGGGTGGCGAACTGGCACTCGTCGGGGAAGAGAGGGTGGCACGTGCAGTGACCCCCTATAAACTCGAAATGCACGACAGTAGGACTTAGAGGCCACGGGCCGACGTATCATGTTATCCTTTGGCCCTCATATGGAGAAATCGCCCTATTAACTCGCTCTCACCGGGACAACCCGCCTTCATGGCAGTTCCCTGTGTAAGTAAAGGAGGAATGCCGCTGGTAAGAGGGATTTGCCCAAGGGCGAATCCAGAGAAAGGGATAAGGTGGAGTCTCCTGCACCCATAGGCTCAGAAGTAAGCCTCCTCCCTGGTTAGAAAGGTTTGGAGAGTCGCCCCACGCATCAGCCCGCTATTTGAGGGGTAAATACTGGGCTGCCAAACCAGCTGCCGCCTTTCTTGACCACTCCTCCCGCCCAGTGGCCAGGCAGCCGTTTGGCATGGCAACTCCACCTTGAGATGGTCGTAAAATTGATAGATCTTGAAATTAGATAGAATGAGTATGTGAGGGAGGTGTGAGTGGGGGTAAAGCTGGTTGTTAAAATCCCAGCTCTCTAAAACAGAAATCAGGGGTGAGGGGACGTTTTCCTCTCGTACCTCAGCCCCTATCAAGGATGGTTTGATAAGAGGAAGCTGGTCGGCGTCTACCCTGTGAACTTAGAGGCTGATCATAGAAAGTTGTGAGAGAAGTTGTAGGAAAATTGAGAAAGTAAAGTAAGAAGACAGGGTGTCAGGAAAAAAAAAAGTGAGGCTAAGCTGGGGATAAGAGGGACGCTGAGTCCCGTCAGCATGGCAGTCAGGAAAGCAAATTGCCATGCGCCTTATGCGGCACATGTTTTACAGAAAATATGCGGAGCAATTGGCTTATTCTGGTCCCCTAGTTTCACTCTAAAGTAATCATGATATGCCTTTTCCACAAAATCCGTGATATTTACTTAATGATCTGGAAGAGCGACATGTTCTCAGATCTAATAAAACTTATTATGATGATTCCTAATCTTACGATCCATTGTAATGTAAATATAGACAGGAAAAGATGAATAAAATAGGTTATGTATAGCTACATATCACTAGATGTGACAAGACAGAAGTAATAAACAGTTGGATGATAGCGCTGTTTTGGAATATACGTTCAATATAAATCGAGCATATCTTAGAAACCAGACCTGACCAAAGGAAACTAATTATATCCTTAAATTCAGAATGCAAAAATGATTCTAAATCAGTTGGACAAACTATGAACTTTGAAAAGAAGTTTTGAAACGTAGGCCAGTGTTATGTATCAGTGATGCTAAAAGTTAAGGTTAATATAGGTTACTGTTAGATTGGTCTAATGAATACATTAGACACTATCGTGGTGTGGATAACAACATCTTTCAGCTGCCCAATACAGTATGAATGCGGCAGGAGTTCGTTATCTTAACTGCATATTCTAACTGTGCCAGTGAAGCATATTTTTTTAAAATCTATAAGCGTATCGTGTTAAGTTCAGCCCCAAAAGTACTACTAAGATTTACCTTGCACGCTCCAAAAAGAGAGGAATGATTAAAGATTGTAATAAATCAAATCGTACACCACTCACAGAAAGAATGAATCGCACAATCTATGCTGGATTGACCGCATGTACTTCTTGGCTAAATGTGAGATGTATCAATCGCATAACGAATCACATCGCGAACGGTCATTCATAATTAAAAATGTTTTTCAAGCGAATACAATGCAAAAAAGAGGGGGAATCCTCACCAGAGTGAGAGAGAACGTTGGTAAGCATAAATCTTGTAGTCATCGTCCAGCCGAGAATTGTTCGACATAGGTAACGAGACATTCTGATTTGTTAGTTAGAAAGCAGTCTGTTTTTCTCTGTAAAACTTGCAACAGAGACTATGACAGACGACAAGAAAAGGTTCCTGCTGATGTGCGACGAAAATGACATCGTGTCTGTCGACAAGAACCTACCTGGTTGTCTTAATGAAGGGAAGGAAGATCTTTAAAATACCATTATAGATACGTACCAAGATTTTGCTTCCTGATAAAAGTTATAACTTTTTATAGTTAATGGCTGTTCCTGTCAATTCAAAACTTAACTTTATGAGTTCATGTGTTTAATTTGTAAAACTTGCAGAATAAAAGAAGGTTCAATCTTCATTATTAATGAGAAAGCTTACTATTGGTTTCTTTCTTTCTTTAAATCTTGAGCTAACCACCTCTATGGAAAAAGTCAAAAGATAATAAGGGGCTCTAGAGGGAGATCAGCCTGCAAATAAAAATACGTTAGAGACGAAAGTAGAGTAAAGATTAAATACGGGGAAACAAAAGTCCCCCCCCCCCAAACCGGAAATCAGGTGATGTCAGCAGAAAATAACAATGGCTTCACTCCCCTCTTAAATGTATAGAGATAAGTAGACTATACAACAGCACTAGGCAAATCATTCCACATCACGGTTGCAGCCACAATAAAACTCCTGGCAAACTGGTTAGTAAAATATCAGTACTAGAAAATGTCACACTATTAGCAGTAGCTGCTGCCTTGTATTACGAGCAAAAACCGCTAGATCAGTTAGAGATAAATTCAACGGATGTTTATGACTGTAGTACATTATATGCAACAAGTATAAAGAACTCACTTTACGCCTATGCCCCAGGTTAACATTATTACTTGTTAAATAAACTTGACCGAAGACAGAACTCTATTTAGGAGCTTAAGATGAGAATCTGCACCTAAGGACCACATAGGAGAGCAGTACTCCAAACAGGGAAGAAGCAAAGAATTAAAACACTTAGTTATAATAGCTTCCTCTCCAAACATTCTAATACATCTCCTCAAGCTAACAACATTCTGGAAAACAGAGTAAGCAATATTAACTATGTGCTTCTCAAAAAGTCAATTTCTTGTCGAAAGTATCGCCCCAAACTTTTAAATTGTCACTGGTATTTAAGCCTGCTCCATCAATATGTAGAACAGAATGCATAGGCAAAAGTGTTCTGGACCGAC